>OX465094.1:1068372-1579786 GCA_949987625.1 Chalcis sispes | reverse complement strand
GAGAAAAGTTGAAAGAACCGGTGAATTATTACGAGGATGTGAGATAAACTTATTCAACGACTTATTCGATTAAATAATACCTTTTTTTTCTTTCGAGAGATAAGATGAACTTTTTTTGTCTTGTATTTTATTCAGCAAGAAAAAAAAACGCAATTTATTAAAAGGAACGCATTTGTCGAAATAAAGAAATTCCACACGTCTGTGAGAATTACACCATTTGCTATCTACTAGAGGCGATTTCCTCAATATTCGCAAAATTTTCTCTTCTTATTTGGAAATTTTCTTTTCCGATGGCACGTGTCTTCTAATCTCATTTCCAGATATGGCGAACGATTCTCCCTTGAGAACAATAATATGTGCCGGTGTCATCGCGCACTCGTTCGATATAAATGCGCATAGGTTAATGTCGCGCGAGTTTTGTTTAATCTCGAGGCTCTATCGCTATTAACTTATATTGAAAATAGCAGGGAGCTGCTCAGACATTTTGAATTAACCTTATCTCGCGAAATGCTTTGTTACTCTTATTTAATTTTTAATTTCCAGCGCGGCTTTTAAATTCTATCGAAAGTTGATCTACTGCATCGATTAACTCGATAAAGTTAACGACATTTCTCACAAAGATAATTTTAATGTATATAATTATTTGCATGTTTTATCGATCTACACATACGTATATATATATATATATATATATATATATATATATACGTGTATATTTCTTGAGAGTTATTTCATTCTTTAATTTCGAGCGGTACTCATAAAGTACAGCGGCCGCCTCCATCACTCCTGCGTCAATTAATCCCATCATATTACTCACGATTTCGACGCGTACAAGACGTAAATTCTGCTTTAATGCCGATTGAATTACTTTCTTCAATTGCAATTACGCTTGGCGAGCGTATAAAATTTAACGGTAACGGAATTGTCGGAGTGTGCGAAAATGTCAAGCGGTTATTCCGGTACTCTGAATAATCCATATTGGGAGTTGACTAGATCCTCCCATTTCTTCGCCGCTCTGAACTCTGTCTCCGCATTCGAATACTCGAGACACGTAGGAGTGCAAAGATCTCCCACGAGATGCGTCATGCGACGAGAAAAAAAGAAATTGTATCGAATTGCAATTTTCAACGCCGACGCGCGTCGCTTTATCACAAGCTTATATCTCTACTTCATTTTCCCGATATACATCTGCTGCTTTGTGTGGATTGAAATTGCAATTTCTCGTTTACCGCGCGTCAGAAAATTTAGTTTGTCTCGTTTCTCGCGTTCTTTTTATGACTCTACGATCCAAATATATCTATGCGACTATTTATATTTAAAAAAAAAGACACATATAAACGTATTTAAATATACGAATATAGTAAATTACCACAGAATCGGCGTTATTTCAGCTGCAAATCAATTATAACAAAAAAAAAAAAAAAATGAAAAAATCATTTAATTTGAATTGAAAAAATTGTCAACTTTTCACCGAGTTGGGTAGCATATACGTATCTCATGAAAAGTAATTAATTCGTTGACGTCATGGTGCGTAAAAGAAAAAGCTGCATGAGCCGCTTCTCTCTTTCTCCTCTAGCCGCAGTAAAAGAGAGAAAGCGACAGAGTGAGAAGAGAGAGATTTCAGGATGACGCCGGCTATCTTTAGCCGATTTTGCGCCTTTCTCGCAGGGACACACAGCCGTGGCCCGTCGCCAAAATTCGCGCGCGTGCACGAGACCGAACCTGCTGCGCGAAAACTATGGCTATTCTCGCGAGGCGACGGCGGCGGTCGTTTTCCTGTCTCTCTCTCACTCTCTCTCTCTCTCTCTTTCTTTTTTTCGTCATTTCTCCTCTCTTTTATTTCGCGCGCCGCGCGCATCTTTCATTTTGGCTTTCTTCCTCGTTCCAGACGCCCTGTTTCTCTTTCTCTCTTTTTCTCTCCCCCTCTCTCTGCCGTTTCCGCTTCCTTTTAAGCCGATTTCATAATCTACGCGAAAACTCCTTTTGCTTCCATTTTTGTATGCTTCGTCTCAGTCGCCTCTCTCTCTCTCTCTCTCTCTCTCTCTCTCTCTCTCTCTCTCTCTCTCTCTCTCTCTCTCTCTCTCTCTCTCTCTTTATTACTTTATTTCGCGCTCCTTTTTATGTGACTCGTTCGTGAGTTAACCCATTAAAATTTCTCGCGGAATTTCAAGTTTTTTTGAATAATTCTTATTTTGCTATTCTCTTTATTATACCTTTTTTTTGATAAGTAACAGATAGTGTAAAAACTGCTGTAAAAAAAAAAAAAAAAAAAAAAAAAAAAAGTAAATAAATACACAAACACTGAAAATAAAAACAAAGAAATGTTTATCGTTATGTAAGATACCGGCTCATTAAATCACCCGTCGAATTCTACTTGAGCTGGCACGCAAAAAGCGCAAACATTGCAAACAAAGTTTGTTCTCTTTCGCAAAACTCTCGCTCGAAATTATCGTACACGTGCTGTAGCGTTCAACGCGAGGATCACTTATGCCGTACGAGACAATAAAACGCGTGCGCGCGCGCTTCGTGACTCATTCGTTTGACCCATCCTTGGCTTTCTCTCCAAGGCCCGAGACGCAGCAGCTGTAACTTGATATCTCTCTCTCTCTCTCTCTGTCTCTCTCTCTCTCTCTCCGCGCGTGCAAGAAGCAATTCCTAAATAAAGCCTACGCCTTTAATAGCGAATATGGCGCTGCGCTAGGGACCCCTCCGGAAAATTCTCCGTTTTCTCTATCTTTCTCTACGCGTACTCTATTTTTCTCTTTCTCTCGCTTTTTTCTTTGCGCACTCGCACTTATAGAAATGACGTCGCGGAGCTATCGCTCGCTCGTAAAATACTCGCGAAGTTAGTCCACGTGGCCCCCCTCTCCAAGTGCGTGCGTGTGCAGGAAACGCGAGGGGAGAGAGCCTCGCAAGGTCAACTCGGTTTTCTCTTCTCCTTCCGCCGCGCGACAATGTTGCGCGAGTTTATGTCCGTGATGTTTATTTGCCGTTGGAAAATTGTCGTCGAGTTTTACCGCTCGCTTCATTTCAACGTTCTCGTAGTCTTGCGCCGACTGAGGCAAACGACGCGGAAGTCGACTTGTATCATTCTCCCTAACTTTCTTTCTCTCTATCCTATAACCCCTTCTTCGTCGCATAACGCGATTATGAATTCACCCTCGCTTAATCGTTATTTTTTCTTTTCCCTTTTTATATTGCTCTCCGGGTTATTGGCATTTGAACTAAGTCTTGAAATTTACTGTTTAGGTGCGTTACGTTAAGTCGAGAGACGGCAGGCCTGATTGTGAATAATGTCGAGTGCGGTACTTCCTTTGGAAGAAAAGAAGAAAGGGGGTAGAATTCTGATGTGTTACGAGGAGAAAATTAAATTTCTTTGTAAGATTAAATGAAAAGAGTATGTTTCGTTGCTTTATGAAGTTTTATCGAACGATTTTTAAGCAATATAGCGAAAATGCTTTTACAATAAATGTTTCACGTATTATATTTTTCAGCATGTAAACATTAAGGCTTGATTATTATAATTTCTAAATATAAGATGAATTTTTTACAACTTTTTTTATGAATAAATAATTTTATAAAATTTGTGAAAATTATTTTCGAGACGACATAATTCGTTATTTCTTTATTTATCGCCTATAAACGCAATAACATATGATGCGAAATAAAAATATCGACGTTGAATATGTAATGAGTAATAAATTAGCTTAATAAATTTATATATAAATTTTATGCATTTGTAGTAAATTATACTAGTCGTATATTAATGAGTTCTTATCGATGAATATTACATTTTAATTCAAAATATTAGTTTAAATTTATCACTCGGTATTTCTTATTCATTATAATTACTATTATAAGATATTTATAAATCAGGTACGATCATAAAAATTAAAAAAAGTTCTTCGAAAACGATCCTATAACATTTTGAAAAAATTTATCGAACGCCTAGAAATTTAATTATTCAATCTTTGTTTTTACTTGATGTTACAGAGGAGGAAATCGACGTCGTTTCATACGAGAAGCCAACGAGACCGGTGAGCGCAACCGTAGCTTCATCCCTACCGACGTACCCGAGTCCAGCGGAGCAGCAACATTTCCAACTCACGGTCAACACAGCCTTCAAGGACCGCCACCACAGCAGCAATAATGCAACGAATTCGACGAACTTGACGATACCGGTACCGCGACCCCGAGGACGTCCCCCCACGAATCCAGCGTCGCGCAAGCGGGCAAACCAAGTTGCAGCTGCCGCCGCCGCCGCTGCCGCCGCGAGCAGCAACGCGGAGACGTCGAAACCCGCGGCGAAGCGCGCGAGACATCACAAAGGCTACCAGCGACGCACCTCGCCCCAAAAGCACCCCAAGTCCTCGCCCCTCATCTCGCCTGCCAAGAACCTCTCGCTGTCCTCGCGAAGCTCGACCTCCGACGACGAGCCCGACACCGAGAAGCGAAGCCTGCACAACAACATGGAACGCCAGAGGCGGATAGAGCTCAGGAATGCGTTCGAGGACCTCCGCGTTCTCGTGCCCGAGGTCGAGGCGAAAGAGAAGGCTCCGAAGGTTGCGATATTGAGACAGGCGGCCTCCTACTGCGACAGGCTCACCGACCTGGAGCAACTGAACCTCGCCAAGGTCATGGAACTGAAAAAGAAGCAGGAGAGACTCAGAGCGCAGCTCAGCCATCTACGGAGGAGTTTGGCCCTGCAGCGCTGATAGAGCCCGGTTGGCGGGAGGAGACGCGATGGTCTCGCGTTGGTTGCCTCTCCCACTTGGATTTGTGGACTTGTGAACTCGTTGTGAAGGAAAACAATAAACGCGGCTGGACCGCTCGCGTGTTTTTTTCCATTTGGTCAATTTGGACGCTCGATTATTGGTTAAGAGCGCGAGTTTTGACACTTGCATTTTTTCTTTGTTGGACTATGAAAAAAATTTCAATCTTCTCTCTTTCTCTGTCTTATTGCGACCGAGGGAATATTACGGGAGAATATACATACGTAAAAATATATATATTCATACATACACATATATATGTATTATAGTCCTCGTGTTGACTCGTGAGATTCTACTATTAATTACTATTACTACTACCACTACTACTACTACTACTACTACTACTACTACTACTACTACTGCTACTGCTACTACTACTACTACTACTAATACTACTACTACTACTACTACTACTACTACTACTACTACTACTACTACTACTACTACAACTACAACTACTACAACTACTACTACTACTACTACTACTACTACTACTACTCCTACTATTACTATTACAATTACAATTACAATTACAATTACTGCTGTGGCGTTTTAAAGCTTTCTCTCCCAATTCTTTTTTTATAAGATAATAATGCATATATATATATAAATACATGATATATATATTTAAATGTACAAAGAATGTAAGAAGACGAGACGCGTTTTTTCTTTTGTATTTCCTGTGTCAGAATTCCACGAGAAAGTGATCATGCGCGTGTCGCAAAAAATTAACGAATGAGCAAAAAAAACCAAAAAAAGAGACAAGTGTACAGAAAATTGTTGTCACTTTCCCGCGGTACTACTGCGCATTTTGGATTTCCGAAACCCAAGAGATCATTATTTTGTTAGAGTTAAAAAGCGCGTCTCGTTAGCGACACGCTTGTGTGAAAAGTGATATATGATAACTAAAGAGCATAATTACAAGTATATCGATTACTATTATTAACTATTATACGATTTATTAATTGCTAATTATAGAATTTGTTACTTTTAGTAATGAGACGATAAGGGAGACAGGACGCTTTTCGTTTTTTTTTCATTGCCTGCGCCATTATAAAACTGCGTCTCGAAATTTATATATATATATATATATATATATATATATATATATATATATATATATATATATATATATATATATATATATATATATATATATATATAAAATAAATACGAGATGCGATTGCATTCATAAAGACGCGAGTCAATTGTAAATAAATTATGTAGCATGAAAATTATATATTATGATTATATAGATGACAATTTTTTTCTATGTCGCTTTGTTTTTTTTTTTTTTTTTTTTTTCTTCAAATTTGGTCAGGAATTAAATAATTTTTTCTTCTACTCTGGCTCTCGCAATAAACGGCGATTTTTTTAAAATGCAGCGGGGCTGTATAATTTCCGAAACACACTCGATTTTCACAGCGCTTAGGAAAAATGTAGTAAATGAAATAAATAGTCAAAACTATTGCAGTAGTAAGAAAATTTTTATTTTCTTGAAAAATTGTATGAAACTGCACAAGTTTTGGCTTTTGCGGTACATTTTGTTCTCGCCATTTCTGACACGCCTAATGGAGTTTACTTATTATTTGGTACTCCTTTAAATCAAATTTTGTAAAACATTTTTTTTTTTTTTTTTTTTTTTACTCTTAATTGAAACGACGAATAAATCATCAGTAAATAAAGCATCAGTTATCGTATAAACCTTAAAAATACGATCTTTTTTCCGTATTTTCATGTATTTTATCAAGACAATGTACATAAAGATTAACACAATGCATATATAAATTTATATATGAATATATATTATATATACACAAATCTACTTATATGTAGATATGGAGAGCGAGTGAGAGAAAAAAATAAATGATTATAATAATGACAGCGAGACAGTAAATGATGCTAAACGAATGCTAATAACCATTATATTGATATCATTATTATCACTATTATTCTTAATTATTATTACTATTAAATATTAATTATTATTACTATTAAATATTAATTATCATTATTATTATTATTATTATTATTATTATTATTTTTATTATTATTATTATTATTTTTATCATTATTATTTTTTTTTATCATTATTATTATCATTATTATTATTATTGTCATTATTATTATTATTATTATTATTATTATTATTATTATTATTATTATTATTATTATTATTATTATTATTATTATAATATTGTTAACGTTTTAGTTGATTTCATGTCCGTATATATTTTTTTTCTTACACGAAAACTTTATATTACAAAAATATAATAATGTCATCATATATCGTGTTTTGTAATAATTTATGGAATTTCGAACGAAGTAAAAAAAATGTAAGAATAATGATATGAATGCTTTTAATTAGAGAGTTTAGATTATATAATTCGATAATCGTATGTGACTATACGAGGATAATATAAAAAAAAAAAATATTATAACGAAGCATGTAAAACGGCTTCGAGCTGTGCATTTTTGCGCTTGGAAATATAAGAAAAAAAAATGAAGCAAATTATATTTAAAAAAATAAAAAAGTGTTCGCGAGCGAATATATTTCTAATTGTAAACAAAAACCCCTTTCAATGAATAATCGCGCGAGAAAGAGAATGCGTGTAGTTTTTGTTTTTCGTGAGTGTGCGTTCATTATTATACAACTAGGAGACTAAAAAGGGCGGAAAATGCGAGAAGCAAAGAAAAAAAAATGCATATGAAGAGAAAGAGTGCGAAAGTTAGGCGTGAGAATGAGAGCAAAAGTCCTGGTGCGAGAGCTTGATGACAGAATGGCTGCAAGACAAGTAGAAAAAAAAAGACAAAAAAGTAAACGATGTGTTCATTACCTTTCTAGGTTACAGTATTCGTTTTTACCGAATTTTTCGCTGAATCAGAGGGTGGACAAAATCGCAGAAACTACCGAGATAACAATAAAATAAGTATAAAATAATGATTAAAATAAAGCTAAATTTAATTTGGAAACTTAACAAAAAGAATCTAAAAGAAAAAAAATCAAGTAACATTGTCGCATAGAGAGCGTTGTTTTAAAGGTGGGTACTGAAGAAAGGGACAGAATAAAACAGGACATAAAAAAAGGAACGGTGTGCACAGGAAACTTTTTGGGTGTAAATACAATGGTTTCGCGATGAACATGAATGAAAAGGGACTCGTGAATGAGGCCAGTGGCCAAAAGTAAAAATAAAGAAAAGGAAACGAAAGTTAAAGATGTGTAAGAAAAAGAGAAAATGATGTTTAAGCTGAGAAGTAGGTTCTTCCTTTTTTTTCTTTTTTTTTTTTTTCTTTTTTTAACGAATTGCGCAAATATACATAAATAAATCTGACACTATAACGCGTTTTTTTTTTTTTTTTTTTTTTCTCCAAACAACAAAAAAAAACTATCGGTAAAACTCTTTTGGACAACGAAATAATTATGCTTTTTCTCTTTGAACATATTCAATTGCGTTGAGAGAGTTTGGTGAGCTGCGCCACAGCGTAAACTAATTATAAGTCGGTGAGTTATTAAAGAAATAAAAACACTTGTTGAGTTTGCATTTATTTTCGATCAATGCCGAAATTCGTTACTTATATGACAACAAATAGTTAAGACATTTTGTACATAGATAAAAAGAAAATAAAGTTCGTTTTTACCTTACCAAAATGAATATTCTTTAAAAGTTCTCGGGAACGTTCGCGTGTCACCATTTTTAAAATCATCAATTATTATAAATAAATGATATAAAATCCGAGCATACATGTGATCGGTTGCATCAACGCATTTACATGTATTATTTGAAAGACAAGTGCCTTGAGCGCAGCTTTTCCTTCTTTCTTGATCGAAAAAATTAAAAAATAAAAAAAAAGTTTAAATTTTTGATGCCAAAAAACATGCGATGAAAAGATTCAGCGATTCTTTAAAACATTATATAAAGAAAAGAAGAAAAAAAAAAGGGAAAAATCTTTTTCCGGCTCAATCTCTTATTGTCGGTAGTTTCTCGTTTTTTATGCGCGTAAATGAAGGGACGAACGAGTAGAGTAGAATTTTTTCCGTCGAGAATATGTATACATAAACACAAACGGACTTATACTACTTTTTTAAGATATTCTGAAACCGCCAGTTTTCGGTTTTAATCCACGCGCAGATGTCACTTTATGCGTGTTTTATAAGGGTGCGAGAGAGTGGGGGCGAATGGTTTCAAAATAATGCGTAAAGGCAGAGAATTTTCTCTCTCTTGTTATGAAAAAAAATTTTTAGCCCGCGCGATGAGAGACAAAACGGCGGTAATGAAAAATATTGGAAGCGTTTACATAGAAGAAACAAAAGTAATAATAAAAATAGAGAGGTAGTCGAGATATAAGTTTGGTGATGTGCTGCTTTTAGTCGCCTCTACTTCAAAAGAGTGCAAAATGTACCTGCTAAAAAAATAATTAAATAATGATGATAGTCATTAAAAATTGATACTAAATGACACAGTGCTAATGAAGTTGACGAAAGAAAAAGAAAATGGAAAAATGGAAAAACGGAAAAATAGAAAAATGAAAAAATGAAAAATGAAAAATGAAAAATGAAAAATGAAAAATGAAAAATGAAAAATGAAAAATGAAAAATTAGTAATAAAGAAATGCACCGAGATAAAGATAGGTAGAAAAAGTATGGTCGCGTAGAGACAGATATATTTAGCAATTGACGTTTTTCGTGCAAAAGCTCATATTGATTTTAAATATTTTTTTCTCCGTGCTAAATACCGCAAAAAATAATATAAAGGAAATATTTAAATAATATTATGAAAAAAAAAAAAAAAAAAAAAAAGAAAGAAAAAAAATAAAAACAAAAGCGTAGTTGAAATTAACTTTGCGCAATTCGGTTCTCTAGGCCTTTCTCTTATGTGCTTCCTTTTTTATAGGATATAGATTTTTTTTTTTTTTAATACGATTTAGATTAATTTTTTCTTTGATTCGCTTTGTTTTTCCTCAATTTCTCTTCCTTGCGAAAAGACCAAAAATTGAACTGTGTTTTTTTTTAGTTCAACGATTATTGCTAATTTGCATTTTTTTATTCCGCCGTTGCAGAATATCGAGCTTTTGTTTTGAACTCGGTAATGTGGTACAAGACAATAGTACGCAAAGATTGATGCATTTTTTGTTTATTTTCGAGGCCGCACATTATCCTCTTCAGTTTTTGTTTTTGCATTTTTTTTTCGCTTATCGTAATAGATATATTAGAGAAAAAAATAATTTTAATGGTTTACGTAGTGGGTTTTTGTTCGTTGAACTATAATGGAGCCTCGTTTTTTTGTTTTATTCCAACTTTCGTGGAACTACAATTTGTGACTTTTCCGAGAGTTTGTAAATAGAATTTATACGCGATTGATTAAATGAATGAAAAAAAGATTAAATATTAATAATAAACAAGGAAGTTGAAAATCCTGACGCCTCGCAGACTATAGCTTAATAGTTTTTGTTTTGAGAAAGAGTGACTTATACAGATAATAGAATTAAAGAGAAATGCAATCGGTTGCTGAATATTCACACATACTTATATACACAATTTTTACTTATACACGCCTACATTAATGCAATTACAGCAAAAAACTGCAAAGCATTTCGTGGACTGATTTTTTACTGAGATGTAGTTTTTTTTTAACTTGAGTAATAAAATAAAAAATAAAAAAAAAAAAAATAAAAAGAAAAATAAAAAAAAAAATGATGTGTACAAAACTAATAAAAACTTTTTTAAGCACTAGACAGCGAAACAAAAAGAAAAAAACGATGCTCTTCAAGAAAGATATGAGAGTAAGAGTTTAGTTCGTGCTGCATGTTGAACTAAAAAAAAAGTGAGAGAGAGAGAGAGAGAGAGAGAGAGAGAGAGAGAGAGAGAGAGAGAGAGAGAGAGAGAGAGAGAGAGAGAGAGAGAGAGAGAGAGAGAGAGAGAGAGAGAGAGAGAGAGAGAGAGAGAGAGAGGGGGAGGGAGGGAGGGAGGAACAGTAGAATAGTCAAAAAAAAAAAAAGTTTACTAATTATAATGTTAGGTTTTTTTATCGAGAGCAAAACGATATTTTTATTTATCCTTTTATTTTTATACGTTGTAAATTACGAAGAAATTGTTAAAAAGAAAAATTGCAAAAAAAAGATTAATTATGAAAAAACAATGTTAACGATCAACGATGAGTTAGATTGTGAAATAATGCAGTCACTAAAGAAATAAAAAATAAAAATAAAAAAAAAAATAAAGGGAAAAAGTTTTAGGCTTAATGATGATTGTGTATGCCTCATGCCAAATGGAATCTCGTTATTTTTTCAGAAAACGAAACGTAATTGACTTCGATAATACAAACGATGTAATAATAAGCACAATAAAGTGAGAATGAAAAAAAAAAAAAATAGATGCATTTCTACCGCAAATGGCTCGTTGATCATTTTTATCACTATTTAGATAGATTAAAATAATAATAATAATAATAAAAAAAAAAATAAAAAAAATGCATATGGAAACGTTTGAAAAAGAAAAACTGAAGTTGACATACTTTGAATTAGAACTAGCGTTAATATCTCTATTTACGATTAGAAGAAGAGATAAAAGAAATTATAGGATTTTTCTATGCCATAAAGTAAAAAAAATAAAGTGAACAAGATGTGCGAATGAGTGACTTTTTGTGCGATTTGATGCTGCGATGCTACTATAATAATCAACGTGACGATGCAAACTGACACGAGTGAGTGAGAAAGGGACAACGAGCAAATGACAACGAGCGAGTGGGAGTATGCAAATACAGCAAAAAAAAAAAAAAAAAAAAGATAAAAAAAAAAAAAAAGATAAAAATAAACCATTTAAAGAGTAAACGAGAAAATAAAGGAGAGAGAAGAAAACAAATTTTGCAAAATGCTAAACACTCACGCTAAAACAGAAGCGAAATGTATTTTTGTTGTACTTAAGCTTTACCGTTGTTATTGCCTCGATGACACCGTCAACGATCTTCCTATGCTCGCACATTTATTTTAAAATAAAACTTTTTTAATGAAAAATTTTAATTACTCTTTGGATTTCAAAGAAGGAAGAAAGAAATGAAGGCAAAATTTTTCTTCATCGAGTGCGTAAGTTTGTTGACGGTATGTGAAAATTGGCACATAGACTTGTTTTTTTTTTTTTTTTTTTTTTTTCTTTTATACTTTCTGACATCGAGTCGCTCCGACACTTTGTTAACGAAAAGATAGCAAAATTTCCAATGTACAAGGAAAAGTAAAATAATAGTCTATAATGACGTTTCTTTTTCAATAGGAGAATAAGTCATACAGTTCCTTATATTTCAAATCATCTTATATCAATAAAACAATGTATCATTTATTTGATTGATTGTTATTTGTTACCCTTACCTTTCTTTCTTACAATTTGACAATTTAAAACAAAATTTCATTTTTTTTTTAAACTCTGATACGTAACAGTAATTAGAATATCTTTTTAAAAAGTGTAAATACATTGAGAGTGAAAGAAAGTACGAGAAAAGAACGTAACTTTAACGTATTTTATCAATAGTTGAATGAAATGATTGAATAAATTAATTACATTATTGTGTGTAAATTTAAAAATTGAGGCTTTAAATTTTAATTTCAAACATTGCACACAATTTTTTAACTTTTTTTTTTATACATTAACTTACGAATTATCCTATGAAATTTCAAATCTTCAAAACAATAAGACGAGCCATTTAAAGCAACATTAATGCTTTGACAAGTATAATAAATAAATAAAGAAAGAAAAAAAAAACATCAATTAATACATATAAGAAGAAAAAAAGTCACGCATGGCTTCCTGTGGAAAATTTCGTCGGCACAAAGAAAAAGTTACATAATTCGTAGACAATCCGTACGAGTCGGCCCATCGATTGTTAAACGACCGAATTATTGAAAGTAGCTAAAGCGTAACTTTAACGCCATATCGCTCAACGTTGTAGTCCCGACCCATAAAACGAATAATCCGTAGTTTGCGTTGGTTAGAATGTGTGCCTATGAAAATTTTCTTTGAAGAATCGGCGCCTCTAGGTACTATTCGACAATGTTTGCTCGTATCCGAATCTTTTCGTGATTTTAAAATCTTTCCGCTAATCCCACCGATATGTAAGAGATTTTATTCCAATGGACTTTTTGAGAAGTAATAACTTTTACTGCAAACGAATTTATTATTTTTATGATATAAAAATCACATGAAAATCTTCAGTAAATAGTAATTAGTTCAAAAATAATTATTACTAGAATGCGTTGAAAACTAGTTTTGTTGTGAAAAGAAAAAAAAAATGTTTCGGTCAATACTAATAAGATTTCTAATCTAATGATAACGCGTAAAAGATAAGAGTATTATTGTATGAATTTTTTTTAAATCTGACCGCAAATTATTTTTATATAGGTCAAGACGTTAAATTTATAAATTATTTATTATACATGGCAATATATTACATTGATATCAAATGCATTACCTTTAGCTTAAAATGCCTTTAATTTAACTGTATTATATTAGAATTAGTCAAAACGTTATCGTTTATTAATAAAAATTTTAGCTGCATTTAGGATCATGTGAAAATTTAGAAAATAATAATTATTAAATTTTTATAATAGTATTTATTTATGTAGCTATCCTTGTCTACGTTAACTATTCGACGTTATGTTATATTAGACAAATTAGATAAATGACTCGGTCAGACAATAATAACTATACTAAAGTAAAAGTTCACCACCTTGTCTTGTCCTGCATGTGGGGTAAAAGAGAGACCGTCTAGAGATTATGATTATAGGTACACATATAGTCTTTTATTACCGATTGTTTCGAACTTGCCAGCGCTGGTTGGCTTAGTGCCTTCCTCATGAATAATTACACATTTTATTTATCGTAAGCTATTCATTATTTTTTTTTATCTAATCAAGTTACAACTATATATTTGAAATTTTTATTTGCTAACGATTTTTACAATACTTATTTGTTTTGTTGTTTTATTTACGCATTCAAATTTTTATTGAAATCACGATAAAAACTAAATATAATTTGTTGCTCATTGCCACTCTGTCCTGCTTATCTTCTTTCATTATTTAAATTTAGGCGAGAGAGATAAATTCAACGTTAGTAAAACATATTCGAGTAGCTAATCAATGGTTTGACAATTTAATCTTTAATAAAGTATAAGTATGTTTTAGTTTTAAAAAGGCAATAATAATTTCATACAAAGAACATTATCAAGTTACGTTATTATCGTATAAAGTCGAAAATTTATTTCAAAAATTTCCAAAGGCAATTTGATATCTATAACCGATTCTTACGGAGTCTCAATTTTGGTGTCATTGACAATTGTCTTCTTACTATTGGACAAACGGCTCATATATGGCGATAATCCTTGCAGTTCTCTCTCTATCTCTATCTCTTTCTCTAGAAAAGGCTCAAATATCTTCGCGTCTATGAGAGTAACGTCGCCATAATATTTGTTGATAAGATAGCTCATGTTCTGAAAAAATAATTTTTTGGCTGTCGATCATAAAGTTTGTTATGCTTGATTTTTTTTTTTTTTTTTTTTGTCGCCATAAAAACATTTGTTAATTTAATAAAATATATATTTATAATCATCCCAACGTCTAGTATTTAAAACTGTTAATCATTTATTCATGGGCGTGAAAAAATTTCATCATCGCTCACACAAGGATGAAGGAAGTAACCTTGAAAATTCATGCTAAACTCAGCCACTATAAACACAAATTATGCTTCCCGTGAGACTATGCCCGAGGCTGTGCTGAAAGATAAGAAATTTATGAATGACATTGTATTAAGCTGGTTTTCAACTTGTCGGTGCGCTAACTTTTCTCCATTCTGAATACGCTTTTCATAAATATTAACCGAAGATTGCGGCATTATGAATTTAGTTACGAAAATTGCCACTTTAGACAATCAAATGATCGCCGACCAAATTCATTTGAGATTTGATTATCGGCGATATATGTACGCATATTTAGGTTGCTTAAATAATTGTATATTTTATGGGCATATTGAAATTGTAATTATATTCCAGCAAATTCTTCAAAAGGAATCCTTTATTTATTTAGACTTATTTATTATTAGTTTTATTTAAGATTTTCATTATTTTTATTGTATTAGCGTGCAATGCAAAGTAGACGTATAATTTAATTTGAAAAAAATTCATTTATAAACAGGCAGTAGCCGAATGCATTTTTTGTAGATTTTATATTTAAAATAAATATTTCTTTCGATAAAATTTATTGACAAGCTATGTGACGCATTTAATCTTAATATTATTGAAAATGGTAATTAAGAGAAGGGATATTTAGAAAACATCTTTTTCATATATTCATTAATTAAAAATACATTCTTTCCGTGGATTCGTATTTGAAAAATGAATGTTTCTTAAATGGACATTTTAAAAAATCGTTTCAATTTTTCATCTATCCACGAAGATAAAAAACTTCATCTTCGTCAAGAGATTTTAAATATTTGCAAAACAAGTTATTTTATCCAATTATGAAAAAAAGGTCAAAGTAAAAAAAAAACATCGAAGAAAAAGAACGACGAGGGATTCAAATACATGATAAACGAGTGTCCAGACACACAGAGCGAGAGAGTGAGAGAGAGCGCGTTTGATATACATTTCGGACCGATAACTTTTTGGAGCGAGCGCTTAAACATTGAGAGCAATTGCAGAGTGCTGAATGAGCGGGAGATAAAGCCCGCCTGTCGACTGATTGTATAACGTCAGGATTGCGGTAATATTCGTTTCCTCGACCTTATCGTTCATTCTCGTGCGCATGATTCTTCTCTCTCTCTCTCTCGTATCTCCTATTTATGCTTCTTTCTTTTTTTTTATACCGCACGTATGCACGATAGCACTCAAACAGGAGAAAAACTGGATACGGGAGAAAATTAGTCTTTATCTACGAAATTGGCGAAAAAGTTACTTCCTTTCAATTAAATTTCGCATGGCTCTTATCTATGATCTGCTTCCTATTTTTTCTAGTTCTATTCGTTGTATAAGTAAGATTTTTTTTTTTTAAATTTTTCATATATAAAAAAAGCATGAAAAATATTAATCAATTACTTAATTTTTTTTGTTTGGTAGAATTTTTATTTATTTATTTTTTTTTTTTTCACATGATGTAATAATTTAATATTTTTAACATTAAAAATGACCAATTTATTTAAAATTATGATTACTTTATTAATATAAAGTTATTAATATAAATTCGATGAACTTCATATTTTTAAGCAAAATTTTTTACAGCGATAAAAATTTTTATTTAGATAATTTGATAAATTTCGTATAAAAAAGAATTACTTCCTACTTCCTCTTAATTAAAATATTAACTTCAGTTATATTATAATTTTTATTCTTGTACCCGATGATTTCTCGTTTATAGATAAAATATCAAATCATAAATTCATGTATTAAAAAAATTAATAACAATTAAAATGAAACAATTTTTGAGAAAAAAAAAAAAAAAAAAAAAAAGAAAGAAAAATGAAAAACTGTTAAAATTTGTAAGTTCTTTAGTTGTTAAAAGCTTTGAGAATTACTTATCATATATATCGTTTTCAAAGTTGATAACTCATGACTTAATAATTTTCGCATATGTAATTTACCGAGGTTACCGTAATAAATATTAATTGCTACAGTTTTTGCAAGAATGAGAAAATATAAAATTAAAGCAATTTTTGTAAAATTTGCATTGACATTTAAATATATATAATAATATATGTTGAAAATGTTATAAAAGTTTGTACAGCTAAAGATTCGTGTAATAATTTTTTATCACGTTATTTGAAAAGTAATTTTTGGCGCTTTTATAAATTGTAAGAACACCGTCTTTTTTACGATAATATTTTTCGCGAAAAAAATGTTTACGCGCGATACTATGTTGCGATTCGCAGAGTAGTTATCGCAATAATAATTGGCATCGATAAATTCTTGTGCCGAGTTCAATAAGTTTTGAAAAAATGTCTTATCCTCGATAAGCCAGACAGATTTGCGCGATAAAGTGCTAATGCGAAATACGTGTGACGCTAAAATTCTTACGTAACAAATTTATTCTTTTTTCATTACGATACATATAACGAGAATATATAATTGCAATCGATTTCCATATTCGAATAAAAATAATATCGAAAATTTGCGGTAAAATTTTCGTATGTATTATTTATTTGTAAATATATGTAAATTCGAGAATAAATTGCGATATCTAATCTGTATTTTGTTGAACGAAGACCAAATTAATGAACGTTTTTTTACCGAGTCAATGGCTTCAATGAACTATAAGCAAGGAGGCAAGAAGCAAAGAAAGAAAAAAATTGGTCGAACGTTACATAAACATAAATAGATATGCCGATGTCATAATAATTGTACAACGAGTAAAGATATCGCTTCGCTCGAGAGCTCATATTTTTAATCTCGTCCTCCAATTATCACGAATTCGTTTAAAGAAGAAAAGGATAATAGCATATTCATATATATATATATTGGAGGTAAAGGAATGAATTTTTGACCGATAAGACTCATTTTTCATTGCGCTCGATTATTATGCGCACGGCATGTTTTTACTATTGTTTACACGGCGCTGTAGTTGTTGCAATTGCCTCTGAGTCACGGTGAGAAGTGCACTTTGAAACTTGATTAGACGTTCGGTTGACTATACCAAACTTGCCGATCTGCATACGTTGATAAAATTATATTGTGTTCCTTTTTTTATTTTACATAATATTACTTATTGATAATTTTATTATCAGTTCTACCTAACTTCTATGTCTCGATAATAACCAAATAAAGCATTGATTTTGTCAGTCAGAATGATTAATTTACATAAAGAACTGTTGTCTGTTTTTATACTTATTGATGTTTTAAAATTCGAGCGCGAAATCCAAATATAAATTAAAAAAAAGTAAGTGTTTTATTAAGTTGTTTATTTGAGGTAGAAATTTGTAATTCAGTGCCGATAACCAGTTGTGATTCTAAAATTTAACACGAAATTTCAACGTGAGAGAGCCAAGGATGGTTAGATATCAAGAGTGTGTTAGATTATTTCCCGACGAGGTCGAGCTTACCACATCTCACATTTTGAGATAAGAAAATCTTTAAATAAATATTTTACACACTATCTTAGCTTAAGTCCTGACAAGTAAAATAAAAATTATTACATTTTATAATGATAAAAAATTTATATCATAATTATAAATGAATAATGAGATATTTAATGTTGCATGTAATGAAACTTTGTTTCTTTGCTCCGTTTAATCTTTTATTCAAATATCAAATTTAATTTTGTGATCTCTTTCATTCATACTTTGCATTATAATATTATTTATCAATTTTCAGATATTTTTTTCTACGTGCGATAAATTACATTCGGTGACCTAATGTATCTAAAAGTGAAAAAATAAATTTCAACGAGTCTAAAGTCAAAAATTTGGATGGCGTTGTGGGTAAGTTTAATTTAAAAAAAAAAAAAATAATTATTTTATATTTTTTCATTGCTTATATATATATATATTTTTTTTTCAACATGAATAATTATAAATAATTTTGAATGAAAAAAGTAAAATTCGGGTTGAAAACTCGCGCGTGTAAATCATAAGCAAGTACAATGTGCATCGCGTTGCAGCAGCGGCAGCATAATCGATCGTGAAAGCAGACAGCTTTTTCACTGATATAATACGGATACACCTTCTGCGCGTGCGCGCTAGTCAGTTATGGCGGAGCAGCACACCGTGGTCGGTATGTCGTTGCGTCTTCCGATCCTCGTGATACTCGGTGCAACGGGTAGCGGTAAATCGCGGCTCGGTATCGAGCTCGCCCAGAAGTTTCACGGCGAGATCATCTCCGCGGATAGTATGCAGGTAAGAGCTGCTGCGAAATCGCGCGCTAGAGAGTTTGCTACGAGCGTTTGCAGGTTAAGAAGCACCGCCCGTCATAGATCCGCCTCGCCGTTGTGTCGAGGCGAACACGCGGTCGAGCGATGCGACGTTGACGGAGAGTGAGTAAGAGTGGGAGAGCGGGGCGAGGGGGTGGAGGGGGAGCAAGAGTAGCGCGTGCGAGGATACGAAAGCAAGAGTCACTCTCGGTTTCTCGGAGAGACGCGAGCGTTCGAGACGTTTACGAGACGTTTACGATACGTTTACGAGAGGATGAGTACGTTTGCATTTCAAAACAAAATCACCTGCCTTATTTTCTTTTTTCGCGCGCGCGCGTATCTATACTTATAAGAGAAAGAAGAGGCTTCGTTGTTCGTTTTTATTGCAGCCGAGGTGAATCACATAATTCAGTGTCCTCGTTTATTCTTACTGAGTGTTTATCGTTGATAATGATTGTTTTAATAATTACAGAGCGGACGCCTTTATGTAAATTATGTTTTTAAAAATGTTTCAATTGTTTGTGATGTTTGCGCGAAAACGACAAATTTTTATAATGTCATATTGAAAATTGACTTAAAAATATTTTATTGAAAATATTTGAGAAAAGTGAGAATATTTCAATCATTAGAATTAATTTATATTTGACCTTTGAAATAAATATATTAGTTTACAAAGAATGTTCAATATTTTTTTTCATCGTTCTTAAAGTTTCGATTTAACCGTTTAACTAATATATTATTGTAGAATCGTTAACAAGAAACCGTCTAATACATTTAATTATAAAAACATGCACGAACAATGAAATAACTTAATTTTACTAATATAAAGTTGCTGTATATATAAAGTGCTTTCATTAACTGACTCATCGTAGGTTAACAACT
Organism: Chalcis sispes; assembly: GCA_949987625.1. Classification (NCBI taxonomy): domain Eukaryota; kingdom Metazoa; phylum Arthropoda; class Insecta; order Hymenoptera; family Chalcididae; genus Chalcis; species Chalcis sispes. The sequence continues at coordinate 1,560,257 of OX465094.1, read as the reverse complement.
TTATGTATTAATATAGAAAATAAACATGTAAGAACATAATGGAACATGTTTAATACCTGTGGGTTCTTTCGAAAATTAAACCCTCTAATGTTGGAACATATATTTATGTTATGTATATGTATGAATGCTGGTTGTACAGATGATATTACTTTTGAATGTAAAATTATATTCTACATTTATCGATTAAGCTTTTTTTTTAACTTTACCTAGTACCTGTTATTGTAAACCTGTTATTGTAAATATTTTCCCTTTTCCATTACATTAAATTAAACTGCACTATAACAAATTTTTTATATTTTTAATACATTAATTTTAAATGTCATAGCATAGCACGTTTTTATTTTCTCATGACATGCAAAGTAAAATGAGAAAAATTAAAAGTCCACTAACAGTTGATTTCAAAATTTAATAATTACCATGTACCCTTTGTAAAATTCCTGCAAACTCACGCTTATCATTTAAGACAACGTTATGCTTTAAATATGAAATACTCGATGATTTTGGCATAAATAAATTTGTCACTCGATTGCGAGTATAAAAAATATAAAATGGGTAACAATAACGATGATCTTAATTAGCCGTTCGCGTTACCCAACGCCCTTACCCGATATGCGAATTCGCACACATTAACTCGTCAAACCTCGCAAGACATGCGTTATTACGTAAGATCATACAAGCCAATAACACCGACATTAATGTACGGCGGCTTCACTATCCGCATCGTCCGCCCCGATATCTTATCGGTTACGGTTCACGAAAATTATTCTCAGAGTCGTGAATCTCCCGGATGTCATTATAAAAAAGATAACAAAAAATAACAAAAAATAAAAAATAAAAAAAAAAATAAAAAAAAATAAAAAAAAAAAAAGAAGGAGAAGAAGAAGAAAGTAACAAAAAAAAGGCAGAAAAAATATGCGAACAAGAACGCCTTTTCGTCTCTTTCTCTCGGTCTCCACTCCGCGAGTTCCATTGCTTTCGTAAAAAGTACAAGGGCCCCCATGGATGTCGCCGGCGACGACTGACAGCTCATAAATTACTCGAAAAAAATTGTTTCGTTCGCCTCTTTTTATTATTTTTTTTTTCTTTTTTTTTTTTTTTTTTTTTTTAATTATTTTGTGAAAGTACGCATTTCGTGTCTTTAACTTACCGTTTATCGCGAGGTATTTTAGGGAGCCGACGATTTTATATAAAATTTAATGGAGGTTAAGCGTATTAAGTTTTAATAGTTAAATTTTCACAAAGTTCAAGTGAATCGCGTGAAAAGCCCGTACGAACGATCATAGCGAAGAAATTGAAAATTTTATCGTATCTTTAAAAGGACCGCAGGACCGCTCGTAATTCGATCACGATGGATGATACTTTCGCCAAAAAATTCTCTCTCTTTTTCGTTGTCTTTCTCGCCGTTTCCCTGCTTAGAATAGCTAATTTCAATTCGATTTTAGATTTTGCGCCGTTTGGAAAAAGGAGGAGAGAGCGGAAGAGAGAGAGAGAGAGAGAGAGAGAGAGAGAGAGAGAGAGAGAAAAAGTTCGCTTCAGCAGAATGTGGGTTGGATACACCTACTCCACATATTTACATACTTATTGGAGATCATTGAAAAGCCAACTAATCTTTTGAGAAAACATCGTACATACGTTCAATGTTTTTTTAAGTAAGAGTTATGTGCGTCCGTCATCTTAAAGTTAAATCTACAATGATTAGATCAGACCGCGATCAATTAGCTAATTCATTAGCTTCCTTAATCTTAATTGTTTATTCGGTCAACGTCCGGTTAACCGTAATGGTTGACCGGCGGAGGGAGTCACCACAACTTGCTTAAGAGTCGAGCAAAAAAATGTGCTACAAAAAATATATAGATCACTCTTTATCGACGTAAAATTTTCTTCGTCGATAAAAAACGACGAATGAATAATTAATTTTATAATTAAATTTACTCCGGTATAATCTTAGTATTAAAATAATACGAAAAATTCTTGACAAAATTGTACTAAAAATTCTTTTTCACTCGTTTCCTAACGTTTAAAATAAGATGTGTTGAAAAAAATAGTTCAATCGTGAAATTCAGACGTTAACTTGCGACAACATACATTTCTTCGCAAATAAAAAAAAAAGGAAAAAAAAAACAAAAACAAAAAAAAAAAAAAAAAAAAAAAAAAAATAAATAAATGATCATCTCAACTCGCCGAAGATTATCGTACCAAAGTCTATCAAGAACTAAGCAAAACGAAAAAAAAAAAGTGGCATTGTAAAACTAGTTCAGCGGTGCTTTATTTTAAGAAATCTATGAAGAATAAATTTTTAGTCGCTCATAACTTCCACGCAGGAATAAATAAAGTCTAATTAGATGACATATATATTGTCTCCTATAATTTTTAAGGCGGCGTCGCCGGTAGCTCGACCGAATTTAGCTTCCGCCTCTTAACTCTTTGCAACGCCATCTCGCGAATATCTTCTCCACGAGAGTTCTTTCGTTCTTTCTCCATACTTACCCACCCATACGTATGAGCGTAAACGCATATGTACATGTACATGCCCGCAAAGAAAAGGCGAGGGCAGAAAGAGAGAGAAAGAGAGATAGAGAGATAGAGAGAGATAGAGAGAGAGAGCGCATATAAATTTGTCGCATCCGCCGAACGCCCCGGAGCGGATCGCGAGTGTGACACTTCTATCCTCTCTCGAATCGGCCAATTATTTATCTTGATCTCGTCTCGTGCTCATTTTTTTTCTTTTTTATTTTCTTCATTCTTATTTATTTCCTTCGGTCCTTTTCTTATTGTCCGAGCGTGGGTGGGGTGAAGAGTCATCGACTCGATTTAGGTGCTAGACTACATCGTACCGAGCTTGTACACTTTTTTTATTAGAGCCAACGCACGCGTGGAGTCAAGTGTCGGAAAGGAGCACGCGCTAATTTATTCTTGGATCGCTCGCGGAAAACTAGCTCAAGACCAATTATTCGTGATTTAAAAACGCGGCTGGGCAAAAATTAAGGGAAGATAGACTATTCGGCTCTTTTTATTATTATTATTATTATTATTATTATTATTATTATTATTATTATTATTATTATTATTATTATTATTAAATTAAAATGAATTTTACGAATTTGCACGTGTCGCATGCAGGGGACTTTGAAGTCAATCTGTTTTATAATTTAGTGAATGATAAATTTTGCTCTGAACATTCGCTTTTTGCTAAAAAAAATAAAAGAGACATTTTGATTTATATATATATATATATATATATATATTTCGGGCTCACAATCAATTTCAATTTTTTTTTTTTTGTTATATTTTATTATGAAATATTCATTTTGTAAATTTAATTTTTTATTTTAGGTATATTTGAATGAATTTCAAATAAATTTATACTACGTATAAATAAAACATAACTTTAAAACAATAAGTTATTTTTTGCATGATTAGATTTAATAATTTTCTTCTTTAATACAAATTTAATGCAAGTAGATATTCGCGTCACGTAAAACAAAATACTTATCATATATTTTCTTACATTAGCAAACGAGGTTTATTTTGTTTGTTTTATTAAAATTGATTTTTGAAACTTAACTACTTCTTATAAATTAAATTTTGATAAAAAAGAATATTTCTTTTGTCAAATAAGTAGAAATAATTTCAATTGTAATATCTTGAAACATTATAGTTAAAATTAAATTAATTTTTTATCGAATCTAACGTTGGCAATATTAATTTTTCAGAAAGTCTTTTAAAAAACGAATGATAAATTTTTATAAATTAGTAGTATAATTAAATTGATTGTTAGATTTAGCGATAGAAAAAAAATCATTGTGTGTGAGATTAAAATATAGCGCAACTTCAATTCTGCTAAGCGATTTAATGATATGCATTTGAAAAAATTAAACTTTTTTTCTAACTCTACTAGAAATTCGGCAAGATGAATTATGTTTCAATTAGTATGAAACGGTCGCTTTTTTAATTCCAACTGTCGCTGTGAAGATTCTGAGAAAGGACTAACATTTTAGTAGTCTCCTCATTTTCCACTTTCAGAAAGAAATTGAGCGGAGCATTCCGCAAGGGTAACCAGCCACATAACGTCGTAATCGAGGTTATAAGAAAGAGATGTAGAGTGAGTGAGAATAGGAAAAAGAGAGATAGAGGGAGAGAGAATAAAAAAACTCGTCCGATCTTTTTATCTGTACATGCGAAATGATGAATGACAGTAGTCCGTAGTTATTCAATCAATGTTAAGAATTTTTCTCGTAGAGGGGCTTTCATTTTCTCTCTCTCTCTCTCTCTCTCTTTCTTTGTCTTTCTCTCTCTCTCTCTGTCTCTCTCTGTCTCTCTCTGTCTCTCTCTGTCTCTCTCTGTCTCTCTCTGTTTATTCCTCTTTTTATATATGTATATCTTTTCTTTTTCTCATTTTCGCACTCTCTCTCTCTCTCTCTCTCTCTTTCTTTGTCTTTCTCTCTCTCTCTGTCTCTCTCTTTCTTTGTCTTTCTCTCTCTCTCTGTCTCTCTCTGTCTCTCTCTCTGTTTATTCCTCTTTTTATATATGTATATCTTTTTCTTTTTCTCATTTTCGCTCTCTCTCTCTCTCTCTCTCTCTCTTTCTCTTTCTTTCTTTCTTATTCTGTTCTAGCGACGGCGGCACCTAACTATCGCAACATAAATTGGTATCCACCCGTGAATTCGAATTAGATTTCGCGGAAATCCAAGAGTTGGCACTTTGAATAAATAAATAATTCATGCTTACGGGCCTAAGGCGAGGCATTAGAGAAACTTTGTAGCAATCGTCCACAACCATGCGCACACGTATGCATATGCGTAAACGCGCCTGTGTTTCATTTCGATATACGCATACGATTAAACTCTCTGATGCTTATGAGTAAGTCTCTATTCGTTAATAGGTGGTTATTAAAAAAGTGCATATTGATTTATGTGTGCCCGGACACTCGGTACAGAATTTTTTACTCTTTCTCTCGTCCGTTTTTATAAATTTTTTTTTTTTTTTTTTTTTAATAAAACTCGGTTTTCCTCTTAATTAATTTCTCTTTTTCAGTAGGGGATTTCGTATTTAACTCGCTTGCTTTCGGTGGGACTCTGTAAAAAATGAGAAAAAAATGAAGTAAAAAGAAGAATAAGTAGTCGGTCTCAAGTCCTTGAATATCTGGAAGAGTTTTCAGCGCTTTTTGGCCCTCTGCTTGCCGGGTAAGCGCGTGATACGCATGAGAAGTCGAACCAGCGTTGCTGACGCGTGAGAATTATGTGACGGGTTTAAGGCCGTCGACGCATACAAGAGAACGCGCACGCACACACACAAACTATACACACACGTTTTCACAAACCTGCACGTACGCACGCACTTGACGTGGCCCGGGCGCTTCCCTTTAAATAAAATTACCCAAGAACACGAGAGAGAGAGGGATAGAAAGAAAGAGAGAGAGAGACAGAAAGAGGGAGAGATAGTTTCGCGCGTATTCGCGTTGTTCATGTCCCCACCTATTTTTACGGGTTTCTTTTTTTCATGGTTGCTTCGGCTTATGTATATACGCAACTCGTATGTTTCTCTTGATTTTCACATGCCTTTACCGAGAGATTAATTCGACGCTACGTTTCATATGTATGTATGTATGTATGTATGTATATATATATATATATATATATATATATATATATATATATATATATATATATATACACATATGTATACTTAAACGCGTCCGCGTATACATGAGGTTTTTTAGGTCTTTTTTTTCCTTTTCATTTGTTTTTCTCATGAAATTTGCCGTGTTAGCTGTTTCTTTTGGCCAATGTATCTCTCCTTTTAAATTTAAAAATGAGTCGTGTAAAATTAAATAATGTTATGCTAAAGGATGAAAAGATTGTAAATGTTATAAACGGAAAAATGTTTCTTTGAATTTTCTTTTAAAAATAATAATGTAAAAAACAATCATTCAATTTTAAAATCCTGTCAAAATTGTCCGTTAATTTATAACTTAATGGATTCTGTATATTAATAGAAAAATTCCAAGTAACTACGTTAAGTAAATATTTTATTATCATAACATAAAATAAAGTGTAGGAACGAGTAAATTTATGAATAATTTAAAGTAACGCGCGATGACAAATTTTTAGAAAATCCTTTAACTAGCAAGTACATATACGTTTAGATTAAAATTTTATATGCGATTGAGAAACTAAAAGCGGTACTGTGGAATTTGACAAATCGAGATTTAGTTGGCCTTGAAGAGAAATCAACGGTGAGCGGAGGTGAAAATGCTTATCGTGTACATATACAAATTATTTCAACGATTAACTTCAAACTTGGGTGTTCTCTCTTTATTTTGTTTTATCCGCAGAACTGTTATATTTTTGTTTACATGCTGAAAACAATTTTCAAATCAAGTATTATTCTGCAAGTTATTCTTTCCGGTAAGACTCTTTCGATTTAAAATTATTGTCAAGATTATTAAGATATAAATTCATAGAAATTTTTTTTTACAATAATTTATTTTTATTAATATTTTGTTTAAAAAAAAAAAAATTAATTGTTAAATAGTTCTAATAAAAATAGAATATATTGTATCAATCTTTTTATTTAAAGAACAACATTAATAATTATTGTTTCATGAAAGCTTTGTATAAATTGAAAATTTATTAACAAAAAATAAAAAATAAAAAATTGACGTAAAAAAATGTTCTAGATCAATGTTTTGTTTGAAACGGTATTTCACATGTTCGTTTTGATTAATGAAATACTAATTAAAAACACTTAAAATCTGTTCAAAGATCATAAAGCGCTTCTTTAAGTGAGATTTAATGTGTAATAACTTATTCTTAATTTATGCATTGAATTAATATGTCTCTAAATTTAGAAAAACTTAAATTTGAGTATAAAATAAAAAATGAGTAAATCCTATACTTTTATGTAAGACTAGTTTAAAGTCAGTTAAAATTCGTTCTGAGCAAGTATAAGAAATCAAAGAAACGGAATGTTTAAATTAAAAAAAAAAAAAAAATTAGAAACAAAATCGTCTTTGTCGTCGTCGTTTCTTTTTCATGAACCGAAAAAACCTTCAACATAAATAGAAAATTTTCGCAGCAAGTGCGAAGAGGAAGACAAGTAAGCAAGCAAGGGAATAGCCGATGCGTAATAGAGAGGAGGAAAAATCGCGGCAGGGTTACGCCTAGGAGCCGAGGTACACACTCGTAGTGGACGCGGGCCAACGACCCATGGGCTACACACCACTACTGCTACTGCGCGTACACGAGCCGAGTTTGCGCGCAACGAGCACACGACGACCCTGACTTCGTCGGTTATCGCTCCCTCCACCTCCTCTTCCTCCTCCTCCTCCTCCTTCTCCTCCTTCTCCTCCTTCTCCTCCTTCTCCTCCTTCTTCTCCTCCTCTCGTTTTCTCTCGTTTGGCCGCGCGTCTTTCTACGAGGCGCGTTTCCTGCCACGGAGCCGACGATCTCGTTTCTTTTTTTGCGCCTCTCGATTCCGATTGCCGACGAATAGATCGTCTAGGGAATCAGCTGATGACTTCTCTGTTATTGCGCCGTTGTTTCGAGAACAATTTCGGTTGAGAAAGCTGAGAGACGGAAAAAGAGAAGAGAGAGTGAGAGAGACAGAGAAAACAAAGAGACAGAAACAGAGAGAGAGAGAGGGAGAGAGAGAGACAGAGAGTGGGTGATAAAGAGAGGGTAACAGAAAGAGATAGAGAGAGAGAGAGTGAAAGAGGGGTGGGGGGAGAGAAGAGACCGTGACTCGTTTATTTTTTTTTTGTTACGCTTCAGCTGGAATTTGTGGAATGAGCGGGGAGTTACTTTTGTTTGGTAAATTCGCTCGATTGAGATTTGCCGATTAAATAGGCCATTAAAAGTACTCTCTCTTTTTTTTAACATAGATCTAGGCTATTCATTTTTTAAGTAATCGAGAAAGAAATTATACTAGAATTAAAGTTAACAAACTTTATTGGTAATATGTAATAACTTTTCTTGTCGATTAATGCATTTTTACAGTTTTTAATCCATCAGCCAATATTTTATTAATTATTTATTTTAAGTAGCAATGCTTAAATTGCAATATGTCAAATGTGAATTTTTCATTTTACATTGTTGCCTCAAAGCTTTAACGAATGCACGAAAAGGATACATTCAAACCGTATACTAAAAGGAGATTATAGTCCTTTGCCAAATGTAACTCATTATAATGTCTTAAATATATTGAGAATATCTTACTACTAGCAGTTTAGATTTTCATCAAATAAAACCAATTTAATAAGGTAGAAATTTTATTTTATGACGAATATTACAAACATTTTTTGCAACAAACGATAAGTGAAAATGGATCGAATTTTAATTCTCTCTAAATAATATAATTTATGAGTTTACTTATTTTAAAAAGAATACAGATCAAGAAGTAATTAATAAATACTAATAAGTTATAATGCATAACATTATAATTTATTCAGTTTGAATTCTGTAATCGATCAATAAGATTACTGATTCCTCTAATTGAGTAAATGAACTCAAAAAAATTTGATGAAAATTTATTTTTTTGCATCCGTACACGTAAACTTTTTATCCATAATTGTAAATTTGAATTAAATTAAAATAAAATTTCTCGTCTAACACGCGATCGTCTTAAACACACAAAAAATTTTCCGACACGCTGTTATCATCGTAAACTCCGTAATTACGCCACGAAAGGCCGGCTTTTACCAAAAATTTCGTTATTCCAAACTTATATTCGTGTATATATATGTATATATAGGCTCGAAAGATAATTACACGTGTTTAAAAAAGAGAATCGAAGAAATAATAGTTCATCCTTATCGCTTCTCTTTTTCGCTCTCGGTCAACTTTCTCACGCACGGATAGAGAGAAGCGCGGCTCGACGCTCGGACGGTGAATGAAAGCGCGTCGTGCGATTTCTCGGAACCTCCCGCGGCCAAATTTATTCGGCCATAATACACCTTGAAACGCTTGAGTTTTTGCGCAACCGTGTGTTCGTAGTAGGCAAGGACGGCTAGATCGATCTCGATGTCCGCGTGTGTCCGTGTCCGTGTCCGTGTGCGTGTAAACTAGAAGTGAGAGGAGGAGAAACCGGTGCGCGCGCGCGCGCGAGTCTGCTTATACCGATCGAAAGCGAGAGAAGGAGAGAAGATGTAACGTTCTATAAATTAAATCTTCGTACGTGTGTCTGTATATATGCGATTCAATCGTGGCTTATGCTTACCTTTTTTCTTCGATAGCCAATCTTGAGCGCCTGGATATTATTTTTTCTTTTGATTGCCGTCTCTCTTTGCCGTCTCGCGTAGCGCATACTACCTTGTAAGTGGTGAGATGACGAATATTAAGAATTTACGGATTAATTTTTTTTTTTTTTTTTTTTTTTTTTTTTTTTTTTTTTTTTTTTTTTTTTTTTTTTTTGTAATGTTTGAATGATTTTTACTTTTTGACCCATTGGTCGGTACTATGAGAATCGTAGAGTGATTTCGTTTTTTATTAAGGCTTTATCGAAATAGTATCGGTATACCGGAATCATTATGTATTTATGATGACTTTTATAACATTTAGGATATAATAGGATAAGAGGCGCGATATAATTTGACGGAAAAATTCAATGGACTGGTCGGATTCGTAGAAATAACGCGGATCATATGTTTTTACGATATGCAACACGTTAAATCTAGAATTTCGATTGACCAACCCATTAAGAATGTATTAAAAAAAAAGATTATTATTTTGTTGGTTTTTATTTAATTGCAGAGAAATCAGTTTAATAATAAAAATTATATATTGTTATTTTGATGACGATTTCAAATACACTGCATTAAAAATGACATTTCTAGTGTTATCAAACTTTCCGCTACTTAAAAATTCTACACTTTAATTTGAAATAATATTGATTAATTTATTATCGCGATGATAGCTATATCAATATATTAAATAATGTTTGAGCGAAGAAGTTGATGTTTACAAAAAAAAATCGAATTTGCATGAATTTTTATTAAAGCGCTGCAGAGCGGAGAATTAAAATAATGCAATAATTTAAATTTCGAAATCGGCAATTTTATAACATAAATGTGGCGTAAAATTTTTTTTATTATAAAAGACAGCAACCGCATTTCGTAATTTTGAAAAAAGCGAATATCTTTTCGATTCGACAATCAGTGTATGGAATCTATAAAAATCAGATAAACGATGCCCCGCACGCAAAAATACGCAACGAGTAAAAAATGTCCAATGCAATTTTCTATCGAATTCTCATCGAAGGGGGTCAACCCTCTTCTTGTTTCGTGCAATAATTCATAGTACGATAGGTTGGGAAAACTTAAAAAAGAGCCGCGCGTGCGTATAAAGCTTTGACATTTTAGCTCTTCTCTTTTATACGTTCGTACGTTCGTCTGTAAAAAGAGTTCGAGTTTCGAGGCTTGTTTGGGACGTTTGTCAAAAGCCGCCGAGAGAGAGAGAGAGAGAGAGAGAGGGGGGGGAGGAGGAGAGCGATTTGAGTCTTTCGGCAATCCCAGATGTACCTACTCAAGAGAAATTCTGGCCGAGTTCCAAAGCGACGTAGAAGGATTCTCGCGGGTCGTCCCGTTTTTCCTGCCGCGTCGTCCAGAATTTTTCTCTCCTCTTGTTTGTTTGATTGGCCGCGCGCTCTCCCTGCCAACCGAGTGTACTATACTTACGCGTATACGCTGCATTTGCCACTTTGTCTTTCTTACGTTTCACTCGCCGGAAGGAGGATATTCGCTTTTCTCACGAGAATCCGGGGGCCGCCTCTTTTATATCGAAAAAATCAAGGGGCCGAAGAATATATTCCTTTTTTATTTTAATGCGATCACTCACGTCCTCGGTTTTCTTCTTCACCCGATGCTTATCCATTATTTATGTACGACTTTATGTGTGCGTTACGAGCAAGAAGATCGCAAGGAAGCGGCTAGCGGGTAAAAATAATTCGATGGGCAACGCCAAATTTTGGTTGATATTTCGTATGATCGAACGGTCCGATAAGAGGGTTGAACGCTACCTTGATATGAATTTATTTCTTTGGTAAATAAGCAGTTAAACATCGACTTTATGCCCGATATTTTCTTCGCTATTGCTAATTTTATTAGATATAAATCAAACAGAATTTTTTCGTTTCTTTTTTTTCTAATATCGCATTAACTTCCAAGAAATAAATTTATCATTCTTAAACGTTATTCAGCTTTAATATTTTTCCTTTATAAGAAGACTAAATTAAGAAGCAATTTTGATCTTATTAAGTAATTTTCTAACCGTGTATCAATACATTACATATTTTATTTTATTGCTACTTTAATTTTTACTTTCGCATTTATTTTTATTAGAAATCGATTGAAAATCTTTTTGGAATTGTATTGCGCATTTTATGATAACTTAACATCGATCTAGATTTAGTTTTCTTCTAATATAACGATTGGATTACAAGCTTTATTCTAACTTTTTTAATCACTTTCATTTTAGAAAGCAATCGTTCTAGGAAAGTTCATTGTTGCTTTACACTATTAAACACGATTCAAGGCTCTGACATCACGTTTCTATTTACAAACCGTTATCTATTTAAAACTTTGTTCATTACTTTCAATATGATTATAATTTTCAGCCACTCCAAATAATACCGCTACTCGCTCAAAGAACTCAAATAATTTACTCTCTCTCTCTTTTAGATTATCTCTTTTGCATCTCTTTTAAATGCTTTTTATTAAAGATCATTATTATACTTAATTGAATTATACGTTATTATATATAAATATATATATATATATATATATATATATATAAAACGTCTATATAAATAATAATTAAAAAATGTTAATCATGACGCATTTTTAACGTCTAAAGCACAAATTAATTTCTTTTAATTAATTAAAATAATTTTACAAATTTTATAAAAATTAATAAAGACAAAAGAAAAAGTATCAATTAACTAACCCAATTAATTAACTAAAATAATCAGTTGAGAATCATTAAAATAAGCGCAGCGCATCAGCACGGAATACAAGCTCGAAGTTTCGATGACAAACTCGCTCTCAGGAACACTCGCAGCGAGTCCGAAGGGTTATTAGCCGGTTATGTTCCTTCGCGAAAACCCGAGCCAGCAGCGCAGATTCTCGCAGAGCCCCGTCTTTATCGCGTTTTATCGCGCGCGCGCGCGTACCAGTCCATTATTCTGTGCGAGAGGAATTTCTCGAGCGGGAGGCTTGCAAGAGAGAGAGAGAGAGAAAGAGAGAGAGACATTCGTGCACGCACTTACACACACGCGTGCGCGAGTAAAGCGAACCCAAACCGGTCGCCAAACTTGCCTCTTTCGGCAACATTCGTGCGACTCTAACCAGATCCTCGTACACATACACACACACACACATATACATGCATGATTGCGAATGAGTGAGAGAGAGAGAGAGAGAGATATCAGGTATCCCCCGGCGAAGTGGAAGTACAAGTTGGCCGCTCGCGCCAGCGGTCGAAGATTCTGATTTTGAAAGAGACTCGGCTTGGGTTCTCTTCGCGCGGACACTCGCACGAGTCTCTGTGTGTTGGCGCACACGCACGTATACACACAAATGCATCTGCGTGCCTCAGTGTCAAGGTCGCTATCGATCGACTTTCGATCTACTGCGCAATGACCGAACACACACGCGCTGCCTTATCTCTCTCTCTCTCTCTCTCTTTCTCTTTCCCACTTTTTCTCTTTCTTTTTTTTCTTTCCTTCTTTTTCTCTTTCTTTTTCTCTTTTCCCTTTTTTCCTTCGACGTTCCGGTGAACGTTTCGCGCCGACTCGTAGGACATTTGCGCACACGCGCGTGTACGGCAGGTGGATTTTTATAATCGTCGGGTGTGCCGTGCATTTTTAAATCGTTAGGTGTGACGCTCCATGAATTTAATGGGTTTGCTCGAGGGCTCGCTTTCAAACGAACGTGCGACTCTCGTCAAATATAATTTGGCAAGTTTTATAAAATAAAAGTGGTTATGAATGCCGCTAACGTTTATGCGCGCGAAAAAGAATTAAAAACGCGCTTATGTAATGCGACCACATTTTTATTAAGCTAGTTACTCGAAACGGTTACGAACGTTTGAAGAATCGTAACTATTTCAAGTTTGGCACATATCTTTGAGTAGTAGATATGCGCGTCTTAGTTTCCTATAACTTTGATAACTTTTTATACCTCCGTTAAGCAAGCTCTGCTTGAAATTCGATGCAAAATAACCAATCTTATCGACATGCTTTACATGTATAGAAGTCGCGGAAGAGTTTTCCAAATTGATTAAAGAGAAAAAAAAAAAAAAAAAAAAAAAAAATTACAATTACGTAAGTCGATTTCATATGTAAATAATGGCGCTTTGTATATGAAAAGAAGCCCGAGGTGATAGAGAAGGTAAAAAGGTGGGGAGAGTTCCGTTACGAGAGCCGCGCACGCATCGCGGCACGGCGATTCGTCAAAGTCCTAATAACTCGCTCTTTAAATCGCCACGGCGTGTCTAATTGCGCGTTTATGCGAGCGCTAATCCAGCAGTTCACCGGCGAAGAGAGAACGAGAGAGGAGGAAGAAGCCCCCAAGGTCACGGCCGCTACGCGATCCTTTAGAATTGCGCTCGCAGCCAACGACCGATTAAAGCGCGCGCTCGGACTTTCCTCGGACGCGCGCCGACATCGCGAGTATAGTTTCCAAGCCCTGCGTTAGTTGTTGCTACGAATATTCTTCATTGAAAGCGTTAATGGTTTCAAAATACCTGCAACGACATTTTTTGAACGTTTTTAGAACTTTTTCATGCTTTCCGATTGGTTTTCTATTTCCACTTATTTTTTTAGAAGGATCGAGTAGTATTTATTATATTTTACATAGTTCAATCTTTGTCATATGCGTGCCAATATTTTTTTTATGAATGCTTATTTAATAAATGCAAAATTTTTTTTGTTTTGAAACCGACTGTAACAACACATTTTATATTTCATTTTATATTTCATATAAATAATTTATTCAGTATTATATATTGATTTTATCTTTTATTAATTTATTCCAACGATAAACTTTAAATTCTCGTTCATGCGAAATTCTTATTAATTATAAGATTTATATCACTAATCGCGGGCTTTAATCGCTCCATTTTTTTTTCGATCGTCTGTATTATGCGTAACTTCCATGCGAATGCCGAATCGGATAGAAAAAAGATATACAAGGAATCGTTTTTGTATTATGTTAATCAATGAAACAGCTCGATAATTTACGATAGAAAAAATAATGCGATAAAATATAATAGAATAAATTATTTTCAGCCATTTTATTTATTTTTAACCAAACAAAAGATTTCCTCATCATCAGAGAGATATATAGATTAAAATGACACTTCAAAAAAATCACGAGAAAAAATAAAAGATTCTTCCTTATAAAATCAATTGGAATGTAGTGCACGTTTATTTTATTATTTGTATTCATCAGATTTTGCTATAGATAATTCAATATTTGTTTAAGACGAAGCCTTACTTTTATTGCGCGAAAATGATTAATTGCAAATTTATTCCTTGTGATTAACTTTCATCAAATTGAAATCTCTCTCTTATTTTTCTCACACTTGGTAAAGCACTAAAGTGCCGGTGAAGCAGCGGCACGTCCTTCTTCTCCTCGTTAATAAGCCATCGTCAATTTGACAAAGGGTAGCGACGTTTAACGCCCGCGTCTATACTCGGTGCCCCTCGAGTAGTATCCGACGGTCGGTCTACTTAACGTTCCGAGCAATTAGAAGGAGCACAACCGCGTGCGCGTGCGCAAGCTGCGAGGCTAACGACCGGCGCGTTGACTTTTTCCTATCGTCGGCGGTGCGCCTCTAACGCACGCTTGGCAAATTTACACTATACCCGGTTAATCTGCATTTGCGGATTTCTGCTCCTCCTCTTCCTACTCTCTGCTTTCCTTAGCTCTTTGCCGCTGACTTTTTTTCTGCGCGGCAACGCGGGTATACGCGCGTATATCACGTGCTCGTTGCCTCGAGGTCTTTTCTTTTTCTCGCCGAGGGAAGCGAAGCTCTCGAGTGGAAATAGCCGACGATGAAGTGGATGCGCGCGCACACGCGTATTCGTACGTCTGCCGAGCTAAAAAGCTTTCCTATAATGAAGTTGTACAACGCGATCGCTTACTTTTGACTCTAATGAATGTTTAACTGAATTTAATGTTATTGCAGAAAAGTTTAGTTAATTTTTTATTTTTGTTCGCTTTTTTTATACTTTTATGGCAAATTTTTATATAATTAAAAGAATGCCGGTGAAAAATAGCATCTGCATTAAAAATTAAACCATAATTTCTACTAATATTATATAATTTTTATTATTATTAGATACGTATACGCGAGTTTGGCACGAAGCTTGTTTCCTTGCTTAATGCAAGAAACGTGTGATTAATGTTTGCGTAATAATATGTGAAGGTATGCGAGTAGATGCGCCTCAAGTTCGGTAAGACGATTCTTTTCATTCTTGTCGTACTTCTACTTGCCTTAGGATAACTATATAATTTGGCCTAACCAATTCATAAAATTTAACAATTATATTTCGTGGAGATTATTTACATATTGCTAAAAATATAGAAATTTTTTTTTAATACCGAAACATATTTAAATTTTATTTTTAATACGTTTGTAAAAAAAAAAAAATTTTATTCCTTTCTTTTAATTTAATTAAAATTAATTTTTTTTTAAATAAAAAAGTTGTATAAATTAAAAAATAATTAAAATAATGTTCGTGTCCAATGAAGGGAAAGAGAGAGAAAAAGATATATTTGAAAAGAAGAATAACATCCGTTGACCCGAGAGAAGGGAGTAACAACAAATGAAAAAGAAAACACACGGTAGATCACATTTTTAAAAGCCCAGTCGAAAAATCAGCCGAGGGTCGGTTTGAAAAAGAACAAGAGAAAGAAAAGACGACGCAAAAAGAAACGACGTCGCATTCCTTCGCGATTTTTCCGGTTAATGCTCGCGTCGTCTTCCTCCTTTCCTCTCTTGAACCGCTCGGGAGTAACAAGTACGAGAAGACTCGCGGATAGATATATAAGCAAGTCGCTTGCTTTTCTTCCTCCTCCCTTCCTCCTGTGCCAAACGAAAAAAGAGCCGCAAGAGTAGAACAGTCAGCGGCGTCGGCAACAGCATCTGCAAGGTTCGACGATCTTGAGCTCGCTTCCACTTCACTTTGCCAGATAGACGCGAAGCTACTCTCTTTCTTCCTCTCTGTCTCTCTCGCTCTTTTGGTATCATTTATATATCGCGCGAATGAACGAGCGCGGGTATATACACAACCGACGAGCGACCGGCTTCCCGTCTGCGTAGAGGCGCGCCAATGCCAAGGACGAGAATACGAGATTTTCAATGACTTACGCACATTCGCCGGCTCTGCTGCTACTTCTCTCTCTCTCTCTTTTTCTTTTTCTCTTTTTCAATCTTTCTCTCTCTTCTCTCTCTCTCTCTCTCTCTCTTGCTCGAGCTAGCGCGCGCCCGTTCTGCACTTCCACTTTCATTCATGTCGAGCAACGAAGTAGAGGAGAGAGACGAAAGCCGCCGCCGTCGCTGCTGTTATTACCATTGCCGATGCTTTTGTATGCGAATGCTTATGCGAAATTGAAAAAAATTTTTTTTATGCCGCTTCCATTGCTTTGCTTTCTTTCAAATTTACTTGAGAATAGAAAAATAGGAAAAATAACAATTTTATTGATCGCGTGCTTGTGATGATGCGCAATATGCGATAAATGTTTTTTTTTTTAATTTTAAATTTTTTATATTTTTATCGTTGCTTAAGTTATTTTTTAAGGATTGTTTAAAATATCAATTTTTAATTCGAAACGGAATTAGTAAATAAAAGGCGTTAACTATTATAGTGTATGCTAATGCGTCGTTTTTAATCAATCGCGATAAAGTAAGGTATGCGATGAGATTATCGAGAAATAAATATAACCTGTCGATCTTTCCGGCTGAGCGATACCAAAGGGAAAAGCGCATTTCTGACTCGAGAGCGTACAGATAAATTATGCGATACTCCGCTTTGACTAAAGAAGTCAAAGACCTCCTCTTCTATATACGCGTATCTATCTACTCACTCGTTAGAAAGAATACCGCTTTATTCGACTCGACATTTTATTCGATTCTATCTTCGCTTCTTGGCCTCTCTTTCAACCTTACATATATAGACTATCTCTCTCCTCTTTCCGAAACGCTTTTCTTTCCCTTTTTTTTTTTTAAATTAAATATTTCAGATATTATTTTAGAGGGATAAGGAGATCACGCTTGATTGATTACTTTCTTAACTTGGACTATTATAAAAAATTTATCTTGACTATTTAAATTTTATTAAATAATAGTAATGCAAAAAATAATTTATTTATTTATTATTATTATTATTATTATTTTTTTTAAATAACAAAGAGTGAAAGTTTTCCTTCTTTTAAAGTCACTTACAAAATTAAAACGTCTATGAAAACGACTGAAATATTTTTCCTCCGTATTTCCTCGCTATCCGCCCAAGTAATCTCTTCTTTCCGAGTCCCGTTCCAGCCGTTTTTAATTCAAGCATCATTTTAATCTCCCCTCTTTTTCTTCCAATCTTCCTTTCTCAATTTAATCCTATATATATATATATATATATATATATATAACTTTTTTCTCGATTTTCGAAAGCACGTTGACCTTGTCTTACATGTATACTTACATACATAAGCATCACAAAAAGCCCCCTGGTTTTCTATTTTAAGGGGTTCGAATTATCTGCATGCGCGCGTATCCGTTGTATATAATGTTACAACGTGTCCAGTCTTAGTTTGAAGCTCGATCAGCCGTGTAGCAACTCGGTCGGAATCCCGTGATATGTAAACGGGATTCTCGGCGAAATTCTGGCTCGATTTCTTTCCGCGCGCGGATGACGCGCGCCCCTTAATGTTGTTGCCGCGTTAACGAGTCGATTAAATAGCCGCGGAAACACGAGCCGCCCGCTGTAGGGTGTTTAGACTTAGCACTGGCCTCGTTCATGCCGACATTCTTTATAGCTCTGTGTCAATGTGTATGTGAGCTCTCGCTTTCTCGTAAAAATAGATCTCGATTACCGGGATTAAAACTCTGAGGAATTACCGTGAAATCCACGCGTCGATTAGAAAACTGAGATTCATTTTATTTATTTATTTATTGTTTTATTATTAAATTAACTATTTTTTTTTTTTTCACTTTTGATACACCGAACGCAATTTGTTTTAAGCTTACGATTAAATTTATATTTTTCTTGTTTACGAAAAATTTCAAATATCTTTATCGAATTCCAAAATATAAATCTTTATAGTTCCTTTCTTTTTGGCTTAAAAAGTAGAGGTATGCAATTTTCATATCTAATGTATCGGGCGCATGATTACGAGTCTAGCGTTTTTAAGTAAAAAATTTATATCAGCATGAAAGTATACCCTTCTCTTAATTTAAGTGTTAAGTTATATCGAATTTGAGAATTTGAAGCATATAGATTCCCGATCGGAAGCTCGTAAAGAACATTTTTGGCGAAGGTAGTCATTTACGCACTTGAATTTTTAAAAAGTTTCTGATTTATAAAGGTTTTTAGCAGCCGGCGAGTTTTTATACGACCACGGGGTAAATGAGACAATAACGATAAATTTCGAAAGCAAGCCAAAAATCAAACATTTTTTAAAATATTTTTAAAGGTTCAACTTTGAAAAAATATAATAAAAGAGTTGATTAAAAAATTTTGATGTTTCGTTCGGTCACGTAGGTATAAAATTATAATAACTAGATCATTTATTAATTGCATCAACTTCAATTTTATTCATATTTTAATATATTTTCAATCAATCTTTATTTTATTGCGATAAAAAATTATTTTATTTTCTACATAAATCGTAAAAATAAAATTCAAAATTACAAAAAAATATTTGTAATGAAAAATTGCTTATTAATGCAAGCTTTACAGTTTTGGTATTTTAGAGCATTCTAACAGTAATCCGTTCTAATTAAATGGCTTCAGTCTCGTGTAAAGCGCATTTCTCTACCAACAGACTGTTGGAATTTGAAAAGAAAAAAAAAAAAAAAAAAAAAAAAAAAAAAAAAAAAAAAAATGATATTTGCAATAAAACCGTAAGATTAGGAGAATAATTTAAAAGCGTGAGATTCACTTGGGACTCATCCAGCAAGTAATGTTATTCGAGAACGCTTTCGAAAATCCCATCGGAGCTTTGAAAAATATTATCGTAAACCAGTCTTTTTAATAAAATGGCTACCTTTCAAAACAGTAAATCATCAATCTAAACTTGCCGTCTAAAAAAGAGTTCACTGACATCATCAAAACAGATTCATTTTTAAGCCCACACGAAACGAGTAACAGCACACGAATTAGTAACAACGTTATAGGAATTTCGTAGAACAAGTTAGTTAACGCACGAATTTAAGTAAACTTCCGGCCAATAATCTCGTCACGGCGGCATCATAGACAAGTAAGGTATATACGAGCGCATAACTAATCGCGAAAAAGTTTAGTAATGTACAAAAAAAGCCATCTTGGAGCGTACGGTGAATGGAGCGGAACGCGGTATATGCGCCGGCCATTCAAGTCGCCTCTCTTTTTCTTTCTCTTTCAGTTATAGAGTCGTTGCATCCATACTTTTCATCTCTCTCGCTCTCTCTCGCTCTCTCTCTCTCTCTCTATTTCTCTCTTCTACGGCTTTAAAACCTGTTTTCACGGGAGAAAATGTACAACCGCGCGGCCTAGAACACGAGATGTCGCCATATTTTGTCTCTCTCTCTCTCTCTCCCTCTCTATTTTTCCTCTTGATTACGTGAAAGAAAGGAAAGTACCGTGAGCGAGCGTCCCATCCGTGTATAACGTGGCCGTATCGAGTAGATTTTCGAGGAAATTATGGAGAGGGGAAAAAGTTACGGGTTATTATATTACGGTAACATTGCTTTGGAACTAAAGACGGATGTTTGTTGAAGTTATCGATGCTCTAATTTCTACTGATGGCTGCTTATAACCATGGAGATTTTAGTCTCTCATTCGGTACAAATTTATTAAATTTATGATCGTTAATTTTATCACTACAACTCATAGGTTGTAAACTTACAACTATCAACATTGATAACTATTGGTATTTTTCTTCCTTCATCAAATAGGTTTATGGTTCATTCTTTTAAATTATTAAAGTCGCTTGAATAATTTTAAAATAATAATTTTTTGTCATCTAGTATTAGAGTTAAAGTAAAATTAAAATCATACGAAAAATCTGAAACAATTGTCTTACTCTGGTGATTTTGAAGTACATTCTTACGAACGATTTGTGTATTTTGATATCCAGATTGTAACTTTACGAAGTTAATTCTTTTGAATAATGAAAATTAAAGTCACCTGCCGTGCGGGCGAGTCCGAGCGAGCATAGGAATGCCACCGCAGCCACGCTCTAACCGCTCGGTGCGACGTCCTTAGATATAGTATCCACGACACGCACACACGGACGCCGCGAAGATACTCTTTTTTCTTTGTCTTTTTTGGTGAGCGCGTGGTCGTAACTTTATGCGATTGGTCGCCCCTTGGAAGATTTATACTCAGTTTCATACCGCGCTGATCGTTTCTTTTTCTATGCTTTTTGATAAGCGCGCGTTCATTTAAAATGGTAATGTAGAGCGCGATTTTTCATGTACGCGAGAGCGCAGTTGGAGAACCCTGTCAATGTAACGATATACACGCGCTCGTGCACCTTCGCTAAGCTAAGAGACTTTACCAGCGATCGCTGGGAATTGAAACTCGTCCGATTTTCTGCTTCTAGCGCTACGAATAGGTGTCCAAATGGAAAGAAATTGCTCTTACCTGTTTATATATATTTTCCCGCTTCTTCTCGGCCTCGGCGATCTTATCCAGAAGGAAATCGTTTTATTCTTACAGTATATATAAACTTGTACGATCGTTACTTGTTATTTACTATTAAAAATTACTTGTTAATTTACTTTTTCAAATAGCAATTTGTCTTAGCAATAATTTTAGACACTTCTCACGGTTTCATGTTAATAAAATATAAATTCTTGCTCTTAACAAATGTGTTTCAGTAATCATAAAAAAAAAAAAAAAAAACTTATAGAGCCAGAAAATTTAATATTTTCCATAATAATAGCATTCTTATACTTATCTTAATATTTTACTTACGTTATTTGAGTTTACTTTCGATTCCAAATTTCATCAAAGAAATTTTGTGCAACCGCGCATCGCTTCACACGGAAAGAAACGAACTCGTCGGAAATCCGCTGACGCAGCCGGGCGACTATATGTTATGAGCCCTCTTAGGGATTCCCCGCCGCGAACACGCGATTATGCACTTATAAATGTATGCCCTTTTCTTTGTAAGCGTACACATTAACCACGATACATATTTAGCTATTTTATCGGAATTCTGAAAGTGGAATAATCCATCAAAGTTTATTTCATATCACGAATCAAAAGGCTCATTCTCGTTTTATTTTGTTGATATGTCTTCAAATTAATTAAAATGGAATCGAAATTGATTTAAATTATATCGATCGATTATTTTATTTATTGTGAAACAACTCTGCTTTTGACAAAAATTTACTAATTTTAATTGGTTGAATTTGTGATACGAATCATTAAATTCGTTCAAAAAGCTTTTAATGCAGGTACTTGTTAAATATATAATTTGTAACGCGATAACATACATTAAATTTGCAATCTCGATTTTAACTCGTTATTTAATTTGTTTAATTTTATTGAAATATTATTGATGCCGTGCAATTTTTATTTTAATTGAAGTAAATTTAATTAAGAAGAATGACTTACAAACTGAAAGACCCATCGTCCCAGATCGTTGCACTATATACTGATTCATAATCATGCACGAGTGACTCTGGCAACTGCAACTTAAACTATTTCGCGGCGCTTGGAATATATATATATATATATATATATATATATATATATACATGTATACATATGTAGATATCAATGCGTTTGAATAAATAGCGATTTTATCTAATATCAGCAATCGCTTAAGCTTGTGCGCCTTCGTCGGTGCTTCTTACTTGCAGGTTTACAAGGGCCTCGACATCGTCACGGCTAAAGTGACAAAGGAGGAACAGGCCATGGCTCCGCATCACATGCTCGACGTCGTCGATCCGTTGAACGAATTTACGGTGGTCGAATACAGGAACAAGACGCTGCAGATCGTATCCTTTCACTTCTCAAGCTCGACCCGAATTAACGCGAGCCTCCGTAATTAGACTTTTCGAACGATTTTTCCCCTCTTTTTTTTTTTTTTATCATTTTTATTTTCAGTTGCTTTCAAGTCGATGCTTCGCTGGTTTACTTAGCAAATTTTCGAGTCCAATAAAAGTTGAGATAATTACCGTACTCTTTATATATATGTGTGTCTTTTTGAAGTCCGAAAGTCAAATGGGAATACCGTTATTTCAATTACGTATTCATTAACCGTTAAATAAAAAGTTTGAATAAATTTTACATTTTATATATTTATATTTATCGATGATTATTATTCATTTTCATAAAATACGTAAATTCGCGTATACTTAGAAAGTACGTAAATTTTCTTAACCGATTCAGATCGATAATCTTCTTAAAAATAAAAAAATCCCATTCATTGTGGGTGGTACAAATTACTACATTGAGTCGTTACTATGGAAAGTACTCATCGATACACCAAAACAATCGGACAGCGAATTCGACAGTGACGAAGAATCGAGCATTAAGGTACGGAAAATAGACGGAGCCAGCAACGAGGAATTACATAAGAAATTAATGAAGATCGATCCAGAAATGGCGACGAGGCTTCATCCCAATAATAGACGGAAAGTCATCAGGTTAGTCTCAGTACATTTGTTAAATCTTTTTAAATTTTTCTCAATTGAACTCTACTAAACTTTATCGATTGATGATTGATTCAAAAAAAAAAAAAAAAAAATCGAGTCTACTCGTAATGAAAATCATGTACGTAATAATTTATAAAATATTCGTATGAATATCATAATAATGATGTCACTATTTTCCTATACCAAAATATATCAATGGGTCTTCTTTTAGTCAAATATTAGTAACACTGCTTATAAAAATGTAAGAATTTCATTTCGCATTTATTTCTTAAATACTTTAAACATCATCTGTTAAACAAAAACTTGACACGATCGCATCATTATAATTTCAACATCCGTCTGTCATTGTACGGAAGTAAAGAAGGAAGAGATTATATACGCCTTCATATAGACAATAACTCTACTAAGTTTACTATGTGAACGGCTAATACCGTCGTCGTCATTCGCTTTGTTCATTGTTCACGAGCTTCTGATTAATTAATTGTATGACAAGTCGAACTCCGCTTAGATATCATGTAGGGGGGGGGGGGGGAAGGTAAATCTTGTATATTATAAAATTTTATCTCTGCGTTTCATCATTCCGTTCTTTATATATGTTTATTTTTCCAAGAATTTATATTTCTAAAACGTGAGCCAAATTTTTAAAGCTTATCCGATTTCCTTCCCATCCCACCAACGATAAACTATTGCGGTTCACAAAGTTTTTGATTCTATAATTGTAAATCTTTTGGAATAGGGAGTTCTGATTTCAGTAAAGTACCAGATTTCATTTGTTGCTCGATGATAAGTTTAGCGTAGGTAGTCTTAAAATAAATATTTTCTAAACATTGATATATAGCTTTCGTAATTTCGGTAGTATAATTTTAATTTTAACTTTATTACTTAAATGAGTACTTGAATATATAAATACCAAATACCGAGTTCTGTTTTCTTGGTATCTCTAATAATAATAGATTTGGCATTCGCATCGATTGTGTAAGCGATAAAGTAATTATTTTAAAGTGGAAATAATTGTCATGCAATTAGTATGAACTTCTAATGATTAACTAAAAATTATATTATTTGACGATTAATTTGGATGTCAATTTTAAACTTTTTCATTTGTAATCGTCGATTATCGAGCATGTATTAGAAATTAAGCCTATAAATTGCAACAGTTTGATAATTGGCGCGAGTAAACGAGAAAAGCATTATGTACTGTACTTCGAAGATTTAATTGAATAAAAACAACACATACGTTTTATGTAAAAACAATACGTATATATTTCTCTACTTGTCTAACAAATAAAATACAAAAGAAACGTATAACAATAGAATTCGAACGTTGCGCTGGAGCTTGATGTGTTCTCGATTGAGTCGCGAAAAAATCTGTCTGGAGAGTAGCCTTTTCGAAGCAGGATACTCCGGTTTCCTAATGAGTGGAAACTCCCAATTTTGAGTGGGAAGAAAAGTGCAATAAAGGTGGTATATTAACACATCGTTCAATAAGTCCCGAGACTAACCCAGAGATGGTGCCAGTAGTACCAAACTGGCCACGTTTCCATAGAGTGCGAACCTTTACATGAAACGTGTAAAAATTTCACGTCGATCGGATCACAGACAGCGGAGTTATCGAGGTTAGAGTAAAGTCACTTTGTAATTTGTTTGAAAAATGGAAAAAAGCGAGTTTCGCGTGTTGATAAAACATTGTTTTTTAATGGGTAAAAACACCGTAGAAGCCCAGCAATGGCTTGAAAAACATTACCCGGACTCCTCTTCATCCAAACCAACGATTTGTCGTTGGTATGCTGAGTTTAAACGTGGTCGTACGGACACAAACGATGCGGAACGTTCGGACACAAACGATGCGGAACGTTCGGGTAGGCCATTGGAAGCCGTTACACAGGAAAATGTGAGTGAAGTGTTAAAAATTGTAATGAAAAATCGCAAAGTGAAGGTCCGTGAGATTGCAGAAATGACACAGATATCATCTGGAAACGTATTTACAATCCTTCATGAAAAATTGAGCATGAAAAAGGTTTTTTCCAAGTGGGTGCCGCGATTGCTTTCAGTGGAACAAAAACAGCAACGAGTCGACGATTCAGAGAGCTGTTTATCGCTGTTTATCGCTATTTACTCGCAATAAAAAGGATTTCCTGCGTCGATACGTGACCATGGATGAAACATGGATACATCATTTCACTCCGGAGTCGAATCGGCAATCATCTGAGTGGCGCATGGCTGGCGAAAGCCGCCCAAAGCGTCCAAAAACGCAGCAGTCTGCTGTCAAAGTCATGGCGTCTGTTTTTTGGGATACACAAAATGTGAAGTGATTTTCATTGACTACCTGGAAAAAGGTAAATCGATCAAGAGTGATTATTATATTGACTTGTTGGTACGTTTGAAGGAGGAGATCGCAGCAAAACGACCGCACATGAAGAAGAAAAAAATCCTTTTTCACCAAGACAATGCACCATTGTGGCATGCCACAAGTCCATGAAAACAATGGCAAAATTGAACGAATTGGGCTTTGATTTGCTTCCCCACCCCCCGTATTCGCCAGATTTAGCCCCCAGCGACTACTGGCTCTTTGCTGATCTCAAAAAAATGCTCCAGGGAAAAAAATTTGGCTCGAATGAGGAGGTCATTGCCGAAACTGAAGCCTATTTTGAAGCAAAGGATAAATCCTTCTATAAACATGGTATAGAAATGTTGGAAAGGCGTTGGAAAGATTGTATCACTCTAAAAGGAGATTATATTGATGAATAAAAATGATTTTTGAAAAAAAATGTTGTTTTCGTTGTTAGTCTCGGGACTTATTGAACGATGTGTTAGATGCGTTAGTGGAGGTCCGAGATAGTGGAAACGGAAAGGGAAAAGGACAGATATTTGCGGACTAGTTTATAATAGGGCTGGATTAGTTATCAGATAGAGTGTAATGTAGGAAAAACGCTCTTTTCCTCTTTTAAGACAAAACATATGTTGGTTATGGCGGTTCAAATGAAAGTGCAAACATCGTTAAAATAACATTAGGCGCTTTCTCGCATTGTTTTCGGTTCGTCTCGATATTCTTATTTGTAAGGAAGATAATACTAAAGTAAAATACAATAATAGTAAGCAAAACGTACATTTTAACGGTACATAAATGAAGAATATAATAATGCGTAAATGAACATAGATATATATAGTAATGTGTATATGAGAGGGACATTACAATTATTAAAAATTATTAAGAATGTTTTATTTGAAAATTCTACAGAGGTATGCATATGTTATCATCGTTAATATCTAGATGCCTAATGTCGACCATTTAGAAGATTTTCTCAAACGCCGATAGAGTCGACGAATAAAATGTTGACATAATAATGGGGTAAATTTCATTAGTATGCAGATATTCCCATCCACGAATTAAATTTTCTCTTATTTAATGGTCGGATCGGTAAAGCGTTACGCCTTTAATTTTGATTTACAAGGCAGGCTTCTGGAGTATAGCTGTTGTTAAATTACCGGCAGGTAAAAAGGTTGACTACCTGCTTTTAGATTTAGTACAGTGTTTAAAAGGGTGTAGAGAATGCTAATATATATATATATATATATATTTCGCTCACAAGTTCATTCCTCGCTCTGTTGGCTTCTCAATTCATTTAGAAAATCGATTGTTGCGCCTTGTAAATTAAAAAGTTTATTTATTACCGTTGGAAAAATTAAAGTGGAAATAGACTTTTTTAATTGAACTTTTAACCATAATATAAATATTAATGCTTACTTTTAATATTTCAAAAGAGATAAATCGACTTTCAAAATTCGCTTTTTCATATAAATTGCATAAGGTGTTTCGAATTTATCTTTCCAATTTAATACCTCAAATGTAAGGAGAAAGAAAGATGAGCTTTATTAAATTATAAATTGCAATTAAACCGCTAAATTCATTAAAGTTTTTCCGGGCTTGTAAATTTAAGTCCAATGTCGCATTCGTTTAAATCCGTAATTGTTAAAATCACCATTTCAACATTGCATTTTCTTCTTCTTTCGCATAATACTTAAAATACCAGTCGGTCTTTTGGGTCCAGACAATCGGCACAAAAGTCTTGTATTTTTTTTTTCTTTTTTTCTCTTTCCGTGTTCGGTATCTCATTAAAAAAATCCCAAATATTTATCAGTCTTGAATTTCGAAAAGTCGAAAGACAGATCCGCAAATTCAAATGCGGGCGTTGAGTTTTCGTACGTATAAATAATTAAACTACCGCGATAATTACTCCCGAGGTGCCTTTTTCTTATTTAGCTCGTTACAACAAGCGCATATAAGTATCCATGTTGAGTTAATCAAAATTTTTGTTTTTAAAAATTTTATTTACAATCCGTTTTAAATTTTACCGAAATTCAAGATGTTTATTTATTTATTGTTAAGCCAAAGTTTGAAAATATTACGACGTGTCGACAAATTGCGTATTACGACTTACCTACATTAAAACTATGCGTAGTTATGGCCAACGAAAATTAGCCAAATAAATTCCGCTACAAAGTCCTCGAATAAAAGTTGAAAATTTTTCAGCTCTCCTTAATTATGAGCAATATCTTCGCATTAACCGGGCCATAAAGAAATCGGGAATAATCGTCCGAGGACAATTAAAAGTCGTGGAAGACGTAGAAGACCCCATGTAGGCACTCAGGGCGGCTTTTGGACATTTATCGGAGAGCAAAAAGCTACCCGGTCGGTTCTCCTCCTCCTTCTTTTCCTCTTTCTTTCTCTTTTTCTCTTTTTCTCTTTTGGCCGCAGGCGTTGTTTAAGGCATCGTTCACACGACGCGCCAAATAAATTCTCGAGCCGAACGACGCGACGACGATCGGGAGCGAGGAAAAGAAGTTTCGTCGCGGCGAGGATACCGGGCACGCGCGGCCTCGGCTCACCTGTCCCGGAGCTTTCTCGCCGGGGCGGACCCGCACGTAGTACGCGAGCCGCGTAGTTCTTTTCTCGGAATTCATCACCGCTCGTGGCTCGATCGCTCGAAATTTGCGAACTCGTTAGTGTGTAGGCAACGTTGCGCGCGCACCTCTCTCCCTCCCCTTCGCTTCTTCCCTTTTCCTCTTTTCGGTCCTCGAGGGAATGTACGCTACCTTCGACGCGAATTAAAATATCGGGATAATTGCTTACTTTAAATATACATGTATATTTGCGCAAAAAAGGGGGCGCGTGGAAATTTTTGCTTGTTTAGCTTGATTATTGAAATATAAAAGTATTTCCAATAATAATTTATTTCTTCGAAATAATAAATTGAATAAAAAACATTTCAATGAATAACCATTGGTAAGTATCAAAATTAAAAAGTTTTAAGATATAAAATAAATTTATTTTATATATTGAATATAGGTATATCTGTAAACGTGAATAATGAAACTCTCGTATAAAAAAAATTTCTCTCAAAAACTGGTCTTGTAATTTCGAAAAAAATCTGCAGTGCAGTATATCACGCAACGAGGCGAAAAGCAGCGCGATCGATCTTACCTCGGAAACGAAAGAAAGCTCCATTGAGACATTGACTTCCCCTTTGCCCCTTTCCTTCTTCCTACGATCGCAAAGAGGAAAGTCAAGCTGCGCGCGTGCGCCTCACTCGACGCACGCTCGCTCTCCCTTCTACACCGATTCGCATTTTTCTTTTTCTTTTTTTTATTTCGGAGACTTAATTTACGAGCCGATCGGCATGTAAATCATTGATCGAGTAAGTGGATGGCCCTCGCAGTTGTCTTGAAAAGTCGCGGTTTCGAGGTGCCAATGGCGTATTCTTTTGAACGATTTTATTAGCTACCTTTTGCTGCTTATCGACATTTCTTTCTTAGCTTTCGAGTGAATTTGCAAATGTCGAGCTCGACAATTGGTGTCGTAGTTTTCAACTTATCGGTGAAAATTATCAAATAGTTGGATTATTTCGCACTGTTTTTTTTTTTTTTTTTTTTAGTAATAAGGCTCGTTTTTACTTTCCGCTTTACACTTTTAAAGCTGAAATTATTTATTACTTTATTTTTCAATAAATTTATCATTAAATTATAAAATATTTATCCAAATTTATCTAAAAATAATTTCGACATTGAATAATTATAATTTCACTAACACTAACTTGCAAACATTTATTTGTTTTTGAATAATTTAAAAATAATAATAATAATAATTAATAAAATAAATTTAAAAATCAATTTCGCTCAGTGAACAATCAATTAAATCTCGCAAATTAATTAGCATTTTTCAATTCGCATCAAAGACAACGAGACACGTCCTCGAGCCAAAAACAAATCGTCGGCTGGTTGATAAACTCGCCGTCAAAAAGTGATTTTCCAATACGACGAGTCAAGAGTATTCACATCGTCTTGACATTTTTAAATCCGCCCACAATAATGTAAGGAGAGATTGGAAACGTTCGTCCTTGTGCAAACGACAAACGCACGCGCGCGCGTCGAACAGGTGCTCGTAGCACGAGCAAATTCGAGAAAGGGAGAGAAAGAGAGGGTGAAAGAGAGAGAGAGCGAGAGAGAGAGAGAGAGAGAGAGAGAGAGGGAGCGATTTCAATTAGCTGGGAGAGAAAAGTCCTCGTCGTTGAGCGCAGATGGTTTCGCGCATTGCTCATCTCTGCTTATACGCGCCGGGAAACCGACGTTGCCGAGGTCAGGTATGTCTCGCTCGTGCGCCGTCAGGTGTGTGGGCCCCGAGCGAATACTGCGGGTTCGAGGGATGCTGGCGATGTATGCTCACTTTGCTTTTGACGCGCTTCTTTCGAAGAGAAGTGTTTGTCAGTTTTGACGTTTTGAATTTTTAAATTGTAATTTTGCTTGTTATATTTGGTACTTTTTTAAGACGATTGTTTTGCCGAAATTATTTATAAATTTTTTGAAAAGTCGATGAACTTATTATATGTACGTTGTAATCTCATATTTTATTTGTTTCATATCTTTTATTTTAACTTTGGTAAATAATTACCTCTTCATTTTGATTTATATTAACTTATGCTTTTTTCTCCACCTGCTTTCAAGTATTTATACGCGTTTAGACTATTTTTATTATTTTTTTTTCGCGCAAAATGTCGCTTCAGCTTGTGAATTATAATCCAAATAATAAACGATCTGTAAAGTCACTACATTTTTTTCGTAGAGCTAAAATAAACTCGTTAAATCTGATTGAAATCGCTCTGGATTAAAAAAAAAAAAAAAAAAAAAAAAAAATAGACCTGATGCCGCAACATTACAAACCATAAATCTCTCCTAACAAATATATCCTCCAAAAATACAAAGACACCGTGTACACATCAGCAAGATATTGCACCATAAAGTAAATTATTTATAAAATCATCCCATGATTCTATTTTAAATCGTCGCGAATTTCCGCGTGAAACTCGACCGTCGCGTTCGGTTGTACATCGCGCGGAGAAAGAATCGTTCGCGGCCCTCGTTTTATCGTTGCCGGCTATTCGATTGCTGGTCTCGTTAGGAGAAGTTGAGAGGGGAGATTCAACGAGGTACAACGACTGGCAACTTTTGCTCGGGCAGGAAATATAAAGTTTTAATTATTTCAGATAAATTAATGTCAGAGGGCAGCGATGGTTCTTGTTGTTAATAAAAATAAGATATATATATATATTTATAATTAAATACAAATTGAAATTATAAACATGTACGCATAATAATTATAGATCGAAGTATCGATAAAAAGAATTTTGCTTGTTAATGAAAAGGCGAATTAATTTGTAAAAGCATGGTTCCCTTTTTTTTTTTTTTTTTTTTTTTTTTGTACTAAATGTTTAAAAATAATATTAAATTGTAAAGTGTATATTCAATATTAGCATCATTTTAATATGATTTTAATTATGTTTCTTTTTAATTACTATAAATTATTAATTTATTTAGCTTAAATTTAGCTGTATTTTACAAACGAGTTAAATTATAATTTTTATGCATTTTCATCGCAATATCTATAAGCCTAATAATAATTTTAATCGATTAAACCGAACATTATATTTTACAGCCGTCTAATTGTCAAAAATCAATAGTCTATTATAAACATATCAGATATAAGAGAAAGTATGGAGTAAAAAAAAAAAAAACAAAGTAGAACAAAAATTAAAATCAAACAACTCCACTTCGTTCTGGCCAACCTATGTGCCAAAGTCTCCTGGGAAGCGGCGACGACTCACGCGGAGAAGAGAAAAAAACGCGGCGGGGAACACGTTTGCAAGAGAGAGAGAGAGAGAGAGAGAGAACGCGGAATATCTGATCACGTGTATAAGTGTAGGTAACACACACGCGAATCGTGCGAATACATTCACGAGGCTCACGGAGACTACAGAGCTATACGAAGCAGCGTCAGGTTAGCCGGTCGAAGAGGTCCGAGGAGAAGGAGCAAACGAGTCGTTGCTCGGAGAAGAGAGCTCGGCACGTGTCTTTATATCTATATGCATAAGCGCGGGCTATTCGAAGGTGGCAGTGGTTGTGGTGGTGGTCCGACCTTCGTTATGTAGCAGCGCTGGCTTTTTGGCATCCTCGTCGCTTGGAATTTCGTGTCCACTTTCCGTTCCTTTTTCTCTCCCCTCCTCTTACTACTCCCTCTTCTCTGTTTCTCTCTCTCTCTCTCTCTCTCTCTTCTCTTTTAGAAATCTTTGGTGGATAGTATTTTGCGTGTGTATGTATATATATATATATATATGTACGTTGTATCGCGGACATGTGGCTCTTTCTTGTAAGTCACTCCTTTCTAGTGATGAATTATTCGAGAGGAAGAGAAGACATCGCCTTGTTACATAAGACTCGATAATAAGTTTGACGTTCTGCCCGTCGGCTTTGGCGCGGGCAATAAGCGTTTTCTTCGAGATTTTAAAAGCGCGAACGTCGTTTTTATTGGCGGTTTGATTTTATTCTCACATACGCGGTGCGTTATTATCTTGCCATTGAATAAATTAGGAGCGAGGGCCCCATTTTATTTGCTTGTAAGCGCTTGTTCGAATGATGTTATACTCGTTTTTACTTTATTTTTTTAATTCGACATTTTTATTTATGCCGTGATTTTAAATTTATGCGATTAATAAAAAGGGAGTATAATGGGGATTACGGTATGTGGTTTACCATGTTCAATGTGTACTTCCTTCGTGTACTTGCATAAACGACGGTTATTTTCCAAAGTACTTTCAGGACCACAACTTTTGACCGTGAAAATGGTTCGCGTTAATATTTTTGCGAGAGTATTTAGATTACCTTCGTTCAATGATTATGTACTGGATAAAAATTTTTAATGTTTAATTGTACGTAAATAAACACAATTATCTCAAAATAAATATATTTTCAAATCATTCTTTTGATTAATGTCGTGGTAATTTTTTTTTTTGTTTTTTTTTGTTTTTTTAATCAATGGATAAATACGATAATTTATGTGCAATTTTTAAAAAAAACTACGTGTTGTATATTTTAGTATGCAAACTTTTCTAAAAATTTTATACTTTATTATTTTTTATTTGATATAATTAATTATCATGCATCGTTTCGTTAATGTTTGGCATTTTTTATTAAATAATTTTTCGCAGTTTTTCGTTGTGCAAATAATAAATACGCTAATTGAACGAATATCAGAGGTAGAAAAATTAAGTAAAAAAAAAGCGAGTATCTTCAAAACATATTTTTCCTCGTTCATTTTTCAAAACTTTGCGTTCCCTAATTCGTGCGAAAAAATAATGAATAGCCGAAAATAAAACGATAATCATCGATCTTATATCGATCTTCCGCAGAACCTGAAATTAAAATCCAGGAATTTATCAACATTTGTTTTCGATGCTCGAGCGTCGATGATTTATAAATGAAATCAATCCACTGTGTACTCTTTAATTAAAAAAGCTGATATCTAAAAAAATTGTATAATCAGCGCGAAATTCATTTTGTGAAATTGAAACCCGTTCACTTAACTTTCGCGCTTGGATTAAGGAGCATAAAAAATTATGATTTTTTAATGAACGAAAGAAAATTTGTGTAAAAATTTATATTCTAATTTACAGATGGCGTGATTAGCTTTTATACTTTGTAAAATGCGGTAAATGTCAAATGATTTACATGAAGCATAATAATTGATTTGTCGATAAAATTTCTTCAAAGTTTTCATAATTTTTCTGTAAAATCAATCGTTACGTTTTTGTCCTCCCACCAGTTTGCTTGGGTTATTATTCGGTTATTTTCATTTTATTCATGTATATGTTTACTATATATTGTAATGAAGTACTTATTGTTTTTTATTACCGTTAATTTATTACCGTCGAGAACTCGATGCATAAAAAGAGAATAAAAGTGCGTAAAAATAGCGTTGCTTCTAACTTTTCGATTGGCTCTCAAAACCTTTTGCTTAACGAAATTTCGATGAAAAGAAGATAAAGAAGAATTTATAACGAACGAAGCCCTTAGAAAAAATTCGATATACCGATCGATCGCGCGCGCGCGCGCGTAACTTCTTTTCAGACAGAAGGAGAAGACCGCTCGTGGGTTTTCCCTGAAAAAGCTAAGGAAGGACGAGGAAAGAAAGAGGGAAGAAGGAGCCGCCGCGGGTATAGTTGCGAAAATGGCTGCGCGTGGCTTTATCGGGTATCTGCCCGAGCGGAGCCGGTCTCCGGCATTAATAAAGTAGGTAGCAGGTTTTTCGGGACGCCGAGATCGGGACACGCCCGAAGCATCCTTTCACGCTGCTGCTTCCGAGGCTCGCCCTTTGCGAGGATTCGAGAGATGTGCCTTCTCTCTTGCTCTTTCATCTTCCTCAGCCGAGAGATGAAATTCCTCTCTCTTTCTCTCTTTCTCTCTCTCTCTCTCTCTCTCTCTATCTCTCTCTTGTTCGTCTTCTCGTGGGCACTTAAATTCTCTCGGCGGAGTTATCTCTCCTTTTCTGCGGATGAGTCTGCGCTCGGCGTTTTTCCTTGTACTCCTTTTGCGTAGCGGGCGAGGGAGATGAGCAATATTGTTAAATTCGAAGAGCGGGATTGTTAAATTTCTGAGCACTGGCATTTCATCTGCGCCGCTCAAAAGATTTTTTACTACTTCTTTTACTTTTTATCTTATTTTACTTTTTTTTCTTATTAAACTGTAGGTATTTCTCACTCGGCGGCTCGTTGATTTTCTCAAGCATACCAGTGCGAAATATTTTGAGTTTATTTTTTATTTTCAATTTTAAAGACGATGGACCGTGAAAAAGTTTATGTTATGTAAATGTCGATTGAACGTTTTGCCTCGGAGAATAAAGTTGATGCACGCGTTCGCGTGCACTGAAAAACTTTTTACATCTCATAAATACTATATTAATAATCCCCATGTAGCGATCTATATCGATTATTTTTCCTTAAAAATTTTCACAGATTTTGAGATCTTTTTCAATAATTAAAAAATTGCTATTATTTTTGACTGATATTGATGTATGCGATACTGGATAAAAAGTAATCCTACCTTATAATGTTAACGATTGAATTTTCAAAATACATTCATTGCATCTACGACCATAAACTTGAGCATACTTTATCAAATTCACGAGAAGTAAAATAAGTTTTGCTCGTTTCATTTTAAATTTTTTGATAAAAAAATATTGTTATTGTTACGAAGAAATATTAATTTTTTTAAAAAAGTAGTTATTAATTTAATCTGGAATTATAATATTATTTAACTATACCAATAAAACATTAACTAATTAATAATGATAATAGTTGAGAACAATAAAGTAAATAAAAACTTTTTTGAATAACTTTTTATCGAGTATATAATTTTATAAAAAGAAAATATAATTGCTTTGCTCGGAGGAGGCTCGAGAACGAACGGATAAAAATTTAATGAAATTTGTTCAAACAAATTTGCTTTGCCATGAAGAATTAAACATATAAATTCCGCGTCTGAAATTGTTGATACACACATACGTATTCGTGCGTCACGTTGCCTTATTCTAAGGAGGCACACTTGTAGTCCCGTCGATCCTACTGATCGCCGCACACACTGCCTACGCAGTGGCTTCATCTTATATCTACTGCGCTGGAATAGTAGATCGAGTCTTCTCATCATGGCTTGAAACTTTTAATTTATTTCGCATTTTAATAATAATAATTTACATCTTTAATAAATATTTTTGATCATTTATTATATTATCAAAATGCATATAGTTTTATTAAATAATAAATTATTATAAGTGACTAATGAAAACACAAGTATAAAAAAAAAAAATTTACATCATAAATACATCAATTTGCAATATTACCATAATTTTTTACTTGAAATGAGAAGTGTAATTTCCGCGTAACCCACGGTAAAAAGATATTCGTAAATAATGATTTCAAACTATACGGGAAATAATTCGAAAGCGTCAGATCGTCACGCACCGGAACCAAAAAATCCATTATCCTTTCGAGGCTGCTGCGGATGATTCAATCCGCGTTTGGGAGCGATAACGATACACAGCCGTCTGCGAACTCTGCCCTTCTTTTTCTCTTTTATAAATTTAAACGCTCCACCGTTAAAACTTTTCTTTTCAATTTCCGGCCGCAGTACTTCGATTCGCCCCTCCTCTTTTCTCTCTCTCTCTTTCTCTCTCTCTCTCTTTCTCTCTCATCCTTTCTCGAATGTCGATTCCATCGGCGTCCTCGAGTTCCTTTCTGGCCTCGAGCACCGCGGGGACAAAGACTCGCGAGAGAATCGTTGGGTGACGACTCAGGTACGATTTTTAGGAATAAAATTTGTCAGTATACGCGGACAGAATTTTTTAAAGCAACTTTTATCTTTTACAATTGATAAATGAGAAAAAAATATTATATAAAAAGGTTTGATAAAAAAAAAATATTTGAGAATTCAAAGGTCTTCTCAAAAAAGGTCTTAATTGCAAAATTATAAAAATCGATTTATTTAAAAAAAAATTTTATTTTACAACACAATGATTAAAAGATTAGACAATATTTATTATCATTCTCGTATCAGTTCACTTACAGGTATTTCCAAAGACAATGAGTTGATTGAAAAATTAAAACGTTATTATTGTTTTGTTTTGTCTGATTGTTTTGAATCCTTGTAATGAAAATATTTCATATGTTTGCGCAAAAGTACTTGAATGAAATTTTCATTACGTTGCTCAATGTTATGTTATATTTGCACTTGCTTATGCGGCGTCTTTGATGGCATGTTTCGCTATGTTACGCTAAATATTGCAAGTTGCGTTAATTGTGGCTTAGATAAGTCTTGTTTCTAGCGGTTATATAAAAAAATTTCATCCATCAATCATTATTTAATTACACGTAGAAACATGAAAATTTATCAAATTTAACATTAAATAATTTTAGTCTAACTTTTTCTTTTAAGCAAATAAAATATATAACGTGGACAAATCTAATCAACTATTTTTATACTCGCATTTTTCGAATATTTGCACGATATGCACAAGTGAAGTTACGCTAAATTGTACATTTTTGCGCAACGACGTTTAATCGTTAAACGTTGCACTTTTTAACGCAACTATAATCATTCTTACGCGAGCTCCGATAAATTTCTTATAAGAAAAATTGCACTTCTATTCAACTCACAATTTTTGCAAGTAAAGTTTTAGGCAGCCTCTTTCCGAGCAAACGTAGCCTAAGGTGTCCACTTGATCTCTCTCCCTTTCCCTTTCCC
The DNA here is from genome assembly GCA_949987625.1 of Chalcis sispes. Lineage (NCBI taxonomy): Eukaryota > Metazoa > Arthropoda > Insecta > Hymenoptera > Chalcididae > Chalcis > Chalcis sispes. The sequence goes on along the minus strand of OX465094.1, from coordinate 1,523,772 downwards.
TTTCCACTCTCTCTTTCTCTTTCTTTCCTTTCTCGCGCAGACAGAAGAAAGAAAGCTTCTCGTCGTCGTCGTCGTCGTCGTCCTCGTCCTTGTCGAAGGGATGGAGTTGTTCGGGGGATAAAACGTCGAGATAGAGACGGGAGATACGGAGAGAAAGATATTCCGAACGCGCCTCGCTGAGACAGGCCCTCGCAATCACTGTTTGAAACTTTGCCAAAAACTTTTCGGCCCCTTTCTTCCTCTCGTCCTTGGTCCTTTCCGCTACGACGCCGTGTTGCCATTTTTATTGCGATTTTCTGTGCGCCGCGTACATGCTCCATCCTCTATGTTCCACCACAGGGACTAATAAGTTTTTCACGTCGAGTAGTCGATCGTTGCAAAAAGAGGGGTCGCAGGAATTATGAGTTAAGGGAACGCGCGGACCAAGCTTTTCACGGGCTTCAATGCGAGAAATCGCCACGGCTGAAGTATAAAAATCTCGTAATCGAGGATCGAGCGTCTCGCCCTTTTTCGAACTCGTAGAAATCATTTTTAGTGCGATTCTTTGCCGCTAGAGAATTTGTTGATGTCTGATTGTTGTAAGTTGGCGCTATACTTTGTAACGGTACGAAATCAAAATTTCGAATTATTTTTAGTTTTTTATGTTTACTTTAATAATTATGAAAAATTTTTTAATGAAAAAGATGCTTTCATTATAAAATACTTAAATAATCGAAGCACACGAATGAATTGTATAATTTTTTAATTTTTTAAAATATCTATAATACGATGTTTTAATTAAAAAATTAGTAACCTAATATACAGTAACTTTAAACATAATGTCATTTAAGTCGTTTTTAAATAAATTATCACAATAATGTCATTTCAAGGAGTTGGCGTTCGAGTGATTACGTAAAACATTTCACACAAGTGTTTAACGATTAAATAAAATTGTTTGGAATTCTCTTTAATACGTATTTAGATTTTAAATAATTGTCATTATTTTACATTGCTATGAAATTCATTTTATTGAAAAGAAAAAGAAACTTACAAACAGTTTAAATTTAAATACGAAACGTTTAATCCGAGATTAATACAATATTTTAATTTATAACAAGTTGAAAATTTTAAAATTATATATATATATATATACTATATAAAATTATATATATGCATGCGCAGATTTTTATCTCTTTATCCTTGCGGATAATGTGAATAATTAAATATATATATATATATATATATATATATATATATAACTATACAGCTCAGCTCAACTGGGAAGTGATAACGCGTATCTTAATATTACAGTATCAAAAGTCGATTTTAAAACGATAAATTTCTCGTTGATCATATTTAGTGCTAAATGTTACCGATGATCACACGATAAATTTTTCATTCTCAGAAATTCGCTCCTCTATCCAGGTCTCCTTTTTAGCGGTATGATTAAAGAATCCACAAAATTAAAATTAAAGGGGCCATGAAAATTGGTCAATCATATCTTCCGCAATAATTAATTCATGTCTGTGTTGAATGAAAGCACGTAGTCGTATACGAAATTTCAACGATTTAGCATAACCAGTTTGGGAATCCAGGAAAAAAAAAAAAAAAAAAAAAGAAAAAAAAGTGTGCACGCCAATACGTAAGCGTTAAAATTTACACTGTCGCATATCTTTATTTTTATTGGTATAAATGGAAGTTTTGTAAGAGGAAAATTTCAAGTTATGCCTTTTATGTAATAATTATGTATAAGTTTCACAGCTTCCATCAAATATACAAGTAACCAATTATCGTAATATGTTTCCACCATTTTTGTGCAAACTTTTTATCTACACAAACGTGCATTAATTTTGATTTACAAAATTATAAGTAAATTACGAACTCTTAATGTCGTTTAATTGAGTTTCGTTCGTGAACTTTCCTCTATTTGCCTTTCGTACATCATACCGCGATACGTACGCGAAAGAACCCTCGAGCAGCATGCGGTAGCTCTCTGTAATTCCATTTTCTGCTTTCCTGTCTCTCTCTCTCTCTCTCGATTTGCTCTTTTCGTCCCTTTTTTTTTCTCCAAGGCTTTTCCTTCTCATTCGGCAAATGTACGATGGGTATTTACCGCGCGGGCGCAGTTTTCATAAAATACAAAGCCGATTTAACGGACAACTTATTGCCGACTTAATGACCGATTCAGCTTGATGAATACATTCCGCTATCCGGTCTAGACGGCGTTAAGGCACATATAAAGCAACGCGAGCTACAGCGGGGAGCTGAGACGGTAGTCAGCGGTGAAATAACGCCCTCGCTCTGTGCCACATGTGACGTGAAATTTGTAAGGCGCCCAAACTTTTTCCCGCTCTATCATCCGTTGCGCTCCATTGCCGAATTTCAAAATTTTTAAACCTATTTTACCTATAGATTTTGCCTTAATTTTTATAAAAATTTTGATAAAATTTTTAAAAAAGAGTTTTTAGTTTTGATTATCTATCCTCAAAATCTGCGAAATTTTCTATCTATTCTAAAAATTCATAAAAAAAAAAAAAAAAAAATTTTTATTAATTCTTTTCTCAAAAGCATAATTTAAGAAAATAAAAAATTCGATTGTTTCAATCAATGATTTATTTTTGACTTTTTAATTACTAAGTTATGTAAATAATTTATTATTCAAAATTTGCGATTCTTTGTATACTTAAATGTCATAAATAACAAAACAATGTAAAAATAGTCAATTTTTTTTTTCTGACAATCACCTAGCTTTTACTTCCTAGCATGAATATTCATAAAATTTTTGAATTTCAAAAGAAAAAAAACGATAAAGTTTTTTCAAGAGTTGCAAAGTTTATTCAATCGCATGCTAAATAAAAACGATTCTTAATCATTGACATTTTAAATAGTATCACCTTTTATGACGTTGAAAAAAAATTCTTTTTTTCTTATGATTTTTCGATTTATTTATCAATTCAACTTATTGGTATAATAGGTGAACCGTTAAGTTTTGTCGAAACTACTCGATTATTAATCGATTCATAAATTTGCGAGAACCTAAAAATTAAAATAAATTTTATCGATAAAGATAATATGCGTTTTGTAACTTTACAAAAGAATTACTTTTTTTTTTTTTTTTTCAAATAAATTAAGAAATACATCTGAAGTTCAAACTTTTTTAAACTGTAGTTTCAAAGTTACGAGGAAAAACATTAGCCACATTAACGGCAAATTAGATTAGAAGTCTTGGAAGGTTACAATTTGCTGATTAATAATGCGTCATTTATTCACACCACGAATGAAACTTTTGACGATTGAATAGCTGATTATTTATCGTACCAGGTGTATATAAACTATTGTTATCAAAGTACACAAGACATAATAATTTTCAATTCTCCATCTAATCATCAAATATCTTACGTGGCTAGCCAAATGAGATCATTGCCTTACGTTCGCTTACGCAAATCTTTGGTAACCCTACCCTACAAAAGTAGGATCGCGAAAGAAGTAGCTCTCAACGGTTCAGCATTCCATTAAATTTCGCAGATATAAACGCGGACAATTATTATTGGCGTCGCAGTCGCGATAACTCTGTCTCTTTAATTTTTCCTTCACGCGCAGCTGATTTCGATTAATCAGCTGTTCTGTCGGCTCGCTCGCTTATCTCGGCGCCATAGACGCACGCACGCACGCACATACACACAAACAGACACACACACACACACACATATATACAAACTTGCGCGCGGATCTAGGCGCGAGCGATAGATCCGGCGAATTATAATCGAAGTAGATAATCGTCGATCGTCCCGATTACGATCGCGTTACAACACGTGTCGTCTTCGGGCACGTATGTGTATCGTTTCAACTCACCTTCCGCGAAAACATGGACAGCGTTCAAGGTTACATACTTACATATATAACGGCGCGATCGGTGTTAGCGTTAGTTTGAATTCGAGTGCGCACTTACCTTTACGACGATACCTGATTCGAACTTCTAATGGACGTTAATTACCTTTCAGTAGTTTTGGCAATACGGCCTTCTGTGCGAATTGGGTCTCTACACGTGCCGTTGTAGTTTTTTAATGTTTTCAGGCTTCCATATCGGTACAATGGAAGGATTCATAATGAAAAAAGCTAACCAACTGTGAGGAACGTTATCGACTGGTTAGAAAATTATTTTCATCCCTTTTGGTGATTAGAAAACTTTTTTTTTATATTAATAATAGTCTGCTGAAACTAGTCCCATCATTTTCTAGTTCTGTTTTTAGATTTTCTCAATGGTAGCTTACAAGCAAAAATAAAGGGTTTGCCAGTTTACATTCATAAATTTTAGCTAGGTTAAAATATCCATTTTCAACTTGTTAAATTTTTTGTAAATTAATTTTATTTAAAAAAAGTATATTTTTACTGGCTTAAAAGTCATTTTCAAATAGAATTCGTTGACTTATCGATTGAAAATTGATTTTCGTTCCAGACGCGGTAGGGAAACTTATACGTTGAATAACACCTGCCATATTTACATATCTATATTTTTAAATGCGCGTTCTGCTAAATTTATTCACGTTATCATTTTCGATATACAAAATTTGCGATTTACGTATCGAAAATAATTATCATAATGAAAAATGCGTTCGTGTCTGCGAGGCGATATAAAGTAATGTGCACAACTAATAATGAAAAAAAAAAAAAAGAATTAAATTATTTTTCATTGTAATTAAAAGGCGCAGCAACAGCTCGTTCGACAACTTTGCCAATTTATTTGGCATTCGTAGTCGATTGCACAGCGCGGACGACAAAAAAAAATAATGCGCGAAAAAGAATCATTGAGGCGCAGTGTTTACAAACAAACCTCTGGACGTTGACTGTTGCACGCGGTAACTGTCTCTCATACATGTAAACGTGCACATACATCCACTAATATGCGCTTAAGCGCGCTCATACGTCAACCGAATATAATGCAGTCGAGTAGTTCAGATGCGACACGCTTCGGCTAATTTATATTTGCACGCACATACTGTGTATGTCTCCGAGTCGCGCACACTCGGGCGTTTTGCGCGGTCTATCGATACGCCACGCATTCAACGAATTTACGATGCTCTCGAGTTGCTTCGGTTGCGGCGCGGGTTGTAAAGATTAACGATGGAAATTCTCTTTCTCTTCTCTCTCACCCCCCCCCTCCCCTCCCCCTTCTCTCTCTCTCTCTCTCTCTCTCATTTACTCAGAGAATATGTCTCGAATAAAAAAATAAGATTAGAAATTCGTATGAGATTAAAGCTTGTTGAGATTATTCAATTCACAAAATATAGGCATACAGAACAATTTATAATTAAATTCTTAAAGATCTTATCTAATCGATTGATGATTATCTTGAAAACGTTTTCCTACTAAATAATCGCCTTTTATTAGTAAATAATCGTGTACTTGAAATTAATCGAAAAAGTAACTTTTATTCTTTATTGGCATATACGTTTCACATTTTAAAGTTCAATTATTTCAAATGTAATTATTTTATTATAATTTCTTTTTATACAAGAAGAATTTATTTGTTCATTTATTTTAATTTTCATTTGATCGTCTGTAATTTTTATAAATTATGCATGAAGTGTGCTGTATACATTGGGTATTATTATTCTATACAAAACAATATTGAATAAATCGATCGTATGTAGTTTTCAAATACTTCGTTTAGTTTGATTTATTATTTATATTCTTTGAATTTTTATTACTCATTACCGCCAACAATAGAATAACACACTTAAGTACTTAACACCGTCTGCAATTATTCGCCAATTAGTTATCATTTGACATTAATTATTTTGTTATTGCCGACTTCGTCTAAGCTTCGTATTTTAAAAGAAAAATTAATATTAGAGCTTAATCGCTTAGAGTCGCTTGTGAAAACGGTAATCACCTATTTATAAGGAGAGTGGGCGATTTGAATTACCAATAAAATATAAATTATCGATATAAAAGTACTTCGAGAAAGTTTCAATCGAACATTATGTAACGAGTCTCCTCGAGATGCCGTACGATAAAAGTACTAAAAGACCAGTGACTAAAAGAGATGCAAGCGCGGCCAAACTTTGGCTCGCTGCCCCAAAGTAGACGCGCATCCGAGCAATTAAGAGTTAATGAAGTTAGTTCATCCAACGTTTATCCTCGACGAAATGCATCGACAAAATATACGTACGTGCGCGAGTGTGTCACGTGAATTTAAAGGCGATAATAGATCGAACGAAGCGTTAAAAGGTTAAAGATATCTCCAGGAGTTTTCAAGGGTCGGCTAGAGACGCGCCCGTGTATTTTTATCGTCCGCACTCGGGCTTTCGGCCGGCGACGTGTAGGTGATGCTTGCCTTCTCTTCCCTTTCACACTACGTCTCCTCGCGTAAGCAGCTTCTCCACGAGTCTTCTCTTTCTCTTTTTCCGCTGCTATTCTCGCTTACGCCGGCTATATAACCGAGTTTGATAACCCGGAGGAGGTCAGTGACAGAGAAAGTATCTCTGCCCCTCTTCTCCTTGAAATAATTTTGAGAGTGCGACGACAGGTGCCGCGCGCGACCGAACCCTTGTCTTTCTTTCTCTTTCTTTATCATCTTTTTGCTCTCTCTTTCTTTTGGCGTGCTTAGGATATTATAAAGATGCTCGACTGTGAATGGAGCGTAAACTTTCGTTTTTCTCCGTGCGTCGCTTCTTCGGTCTTCCACTGGAATTATAGTTTCCTGTGTTGCTTTTTTCGCCGGTTAACGACGTCTTTTTTATTCATTTTTCTCTCCCCTCCCCTCTCTTTTTCTCTATCTCTCTCTCTCGCTCTCTCTTTTCTGTCTCTCAATGATTTCGCGAGGCGGCTGTCGGATTGGCGTCGGAGCGGAATAGTTGAAACAGCTATATGCTGTTAGAAATAATTACGGTTTGAAATGCTTCGAGACCGAACTCTTTTGCTTAGGAATGATGCTCGAGATATATGTCGCGGGCGACTTACAGCTGACTCGATGAAGAATTAAGGGCCCGTTTCTTCTTGTAAATTGTGCTATCTTTATTTTTGACAATGATACAGTTTTCGATAGTTCAAAAAAATTATGAACAATTTTTATTTATTAAATGGCTTGGGCGCCTAAAAAATTTAAAAAGTACATTAGTTTTAGACGGTGGCGAATGATTCATTGATAAAATATACGATTTCAGTTTGAATTTTTTTTAACGAATTTATTTGCGCGATATCGAGATCATTAAAATTTCAGGCTAATCATAAATTTACGACGAAATCTAAAATTCGAAAAGATCACAGGGCTCGTTTAGTCTAAACAACGAAATATTTATATCTAAGTAAAAATAGGCTAGTAGAAATTTGGCTCTGTTAAATAATTGGTTGGCCTAAAAATTTTTAAATAAGCTATTCTTCAGATGTTTCCGGTTTTTAAACACAAAATTTATGCTTAACTCGCTAATTATACTATTTTTTTCATATATAATTTCTCACGACGAAGCAAGTGTGATAATTTAGATTTAAAAGTTTATCATAAATGGGTATTTTTCTATAAATTATTACCGCGAGATCTTCAATTTATTATATTTGTATCAATGCAGAAAAAAAAAAAAAAAAAAAAAATGAAAAAAAGACGATATTTTGAAGCTGTGCGCGTGAATAGTTTGGTCGCAGATCGTGTCACGGTCGCCATTTTAAAAAACATAATTTAATCTTAGAACACGCTATCATTCTTTTCTCATAGAGGTTAACTTTCAAAATTTCATATTTAAACGTATAATAAAAAAATCATACGCGAAAACGAGTTGGCTAAAAACGAGTTGGCTTGTATGCGCCTCATACACTCGGGCAATTTAACTTTCCAATTCTAATAAAATTAAAAATCCCACTTGCGCGCTAAGCGTCTCAGCGTATGTTAACTCTTGATTAATAAAGTTTGTACATTTATTGAAGCCAAAGAAATCGCGATTTGAATTCAAAGAAATTTCGTTTCGGAAAAAATAGAAAAGGAAATATTTCGCGCGCAAATAAATAATACGAGTTATTTGTAAGCGCGTAATAAAGGGCTCATTCTCTTTCTCTGTCTTCGGTACACGTGAATATAGCCGTTCGAACGAACGCGAGGAACCGCATGGTGCACCGTTACGCAACGAGCAGGGCGTGTTCCCGGCCCGGATAAATTCCATAACGATCCAGCTAAGCGATAATTATACATATACGAGTATGTATGTTATACATATGTGCACATGTACATATACACATACGTACGATTCACGCGGTCGCTGCTTTTTCACGCTTATGTATTCGGATCTGACCTATGGGCGGAGTCTATTCAAGATGGCGTAAATGTTGCTGCATTTTTAATATTATGCATTGCTAGCATAGGCAGTGGGACTTACTCTTTTAATCATGAACTTATCCATAAGGGAAATTTACAATTGGACTGATTCAAATTTTGAAGAAACCGAGCCGATTTGAAAGGCTAATTACATCATAAGTTGTAGCATAATCTTAAATGACAAAGCAAACAATCGCTAACAGCAATCTAATTTTCGAAACTGTTTACATTGCAACGTCAAATATAAGTGAAGTAAGTCATGACATTGACCGCGGATTTTATAGGCAAATGTAAACAGCCGATAAGTTTTTGCCATTCTAACTTCAAAATTTAATATACAATGCAAACGAACAAACTGTCAATGAGTCTTTTCTCCGATTTTTTTTAGAAAAATCAGCGCTACACTCGACATTTTATGTATTTAATTGAAATACAAACAACTCCTTATGCGTACTTTCATAAAGCTTGATAAAAATGCACTAAACTTTAGTAACGTAAATAATCTTAAGAGATCGTATCGAATTAGGTTCAGATCCTATACGCACGAATCGACGTTCTTGTTACGAGAATTTACGTTAAATTAGGGATTATTTATAAAATAATGAAAATATTTTGAAATTGATAAAAAAAACAAAAAAAAAAAAACGATTTGCCAAACTTCCAAGTGATTCCCTCGGTTTATTTTTCTTTTCAACGATTTTTTAATGTTATTTAACGCGTCGCTTCTTTAATTATTAGTCACCAAAAAGTCAGCTATTTGGTAAGTGTGATATTACATGGTATTCTATTTTATTGTCTAGTTTACGAAATAGTTTTTTAGCTTTTAAATATAGTTACGGATTAAAAGTATGCAACACTATTTCGGTAACGAATGTACATATATCTTTGATATTCATATGTTTAAAAAACTTACGTTCGGTAGCGCTTCATTAAGTTTTTCATCACATTTTTGTAAATATAATATAATTTATGTAGATATAAAATGTTAAAGTTACGAGAAGAGAAAAATTATGAAGACGGAAAACTTTTGTCATTCGATATATAAACGATTCATAAAGCCAATAATCCTCTAGATTGTTAAGGTAGTTCGTAGATATTTTAAAGTCTTAAAAATAATTATAATTGAGGGTCGTATTTCATGGCAATTATTTTTTTGAAGAAAATAATAATGTCATGTTTTTTTAAATTAATTTTTCCAATGGTTTTAATTAATATATTTATTATTAAATGTTAAAATTACCGTAGTAAATGATCTTGACATACTTTTAGTTTTATAGTAAACTCTTGATTTATTTAGTAGATAATTTTCTGTAACCGGCAAAAGCATAAATCTGCCTGATTGAGTATTGTTTTATTATTAAACATACGCGAACGTGTGTATATTATATAATTTATCTTTAAAAAAATAACAGTCATTCTTGTGAAATCTCTTTAAAATAGACAGTTTTTAAAAATATTTAATTGTCGGCAATTATCATTCTAGTTATTTAAAGTGAAAGACTAAGCCACGATATATCGTTTAATGAATCGATGAAAAAATAATTCTTGCAACTTAAATGCGATGATTGGAAATTTAATGATTTTTAACGAGAAACTGTATTTATATTTTTAAACGCAAATGTCTGTGATATAATTCTAAATATTATTATTATTATTTACCTTTTGTTAATACCAGAGAGGAAAATTGAAAAAATCTCGACTCGTTGAATTTTGTTTAGAGCGAGGAATCGCTTGAATATTACGTATTTTATTCAAGGTATTAAACACAAGCTCACAATATTAGGTGCATTGCATAATAAAATTCCATGTATAACATCACCGCGGAATTTCCAGCTTTATTTTTTAATATAATAATGAATAAAAAGATCTTTAGAAAAGTAAGATCGGCATTTTTCTTCATTAATAACTATAATAATAATAATAATAATAATAATAATAATAATACTAATAATAATAATGATAAATAAATAAATAAAAAAATAGTAATAATAAAGCATGGTAATCGTGATCGGGCACTTGAATCAAGGTGCGTTATCATGGAGTTAATCGAACCCAAATTAATATCATTATTGCGAAATAGAAAAATCGCTTCGACAATAAATTGATACGTGTTCGGTGCAATGTCTAATACACACAAGCTCCGAGTGTTTGCAATCGGCGTTCACAAACGTGTTAATTATTGCAGCGAGTTTAAAGCAGAGACGGCGATTAACAGCGTTGGTTTTTCTCGGTACGTTAGATGCTAATGAGTACGCGTGAATCCCCGAGGCTCGTTTGTCAGTCATCGTTTTTCCGCGGCTATACTCTAGCACCGGCGCCAACGCGCGCTCGCGCCTCGATAAAAACGAGCTTTTTTTGTCAATGCACTATTCAAATGACAGAAAAAGGATGTTATGCCGCAATCTTCGTGAGTCATTGGGACGCGCTATAAAATTTTTTTTTTTTGGATTTTTTCGATCGACTTGATTCTTCGTTTCGCAAATCGCTACGAGAGAATTTCACAATGTTTCAAGATTATAAATATTGCTTTTATCTTTTTCGAATGTTGAGGAATTTTCAATTTATTTTATAATGAAAAATAATGGAATTCCTCTATATGAATCTTAAGTAGAAAATAAATATTTTCAATCTAAATTTTTTTTTTCTTGTAGTTGTTATATTACTATTATTAAAATTAGCTCTATTCATTCTTCAAGGAAAATATAAAGTTCACTTTTCCTTATTCTTACTTATATAGCTCTATTATACTTATTATTAAAACATAATGATTTCTTTGCATACAAAGAACATCAATTTTATTAACTTCTGAGAGCTTATAAACATCGATGCAAAGTCTTTCATTTCAAACGAATGCTTTCTCTTACTTATTTTCAACTTTAATTCAACACCAATTACGAGTTTTCAAGCATGTAATTTCAACAATAAACTGATTCGTTTAATAGAAAATTTTGATCATAGATTAGAAATAGACACTCGCATTCCAATTTCCTTGAGCAATATTCAAACCGTTTGGCTATTGCTCGAGATAATTCTTCGATCACATATATTGCACACTTGTATTACTTTGTACACGCTTGAAATTTTGTTTTCGTTTGGTAATTTGTACGAAAAATACATCGACGCGGAAAATTTTTTATTTTATCTTTTATCTTTTATCGATAGGTTCTACCTCTGTAGGAACGATTTTTTTTTTAATCGTTTTGCGCACTAAAATACACCACATTTATGAATTAATTATAAACGTACATAAATTCTCCTCCTCGAAAGAGAAATAAACGATTTTTTTTCTTCGCAGCCGACTCATACACGCGTTTTGCGCTTGAATGACCAACGGTGGCTGTCGACGCGAGAACATTTTTAACCAGGAAAGCTTGTATTTCGTACCATTGAACGCGTTGTCTTTTACGGGTCACTCGCTTTGCTATCTTTACGGAGAAGATTAGAAGTACTGCGATCTCGCGTTCGCACGTGCTTGTATTCTAACGACCTAAATCGTGTGCACTTACACATGTACCATGGTATAATAGGCCGAGGAGTTTCGGAGCCGCGTGAAAGGCGAGCGAGCGACCGTTAAAGCATTGGTGCTCAATTTTCTTTGCACTCGACCTAGAAACTGTGACGCTGTGCTTAAGCTCTTGATATAGGCGATCGACCGATGAACGACCCATCAATGATTAATCGTTGCCTCCTTCGAAGGATCATCCGTGATGATCTTCTTTGCGCGCTCGTGCGACGCGTACTGTCCAGACGAATGGTTCGAATAAGCTACTTTATTGTTTATTGCTTTAGATTTATTAATTTTAAAGTTTTTCAAGTTTAATGGATAAGTAAATTAGTATGCTTATAAAGCTTGATTTATTTTCATTATTAAGGATAGAAAAAGCACAAAAAAAAAGGAATCAGTAAGAGAAATAAAGAATTAGTTTCGTCGGGATGCAGCCAAGGTTGCAACTCAAGAAATTCATTTTAGGAAGAGGAAGGGTCAACAGGCGAAACCTTACGCAGTTGCATGCACTCGCATATAACCCATTGGCACAGCTCCAGCTCTAGACTGGACCCAACTAGACGTTAGTCATTTCGTGGTAGCCAGCGAGATCAAATGCAGCCAAGTGCGTAGAAAAGCGCATAAGAGAGAGAGAGAGAGAGAGAGAGAGAGAGAGATGCCAGACAAAGCACCAAGGGAGAGGTTTCGCGCAGACAGAAAAAGAACCTTTTGAATAACGAGTCCGCATTGTGTAGAACCGCGCGAGGAGAGAAGACACCCTGGGAAGACTTCCGAGCAGTTCCATGAAAATTAAACGGCTCGGTTGTTTATACACCCGTACTGCGATCTCTACACTCGTGGTGTCGAGAATACGGCTTATGCTCTTACGTTTGTGGTTAATAAAAGAGTCGCATTTCCCGATATTTTTCTACCGATGACAATTATTTGTAAAAGAAAGTATTTTTACTTTTATAGAAATTATCCTTGCAACAGTATTTTGAGATTCTAAAGCCAAATTATATCACTAAATTTTGGTTCACTGCATCGTCTAATCAAAATAAAGTTAGTTTAACGCAAAGTACGAATGCAATAAATGTTGTTCATAATTATTTCTTTTTGCAATCAAATCCTGATGTGGAAATTCCAGTAAACTGAACTGCACTAAAAATAAAACTCTCATTCAAAAACTTTTTTCTCAAAGACTGCATAGTCTTATCCAGTATCATCGACTCTCGTTTTTCTCGCTGCCGAAAGAGAAAAATTATCGAAAGAAAAGCACCGAGATTAAAAGCGATCGGAGTTAATGGCATTTGGTACGTAGCGTGTTCCATTAATCGGATCGGTTCGTTCCCTCAACATGCGTGTACGCGCGATGTCCGTCTTTTTCTTATTTTATTCTCGTTACAGTTTTATCACAGCCAGCTCTCGTATTCCGGTCGAAAGACGACGACGTCGCTCGCGTTACATCGGCTCCGCCTATTTCATCCACCTATACTTGACAGGTAATATCGAGAGAGTGTTTTGCAAACTATTATTTATCTTCATCATTGCCGTTGATTGCTCTAATCGTGCCGATGATTATTTTTAGAGATGGATTCTTCAAGATATGACGTTACATATATTTCTTCGTTGTCGTGTGCACTTTTTACGCTGTTGAGAAATAGCGTACGTTATAGTTAATAATTACTGTAAATTTAACCAGAAATATTGGAAAAATGAGGGATAGCCAAAAAAATACGGTAGAAATTGGAATGTCTAACGATAAGGTCCACAAAATTTTTTTTTTAAATCTACAATCGTGGAAAATCGATGTTTGTTTAATTTTGAGTTACGAATCGATTTCTCATTTAATTAGCAATAGTTTTTCACATAGAGTCGTCAAAAACAGTTTAGGTGTAAAACAAATATCATAGAAAATTAAAAATCGATGCGAAGTTGTTCATCGCGATGACTGGTCGGAAGTCTAAATGACTTAAAGTTAAGTAAAATACTTAGAAAACGGTAATTAATTTAAATTTTTTACCGTGTAAGTGTATTTATGCAAGTTCGTGTTGTAAATTATTATTGAAGTACGCGAAGATATATTCCAACTTGTATTAAATTTTCAAAGAAAAGATTAATTCTTTTTTACAATTTAGTCTCAATATTTCTTATATTTTAGCTTATAAGAACACTTTTTAAGCCATTAATTATTTTATCGTAACGGAGTCTTATTGATAAATATAATAATTTATGTACGTAGAATTGCTAGTAAATTTGGCGTTTTTGCATTATTCCTCATTAAACGAATGCAAATCACGTTGCAATCCAATGTCATCATTTGCGCCTCGTGCAAAAAAAGAAACGCGATGCAAGCGCGCAGTCTCTCCCTCTCTCTCTCTCTCTCTCTCTCTCGGAGGTAGACGTCGGTAAAAACTTAACGGCACAAGTAACGTAACACAGTCGAATCGAAGGGAGAATCGCAGACGTCGAGCGTTAACGACGAACGCTGTTGAGTCTCTATCCTGCGCACATCAATTTTCATTGACCTAGTGCGCCGGGTTTGCGCGCGGGCAAACGCACCGTTGCGTGCGAGCACGGGAAGGGGAAAGAGGGTGAAGGTGTCGAGGTTACCTACTCGATCGATCGGATCGGTTAGAGTAGAGGAGAGAGAGAAAGAGAGGGGGTGGGGGACGGGAGAGAGAAAGTCGCTTCCATTGAAAAGCCGGCGGGCAGTTTCCTCCTCCACATAGACTCGCGCGTGTTGTAAGAGCTCACGGAGGTTGGTACACCCGTGCGTTTCTCGTTGTAGATTTTATTTATTTTTCGTACCGGAAAATTTTTTGCTTTTTAATTCCTTGGTATTCCGGCGGTGTTCGCCTAGTTTTTAGATTGCATGTATTAAGGGGAGGTTCTCATCAAGCACGACCAAAAAATCGATTTTTTTTTTTTTTGCTTAAAAAGTTGGCAAATGTCTCGTAGAATACGCTCGTGAAACCCGTTTTGCCGAATTCAATTTATTTTTAAAGTTATAGTCAAAAAACCGAAGTAGTCTTTTTACGTAATAAATCAAGTAATAAAACTTTAAACGCGCTTTTCTCGAAACCATGTTTTTTGAGACGGGCGGCAAGATATCTTAAAAACTATTATCGATATCGAAATGAATTTTTTTTATTTTAAAGGTAATTAAATTTGCTATATCTTGACCTAAAATCATAATTTTACAATAATTATTTTTATTGTTATTGCACTTTTTAGAGCAAAAAAAAGTGCAAAAAAATATTTTTTTTTTTGCAAGTCCGCCATTTTGTTAATTTTTAACTTTTCTTTTTGATTTTAGTTCAAGATCCAGCAAATGTCTTCTAGTTTATAACAAACTTTGATTTTTTGATTTCAGACAAAAATTGGAAGTTACCTTGTCACCCGTGGAGGTGTCTTTTTTTTCGATGACTATTTTTCAATGCATATAACTAATAAACTATTCGGTATTTTTGTTCAAAAAAATTTGCAAAAGTAGTTAATAACATACTTAATAAGTAATAAAAAACTTGACTACTTTATTTATTTCCTTCCATGAGAAAAAAAATCGCGAAAATCACGTAATTTTTGGGTCGCTAGATGAGAACCTCCCCTTAATGGAAATCGGTCGAGGAGAATATGTAAGCTATTGTAGATTATTTTTTCTTTAGTTGCAAACATTTTTCTTTTATATTTTTTGAATAAATTACACTTTTATTTGGATTAGAAGAAAAATTGCGATAAGATAAAATCAATTATTAAATTGGATAATATTTTATTTGAGTAAAAATTTATAATTATTTAAAAAACTCATTCTTATTATTCGAGTTGTTCTTGTTTAGTTTTTCACGAAATATATAAATATATCGTTGAATATTGATTACATGAAAAAAAAAAAAATGTTTCCTTTATTTATAAAGTTTCAGTTTAATCAGTTTATTTGCTAAATAACAATTAGATATTTAAAATTTTCCAAATGATTAGAGTAACCGACAAATTCAAAATCTTTTTAATTTGAAAATTTTAATACAAAAATTTTTTTTTTCATATTTATTTATGCAAAAATTAGTACCGCATTCCTATCGACCGGATCTTGAAACGAGGAAGCTTAACGCGGCATAAAATCATTTTATTTCGCTTAAAAACAAGTCCCGTACGCGATATTTTCTAACCACCTTCGGTGTGTGAACGCAACTATGTACGTATAGCGTAAAATTTCGCAGCCGCTTTTAATCAGTTTGTGCTTGATTTATTGAATCCAAATAGCTGTTATGACAATAACATAATTTTTCAAATGATTCAAAATTAAATTACGAATATTATACAGTTAATCAAACAGCTTTTCAATCGTGAAAATAAAATGAAAACTCAAATTTTAAAATTCAAGATTGATGCTTAATAGGGAACATGAACGAACTGAAATATTTCGGAACAGCTTTTCACAGTTATTAAAGCGGCCAACTGAAAAACTGATCAGTTTCTATTGCGAAACCGGTTACGATTTTTATGAAAGCGCATTTAATAGTCTCGGCGTGTAGTTATATTATGATTTCAATTTATCATGGCCCATTAAATTCACCGTGAAAATCTTTAATGATAACCCGTGAAATATCATCTTAACTTTGTAAAATAGGTCACCAAAAGTCAAGAGTGGCTTGTACGTCCCACTCGAGCATCCCGCCATTATTTTACCGTACTGCAAATCGAACTCACTTTATGTTATGACTTTGCATCGATTAACTATATTTCCATCCTATGTAAAGCTCGAGCCAAGCGATACAACGGCAACATTATTCGCAGCGCAACAAAACGCGCGCGCGCGCGCTCGCAACCTATCAAACTCGTATCTTGTACTCTCCTACCTTTGATACATCGCTTTCTCTCTCTCTCTCTCTCTCTCTCTCTCTCTCTCTCCCTGTTTCTTTTACTTTGTTACGCGCAGGTTGCGTAAGCGAATCGCCTTATTCGCTCCGCGACTCTGCTTCCTCGTGTGCCGGTATTGGTATGTGTTCGTTTATTCTAGGTGTGAGTGCGTTTGTGCCTTCGGCAGCGTGCAAACCGAGCGATCGGTCTGCACTTTTCCCGCGCAAACTCCCTCTCTCTCTCTCTCTCTCTCTTTCTTTTTCTCACCCAATATCGTTCTTTATCCGCTTTGGAAAAATTGGGTCGATGTATGTAAAATAACCGACTTTTCGCAAATGCATTTACTCGCGGCATACGTGTAATCGTGTATGCGAGTACGTTTGTCTGTGTGTGTGCGCGCGCGCGCGCGCGTTTGTGTGTGTGTGTGTTATAACGCGTGCGCGTGACGTAAGCACGAAGTAGGAGCGATGACTTTCAATCAAAAAGGTGTGTTTTACATTCGACAGCGCGCGATAAGAATTGTAATTTTCCTTTCGTTTATTCTTCTGGTCTTTCGCTGAGCTCTTTTCGTGATACGGATACGAATGAGAAGTACGCGCGTATTTATTCTATTGTTGCGTCTATCTTCGGGCAGCTGGAAACGTTTTTTACTTTTTATTTAAGGTTTAATTGCAATGTTAGTTTATTGTTGACGTTAATATATTACGTGAAATAAATAATAAGTATTTGCTTGAGAAAGAATGGAGGATAATGTTTTTATAATAAGATTACGTTATGTAATAAGCGTTATCATAATATATTATTTCCAAAATGATAATAAAAAGCGATTGGTATAGTGTATATATACGAGTATACAATAACATTCGGTATAGTACATATATTTATATAAACAAAGCTCAATAATGAACTAACAAGCATTTCGTTAATAATTAACTATTAAAATATTAGCATAGAATATAGAAAATCATCTTTTTTTTTTATTTTATAATTAAATCATTTATCTTACATCATTCGAGTAATATTAATGTAATGTGTATATTAATAGTAACATTTCTGCAGACTATATAGTTAGTATAAAACTTGTGATAAGCGTATTTTTAAACATTTGTGTTATATTTTAGAGAAATTATTGCTATAGATTTTGATTCTGGTAGAATAAACTAGATAAGCAACTACCGGATTGTTTTTTTTTTAAATTACGTAATATTTAACTCGGTCTTTACGCAAAAGAAAACTGCGTTAAAACTAACGATAAAATAAAATAAAAATCTTTCAACTAGGTTCGGTGCTTATGCCGAAAACTTGGTAAAAATTGTCGAAGACGTAGTCGTACGAAGCCGAAGTATCGCGATCTCGAGCGTCGTCGAAGCACGTGTAGCCTCGGCCCCGTCTTGAACTCGGCGAACTTTGCCGGCTGATTAGCCGAGCATCGGTAATTCGGGAGCGCCAACGACCGAGTAGGAGAAAGAGCGTCGACCCGTTCTCTCTCTCTCTCTCTCTCTCTCTCTCTCTCGCGCGCGCGCAATAGCTAATCGGACGATTACAACGGACGGATATCGACTAAACGAGTTAGTAGGTACGTATGCGCGTCTTTATTTCTCCCCATTGATTTTCGACTCCGAGCGAGATTCCGCTCGCGTGAAAGCACACTAAAAATATATCTCGGGAGCGACTACATTATTCGCGTTTATTTTTGAGCTTTTTAATGGAGCCGATCGGCTTGAACGTAAAACACCCGCGCCCACTGCTACCCCCCGCGAGCAAAGTGATCATTCCGTTACATTTTATGCTACATTTTGAGATGTGTATGTCGAATTTTACAAAGGATTACGAGTGCGGTGGGCAAGCGTCGAGGGGGAACGCACGCCGCGTCTGCGAATAGGTATATTTCTATTTCGGTAAACGAAACTGTGTTACTTCCGGCAATTGTCTCGCGCGCGCGCGCACATAATGCGAATCACGCTGTATCACACGGCAGAGTTGGTTTTTGCGTTCGACGTTCTTAAAAAGCTGGTCGCCCGTTAAAGCGCCGTGCTTGCGGGTTTACTTAGTTGGCTTTTGTATTCATGAATGGGAACGAGCGCTCGAATGGATTATGTGAATTTTTGAATGGAAGACCGCGTGTGCCTCGGTATCGGCTGACTCGTGTTTCTCAATCATTATGCCATTGCGTAAGAACTTGTAATAATATTGCGATTTTATTGAAGCGGTGTTTTTTACCTCTTCATCGCTCGTTTTCTCGTCCTCTATTAAAACGTGTTGAAACAATACCCCATTTCATCTATGTATAAAGCTTAGTATTATAAAAATCACTTTCTGTATGTTTAATTGATTAACCAGTGTATGGATTATTTTACAACAACGTTATATCGGCGAATAAATGTTGAAATGCCAAACTTGAAAACGATCGAAAATTGTGAATTTTTCGAAGGGGAATCTGCTGAAATAGGTATACTAAATTTAATTTAATCGCGAATCGCAAATTTTCCATCATCGAGCTCGTCTAGTCTCCTCTCGCGATATTTGTTCTATTTGAAGCTCAACAATTATCGGCTGTCTCGCATGTGAGAGTCAAAGAAGAGACGTTCTCGCGCGTTCGATCGCGCGCGCGCGCAGCTTTGAACCGACCGTCTATGTCTGTTTTAGGATCTATAGTTCCGCTCGTCGTTGGGTCGCGCGACCCACACGAGTATCTAGATATGCCAGAGAGCAAAACTATAGCTTCGCAGACGGACAGACGCTCGTCGAGCGAGTAGAGTCTCGTCTATTTCCGACGACTGATAGTCAAAGCTCGCGACCGGTCTATTTCTAAGTGCACGCGCGCGCGCATGAGAAAGGGTGAAAGAGCGAGAAAGAGAAAGAGAGAAAGAGAAAGAGAGAGAGAGAGAGAGAGAGAGAGAGAGAGAAAGGAAGAAAAAAATTAAAATTAGCGCTATACCGAGAGAGTGAGCAACGTTTATAGTTCGACGCTTCTCGTACGGATTTGTACGTAACTTCGAAAAGAGAGAAAAGGAAAGAGAGACTAGGGTAAACGACCTGGCGATGCGATGAAATTTATTGGCTAAGATTCTCTAGACCGTCGGCGTTCGACCTAGGTGAATGCTTGAATGAATCTTGGACGAAGAAACGCGTTGTCTGCTTTCGTTGTTTGGCGTCTCGAAGAAGACTTTTTAGCGAAAGTTTTGCGCTTTTTACAAAGTCTAATTTTTTCGATTTCTTCGAAAACTTATGAATGGTTTCGGCATTTTTTTATCCGAGATCCAAGTTTTTAAGTAAAGAATATAATTTTAATCCGTTATTTCTAATTGTCACTCAAGAAAAAATTATAAAGTTGTAATTTTTTACTCGTGTCTTTAATTTTTCAAATTTATGTTATTAGTTCAACTTCATTTATTTTTACATGCTCTGAATGAAAATTTATTGAGTTTTATTTAGCCAAATAAATCGTTTCTATTCGTCAATTTTTTTTTTTTTTTTTTTTGTTTATGTTTTCATTTTATTTATCACCACGAGCGCTGATAATTACAAATATTCTAGTTACTTTCTAGTAGTTCCGTTTTGTAGAAAGAAAATTATAAGTATAAAGATTCTTTGGACTTCCGCTTTTGTACGAAATATAAGAGAAGAAATAATAAAACGTATTTAGTTAAGCAGATAATAGTATACGGTTTGTTAAATCACATGATTATTAACGCCATATGTCGAGTTAAATTCTTAATAAATGCATGATACATTAGAAACCTAAACAAGCGGTACAAGTTTATGTTATTATACCTTTATATAACGTGCCTTATACATTATAAAATGTCGATTAAAAATATACTTATTTTTTTTTTTTTTTTTTACGAAACAAATTCTGTATCCTCTTACATAAACGTTTCAAAGATTAATTTAGAGTTTCGTTATTTGAACAACGTCAAAGAATAATTGTTTACAAACAAGTTTACGGTAACTAAATGAATTTCCTCCCTCGACGATCATGAAAAAATCTGTAAAGCAATTTTTATCCATTACGGTAATAAAAGCCACCAATGAAAAAAAGAAAAATAAAAAAAATCCAGCACGTAGCACATCAAGTGCCTTATTCATTCCCACACCCGGAATACCTTAATCGGTGCGCCTTAAAAAAAACAAAACAAAAGACGGAGCCAATTCCCCGGTGTAATCCGAGGAAGGTACGTCCTTTGGTTTTACTTATCATTAACGCCTCTCTTTCTCTCTCTCTCTCTCTCTCTCTCTCTCTCTCTCTCCTTCCTGCACCGATTTCTCGTCGCGCTGCAGTAACTCGCCCACGTATCTCTGTCCATCGTGGGCGAGCTGACGCTCGCATCTACGCGACTGGAAAAAGTTTCGTCCTCCCTTTCTCTTTTTCTCTCCGCGACGTCCTATTAATCCACGACTTCCGCCGGCTACAGGTTCGTGTGCTGAGGCACACGGCGCGAGTTTTCACGACACCATTGATGGAAATCGAACGAGTTTTCTCGCGCGCGTGCGTGCGTGCGTGCGTGCGTGCGTGCGTGCATTCGGAGAACGTTATCGAGCTTTATCTCGAGATTTAGATTATTAGAAGGAATTTGGACTTGCTCAGTGAGTATTTAGATAAAACTTTATCGTTTATTAGCTTAAGGTGTTCGTAATTGAAATCAACTTTTTTTTTGGCCTTTATTTTTCTAATTTTTATGATTGAAAACAGTCCGATTGCTCTTGTCTTTTTCGCGGTTTTATTTTGGCTTAAGAGAGAGATCCATTAAAGAGATGTAACATTTAATACACATTACCTTCTCAGTGAAAATACAAGAGTCAATTTTAAAAAATATGAAAATTCTCAGGGCAGTAAGTTATTTGCGGAAATCATTAATTTTCGATTGATGGAGTAATTAAAATTCCTTACGTGAGAATGTGAATAAATTTATCGCAAAAATAAACATCATCCTCCGCTGAATATAAAAATAAAGTATTGTTTAGAGTTCTATAAATTAGACGAAAAAACGGGACCCTTATACGATGACGATCAATTACTTAATGCTTCTACAAAATTCAATAAAATAATATGTTTGTAAAATGCATTTTACATATCAGAGGCAGTTGAAAATTCGTTAATCATCAACAAAAGCATATTATACTCGTTTTCGAATGCTTTTTTTTTAAAACCATAAAGTATCGTTAACTAACGCGCTTTCATTAGCCTATACTAATAAAAATAAAGGTTACATTTATCGGGGATTATAGTTGCAGTAGCACGGTTACTAAACCTTTTTTTTTAATATGCGTTGTGTACTCTTAGTCGTGTATACAAAGATGAATG
Organism: Chalcis sispes; assembly: GCA_949987625.1. Lineage (NCBI taxonomy): Eukaryota > Metazoa > Arthropoda > Insecta > Hymenoptera > Chalcididae > Chalcis > Chalcis sispes. The sequence goes on along the minus strand of OX465094.1, from coordinate 1,501,839 downwards.
AAAAGAATAAAAAAAGAGAGAAAGAGAGAGAGAGAGAGAGAGAGAGAGAGAGAGAGAGAGAGACAGACAGACAGAATGATAAAAAGTAGAAGAAACAAAAGCTAAACGACTCGAGGCATGTTGATAAAGATCTGTTTTGCGAACTTACAAGGAAGCCCTTGGGACCATTGATTTACCGGTAAATTGTATCTTCCTCGAATGCTTAGATATTGTTCGCTTAACTTTTAATCGAGAGGAAGTTCGAGTATTTAATGTACAATATTTGAGTTTTTTATTAAAATTTTTTTATAATTTTTACAATGTTTAATACTTTCATTTTTTTTATAAAAATACATAACGAGTTGTATTTTTACATTTTGTGCATTCGATGAATAAAAATTGAGATACTTTTTACGGGTAAACAAAATTAATAAATTAAAATTAAGATTTCCATTGAAAGCCTTGAATGAATTTAAGTATGTATGTACAAAATCCTAATGTGAAAATTGATAAATAAGTACATTAGATAAAACGATATGAACATTTCTTACATTTATTAAAAGTACACGTAATTAGTAATTAACGTGGTTTAAATTCGTTTTCACTTTTCTTAATTATATCGCATTCCGAATTAACATAAGTTTATGGAATTATTTCTGATATTCACCTTCAACTATTATCGTATATCTTTTAACCGCAATAAAAATGTTCTCATTAATTTGAACGAGCTTACGATGATTCTGTATATGCTTTTAAAACATATGTAAACTATAGGTATATGCAATTTTTTTTATTTATAATAAACTGTGCAATCACGGTAACAAAATTTCATTTTAAAAAATTATTTTCTTTGTGCGGGAAAACACAATGAGGCACAATTTAGTAAAACGAATAAAAAAATAATCTTCGATTAAATAAAAACTTAAGCTAGAAAAAACTTGAAAGTCTCAAAAGCGATAATTTGTTTTTTCATTTAAAAATTAGCAAAAATAATTGTCCACATAGTCATCATAATTTGAGCGATTATCATAAGCGATTTGTGTATAATAGAACCGCACTCTTATAAGCTCTGGGATTCTCTTAATCATCTTATAATTTATGCAGGTCGCTCGAGATATTCGAGCAGCACGGACAAACGCAATCGGAAATCTTAAAGCAGCAGCGTCTCGCCGGAGGCTGTGGACTGGGCGGTCCGCTGCGACACGAAAAATCGATTATCCTTTGGCTGAAATGTAATAAGGTAATGTCAATGCAACGTTTTCCTTTTTTTTATAGTTATGCTAGTGTATAACTTTTTATAAGTGGCTTAAGAAAGTCGAAAGAATTCTCGAAATAAATGGTGCACTTTTTTTTTTTGTCTTTTTCTTTGAAGCCAAACGTAAACACGTGTTAGAAGATCGACAAAAATGTTTTGCAAATTCAAAGAGATTGGTCAGATTGTATATCGCGTTTCTATGAAAAAATTTAGAATTTCTGAAATGATTTGAAATTGGAATGATAAAGATGACGGACGATTCTATTAACAAAAAATAAATGGTTTCATTTTCCAAAATCATGGATGCTTTTATTTTAGAATTATTTTAATTTTCGAAACAATATTTTGTAAATTACATACACATTGTATTAATATAGCGATGCAAAGATACAGTAAATAATTATCAGATATATTAGCAACAATGATTACTGGTATTTGAATATAAAATTATTTCACTTTGAAATACGTCGGTAAAAACTGGTTAAAAATAATTAATGTTTGCTTAAATATGATTAAATACATCCAACAATAACTATCTTATCATGTAAAAGAAAACAGTCAGTCTTTGTGTTTTAAACAGCCTTTGATGTTTTATTTATTTTCACATATTAATGCTTGGAACATGTGTTATAAAGCTTTACAATTATTTTTATCGAATCGTGAATCCTACGATTTTTTTATACCTTTGACATACGCGATATTGAGCTATAACGTTTAATGACTTAGATGTATGGAAAATTTTTCGTCTATTTTTACTCAAGTATACGAGGGTGGTCTGAAAAGTTTCCGACCTCAACGTGAAGATAGCAGCACTCGTCAATAAAAGCTAGCGAATTTCGTTGTTCATCTGTTGACAGTTGCTCACCAAAGTTTCAGTCATTTTGGACGCTCAGTTGTTAGTTGACAGTCGTTTGAGTGAGTCGATGTGAGTGTTGTTGTGAAAATAGACAAAATTGAGTATCGAGCTGTCATTAAATTTTTGTTTTCGAAAGGCAATACGCCTACGCAAATCAAAAATGAGTTGAACTCTGTGTATGGGGACTCTGCACCATCATTTACCACAGTGAAATTTTGGGCAGCTGAATTCAAACGTGGCCGTGAGAGCTTGGGAGACGATGAACGTTCGGGACGTCCAAAAACTGCAACCACTGACGATAACATCGCCAAAGTTCACCAAATGGTGCTAGACGACCGCCGAATTAAAGTGAGAGAGAGATAGCAGAGGTTATGAACATGTCCAAAGAACGTGTTTGCTACATATTAAATCAAGATTTAGGCATGAGAAAGCTGTCCGCACGTTGGGTGTCGCGTTTGCTCACGTTAGACCAAAAACGTGTTCAAATGAACATTTCCAACGTTCTATTGGCGCAGTTTAGGCGCAATAAATCCGAGTTTTGGCGCCAATTAATTACTGTAGATGAAACTTGGATACACCATTATAAGCTTGAAACAAAAATACAGTGAAAACAGTGGACTGCAAAGGGGGAAGGTTTTTTGGTCCAAAAAAAGCAAAAACTGTTTTTTCGGCTGGGAAAGTGATGGCGACTGTTTTTTGGGATAGTCATGGAGTTATTTTAATCGATTATCTTCAAAAAGGAAAAACCATTACAGGAGCATACTACGCATCATTATTTGACAAGCTGAAGGCAGAACTTGCGGAAAAACGTCCACATTTGCAGAAAAAGAAAATGCTGTTTCACCAAGACAACGCGTCGTCTCACACCTCAGCGGTTGCCATGGCGAAAATCCACGAATTACGGTTTCAGCTGCTTGACCATCCGCCTTACTCACCAGACCTAGCCCCAAGCGACTTCTTTTTGTTCCCTCATCTAAAAATTGCACTCGGAGGACAGAGATTTTCGTCAAATGAGGAGGTAATCACCTTCGTAAACAGTCATTTTGCAGAGAAAAACGCCGAGTACTATTTGGATGGGTTAACGAGATGGGAGCATCGCTGGGAGAAGTGTGTAGAATTGCAAGGAGACTATGTTGAGAAATAAAAAAAAAAATTAAGAAAAAATGTTTTGTATCTGTGTTAGGTCGGAAACTTTTCAGACCACCCTCGTACATTACTTGACGTATAGTTTTTTATACAAATATTACAAAGTTATTTTATATGATAATACATGTTATTTTCAAAAAAAAAAAAAAAATGTAAAATTCGAATTTTTAGAATGACATCTAAGCGCATTTAAATACATACGATTTAGAAAAACATATTTGATTGAAGTTTTTCTCATTTTTGGCACTATCATAATTAATCGATCAAATTAGATTATTGAATTGGCTTTATTATTTAAATACCATGAGGCGAACAGTTATGAATAATTTATAGTTTTGCCATGACGAAGAATTTAACTACGGTGCAAAGTAATTGAATAATAGTATAATATTTCAATCACATAAGTATTTGATTAAAACAGAGTGAATCAATATAGGAATGAATCCCAACTTAAAGATTAAACAAACTCAGTTTAAAACGCTCAATAAACGCGTTATTTTCGATTCCACAAATGAAAGAAAATTCAAATTAAATTTATATAATCTTGAATATACAAAAAAAGCCACAGGCTTTTTCATGTATACGAATGCACTCTTGAAAATGGACGGTTAAAAGTTACGCGCATGCGCGCGAGCAATAGCGATGCTTGTTCGGTAGACTCGTAATGTACTCGCCCAGTGTATACGCGCATACGTACACGCAGACACAGACGCTTATACGTGCGTGCAAGCGTGCATTTGCGAGTTAAGCTGGAATTTGAATTTTTTCAACCGGCCGAGAGAGTCGGCTCTCGGGAGAGTTTGCCGTCGTCGCCGCCGCCGCCGCCGCCGCCTCGGTCAAGAGTGAGAGGCGATCCGATTTACTTTTCCCGTTATTACCGGGACCACTACTGAACGCATATATACACGCTTATACTTACGTGCACCCATACAATTTTGTGTATGTATTTACGTACATACGCGCGTACACACGTATCGATTTCACGTCGACTTGCAGTCTCTCTCTCTCTCTCTCTCTCTCACATGCACATACATATACACGCGCACACACACACTCGCGGTGATTCGAAATTCGAGTAGAGCGCATCGCTCCTCTCGGAAAGCTTCGTTGCCTCGACTCCTTTTTCGCTGCTTTTGCTGCCGGGATTTTTTTTTTCGCGTCCTTCTTCCCCGAGCAAAAACGTCTCGGTCATGTTTTATGCTTGTGTGCAAGGAAAGCTTAATGTTAATGCATCTTTGGTAAATTTATAAGATCAACAATTTTTTTTTTTTTTTTTTTTTTTCTCTATATTGTTAATTAATTTTGTTTAATAAGATTTATTCTTAAGCAATATTCGAAATTGTAACGGTAAAAGTTTACTTGTTTATTTAACCAGTATTTATGCATACAATAAATATCAAAAGAGATTTATAAATTTTAAATTTGACGCAGTTAGTTAATGTAAATTTGTTCATATGTAAACGGAAATGCAGCAGTAAAACGTGGTAGTAATTAAGGAGAGTACTATCAATTTATTTTTCTCTCTTACATTTTGATCTTAATATACGTTCAACTTTTATTCTAAAATTTTATTGTAAAATTGATGATAATTTCGGATAAATTACGGTATCGAATACTTATGTTTTTTATTCATTCTTTTTCGCGTGTTCCCTTAATATTTTTTTAACTCTCTAAAGTTGTTTAATAAACTAGAATATTTAAAAAGGACACTTACAAATTGTTAGTAACTTTGTGCAGTAATAATTAAATAGGCATTTTGTAAATTAATTTGAATTAATGATTGAATAAAAACAGTAACAATATTTTGCCAAACGTATCACGTTTACCATTGCAGAGCAGACGCGATACTCTATCTGCTTCAGAAAAAATTGAAATTAAGTAATTAAATGTATCGGCACAACGAACAGGAGTATAAGCTAATGCAGAGCTGTAGTTGCTGTCGTTGCTGCTTCTCGACTTCTGATTCCTCAAAGGTTCCTTTCTTCGATAAAGATTCTTAATTACGCGAAAGAGAAGAGACAAAACGAAAGTCGAAAATATTGGCCAAGCAGATAACCCTTAATCTCTCTTTCTCTCTTTCTTTCACTGGCTGGTGAAAATGGCCGTAAGCATCTTTTTAATTCAAAGACGCGCGGCTCGGGTCCATTTAAGATTTTTGTGGCGGCGCGTGAAATACCCTCGAACGTTAAATTGCGCGCTCACGATCACGAAGGGCTGATACATAGGTGTGCTTGTATGCGTGCCGCGCTCAAAGAGTAAGGGGAAACTGGTTCCCTGCACTTTTCGGGTCCTCGTGCATCACCCAAAGAGAAAGAGAGGAGAGAGAGAGAGAGAGAAGTGCTACCCCCCCATCGAGATAATTTGTACTCGGATGTGCCGCTTGCTTATTCTCTCTTTCTCTCTCTCTCTCTCTCTATCTATCTATCTCTTTCGGTTGCTTCATGAATCAATGCTCCGCTTCTTCTTTTTACCTCAAATCCTTTTTATTCGATGGGCAGCACGGGCGTCCCGACGCTTTCGCCGCGCCGCAAGGATGGAGAATATTTGTGAAAGTGTCTGGCTGATTTCTTCCTTTTATTTTTTTTTCTTTCTTTGTCGTCTTTTTTTTCTTTCGAGAAATATGTTAAAAGGGGGGTGCCAATGACTGGGCGGTACCCGCCTATTAGGTGTAACCTTTGATAAGTTGACTGTATAAGCCCGTAAAAAAAATTGGATGTCCGCCAATGAATTTATACACCGAAAGAATCATAGTGCAGATTGCGATACGGTACATGTACATACATATATCTGATGTTTATCGAACTTTTATAATTAAGGTGAGATGTAACTTTATTCGGTATATCAGGCTTACTTTTTAATATCAGCGTTCAAAATATTTTAAAACAAAAGCAATGAATTTTTAAATTTAAGATACTATAAATATTAAACTTTTTTAGATATAGATCTCGAAATACTAAGAGATACCGTAGGAATAATAAAATCTTTTACATTTTTCTCCTATCGACTGTGGCATACTAGATTAGATCATTGAGATAATAATTTTTTTATCACCAATTAGATATTATTTATTGAAGTTTCACCAAGTTCTGCAACTATATTGAGATTTTTTCTTGAAATAATATTTAATTAAAAATTCATTAAACAAACATAGGCCGAAATAAATTAACTTTGAAATCTTTGTAAAAATATCAATTCACGTTTGAGAACTTTAACAACTCGTTTACGTAATGCAAGTGATGCAAATTCTATCGATCGCGCACAAACCGCGAAAGCGTCATCGTCGCTACAATCCGAGGAAAAAACTCGAAACGAGAGGCGAAAACGAAGAAAGGGGCAAAGCCGGTAATTTCCACCCACGAGATCCAGAGACGCGCTCTCTCAGACGCCGAGAACGCGGAGGCACGCGACGCGGAAAAGGAGAGCCACCGACGTCGTTCGACTCGGCTGTGCGTCGTCGAGGCGTTTAAGGATGCGTGTAGGTGTGTGTGTGTGCGCGCGCGCGCTAGAGAGAGAGAGAAAGAGAGAAAGAGAGCGTCTCCGCTCTAAAATAGCGCGCATAGACGCAGGACCCAATCATCGGCTGTCGCGTCGTGCGCACCGAGAGAGATGCCAATTCGTCGGGGAACGCGTCCTCTTGGCTCTTCCATCGGCTCGATCGTCGCCTACATCCGCGGACTTTGTGCGCGCAAACCTTGCTTCAACGTTTCCAATGAAATAGAAATTTTTTTATTCTCGTTGAAGTTTAATTAAATAGATCGCACTCTATCGAGAGATTCTTTGCCCTAATAAAATCTTACTTGTCGTTTTAAAATCATTAAACATCCTTTAAAACTTCTTTTCGATCTTGTAGGATGTGATTACATTTATAATTATAATATTAAAAAATAGATGAATACATTTTTTGAATCTTGACGCCTTTATAATATGATTTATGTTGACGTTTTAATTATTATAACGCGGGCCTTTATTTTTAAAACAGAACGCCAAGATAAGAAATGCAAAAAAACGCATGTTTCAAGAAATAAGTGTACACGTGCAGTCAAAGCAATAATTATCTTATTTAATATCGCCAATCGTCTTCGTTTTTACAACTAAAGAGTGTCATTTATAATTTAGCCTACTTTCTTCATCGGCACTTATAAATTAAAACGAGAGAAATCTTTTTCCATTTTTATAAAGTCATATACAACAAAAGATAAATATTTCCGAGGGAATCAGCTTCCGTGCATAACAGTAATAGCTGCAGTTGGTAATAATAAATCGCCTCGACCAGCTCGTACGAATAATTTCCACCCACATTGTAAGTAATGAAGATAGGAGTCATCTTCACCGCTGGAATGTCTTTCGAGTGTAAGCTCGTGCATTCGCAGTCCGTTTCGGCAAAACAGCGTAATTAGGCCGCTCGCCGTTACGTGGACGCGAATTTAATAATAGATACACGGAGCGACGAGACATACAAATGCAAATGCTAGCACATTGGTCGGAGAGCATTGCTCTTCTTCTCAACGTTTCCAGACGCGTTACACGTACACATCGGGAGATTATTCATCGGCCAAAGTGTCGACTATTTTTCGAAGGATTACGCGACATCCTTGGGACGTTGAATATTTTCGACGAAATTAATTTTTTAACGAGACTTATATTTATTTATTTAGCTGGAAATTCGAATTTTTAATTAAAAATAGATTTGTGCCGATAACCTTCGAGTCGCGAATTTTGATAAAATTCTGGTTGTCGTTTTTTGATAATAAATTACAAATCCAGTTAGTGCAGATAATTCTCGAACTCTGTAACTTGGTAACGAAGACATGGTTATTTTTGGAATATTAAATAACATTATAGAACTGAAAATAGAAGATAAAACAGCAATTGATTAAATAAAAAAAACTTTAGTCAGAAGTTTCTTTAGAAAACATCATGTCTTTAATTTATATAAAAAGATATAATGAGTGAGTAACTTATTTTGAGTTATAAGCATTATTCAAGAAAACTGACAGTGTGTCACATTTTCCTTCTCAAGAAATTATTTAATTTTTCATCTTTCTCGGCATACTCTTCATTCATTATTACGAATCGCACTGACGTACAGTGTTATAATCATACATAGCACTTGCAAAAAGCTGTAATCGAAGCTGCTATCTTCGTCAAATATCTTTATATTTTTTTTAAAAGTAAAATGTTTGAGTTATTACCGAAGCTTTCGTTGGAGTAATAAATTTTATAAAACACTGTTATTAAATTATTTGCAAAACGCAGAGCTTGCAAAAGAAGTATAAAAGTTATGATTACGAAATATAAATAACTTAGTTTTCTTAAGTATCAAAGCAGTCATCGGAAATCATGAGCTTGTCCATTCGCTACGAGAACCCTATAATTCCAATGAAATGTAAAAATTTACAGCCAACTTCAATGATTCTTACTCGACTGCGTGTTCAAAGTCATAACCAATACCACAACGTAGCAGTTACAGCGCGGCGTAAGAAAATACAAATACGGCAGACAATTGATTAACGCACGTCGAGCTAGTGTGTTGCCTAATGCGCGGTTATAGAGTCGCGCAGAGTCGAGGAGAAAAGAGGAAAGGAAGAGGAAAAAAATCCGCGTAGAGATAGGTTTACGAGCAGAGGCTAGAAAGTAGGTAAAATCGTGCAGCCTAGCCTTGACACGTTAACGATTGCAATTGAATTCAGCTCCGGCGGTTACATTCCCGGCGTTCGAGTTGAAAAGTTTGTAAACGCTTAACGAAGATTCATTATCGGAACGTAGCGACCAAGACAGAAGACGAGACAGAGCGATCGGGAAGGAGATAGAAGAAGAGAAAAAGTTGAAAATAAGTAATAGGCACGCCGACCGGTAAAGTAGAAATCTAACGAGCTGCTGTCGCTACTGCGTGAATTTCTGACTCATGATGCAATATGCCAGAGAGTGAGAGAGACCGGAGTCGCGACGCAACGATGGATGGATAAGTTTGCGACCAACGTTGCTGAGGAAAAACGAGCAAAAACGACGGATTACTTATGCAGTTGTTGTGTTTGAGGGAAGGAGTTTATTGTTTTAACGAAACTATTTTTGCCGAAACTTTTTTATACTTTGCGACCTACTTTATGTATTTTACGATTGTAACGGGTCGTTATTGTTTAAACTAATTATTTAATTATAATCGCAAAAAGTATTATTGATTTTTCTTGGCATTTGTTCAAGATTATTATGATTTTAAGAATCGACACAGGTAATTGTTAACAAATTTATTATGCCGAATTGGAAAGTTTTTGTTAACCCTCTATTGATCGAAATTACTTATATGTCTTGATTGCAACAATTTTTCTGAGATAGCCAATGACAATATTAATTGAATTTTTTTTTTTTTTTTTTTTTTTTTATTCATATGCACATGTACGATTGTAATTATTGATTTTTCATTGTATATTCATATTTTTATATTTTAAAAAGAAAATTCGGTTCATAGAGAGCGTAATAATAATTAGTACTTTTATCTACAAATTTTGTACATTTTCATTATTTAAATATTACAACACCGAAGCAGCATGCTTATATGTAAAGTAAAAAGTCACAGTTTATCATCTTTATATTCGAGTAAAAAAAACATGCGCAAACAGTATTTATTAATAGAACCTATTTCAGCAACATTTTTAAAGTAGATCAATACTGTATCCGATAAGGTTATCGTTTGGAATTAATTTATTTCGCATTCTACCGCAAACTTAATCAGCATTTTTTTGCTTTTCATTTCTTTATACCACCAAAGTCCGGTAGACAGTAAATCAAATTTCTAGGTCAAAATCAACGAGAACTATCGGTTAGCGCCTAACGGTCAACGATCAGGTATACATCTATCTTAAATAAACCGGGGCTGGGGAATCGTATCTGTCAATTGATTTCACGTGGAAAACGAGATAATCCAACTGAGCGAAAAGGAAAGAAAGAAAAGAGAAAAAAATGTAACCGAGAAATAACAACACAAAGGCAAGGAACACTTTTTTTTTTGTTTATAAACAGGTATCCCTCTTTGTAATCCTTTCAGCGGAAAGCTCGAATTTGATCCTCGTAGTTTCCGGCCTCGTCTGCAGCGCTCAAAATCACGCTTGTAGGTATACTGGAAGCTATACGCAAAAGCCTTCCGAAGAAGATCTTAATCGGCTCGAGAGAGAGAGAGAGAGAGAGAGAGAGAGCGAGAGAGCCGAGATGATGGGAATAAGAATGAGACGAGGAGAACGGATTGAAGAACGAATCTCAAGGCATTAGGCCAAACTTCGTGATAGTTCACGACGATCAAAGGGAATCGCGCGTCGGATTCGCGGAAGGGATATATGACAGCTAAATAAGCAAATCAAGTGGCAGGTTATCTTGCCGTCGATAAAAGTGGATCAAATTGTCGGTGTTAAAATTTATGTATGGTTCTAGTATGTAGCAAATAAGTATGGTGCCGAGCATTGTACCATATTTTATAAACATTTTTTATTGCTTATATTTTTATGTCCGAAAAATGCCAGACTTTTTACCAGATTTGTTGATGAAATGTTTGACAGATTTTTACCCATCTTTTATTTTTAAAAAAGATTAAAAAATTGAAAAAGTTACGAATCGAAAAAAGTATTTTATATTAATAAATGTAAAGTACGCGTTTTTATTTGTGTATACTTGAAGCATAAACTACTGTGTACAGTGAAGAAAGGTGTAAAAAAAGGATTATAGATATAAATTCCACGATAAATGTGTATAATATTCAATATTAAAAATAATAATTTTATTATTATTATAGGATGGTCAGCGAAAATAAATTTTTAAATAATATTATTTTATTATTCATTTTTTAAGCTGCAATATTGTATGTAATTTTGCAATATTTTTGTCAAAATATCATAATTTTCTACGGTTACCGTATATAAATTAATTTTTATCGTTAATTTATTGTTAAATTTTGTGTGAAAATTTTCTCACGCCTATATATTTATACGGTGTATAAAAATATTCGGTAAAGTGTTTTGTTGCATACACATTATCTGATTAACATAAATTAAACTTTGACGTTCTACTTAAACGTGAGTTTTTTTTTATTTTTTTATTTTTTTATTTTTTGATTTTTTGATTTTTTTCACACAACGTAATACCTTACGAGATAAGCTTTCCCCGTCAAATTTCGATAATTTAACTTTTAAAATTAAGAAATATTTAATAGTAATAAAGAACGATTTTAAAAAATTTTCTCTGGATTATTTGATATCGAGGCATTTGCTTGAAATATAGAATAATTGATAGAACGATTTCAGCATTTTAATATCAAAAACGAATAAATCAGCTTTTAACTTTGACATATACGTAAGTAAGAGTATCGTATGAGAGTTTAGATAGGCTCGAAATTTGACCGATAACGGGTTCATCATTCCTTGCATAACGCGATAATTAACACGGTGATTACGTTTTTATCATATCTAAGTAACTCTATGTACACGAGGAAAATATTATCATCGTTAGTCTATATTTAATTCTCGAATTCTCGGTCGAATTAAATTTTGAGAGCGGCAAAATAGGTAACGCTCAAATGGAGCATACACGTATATATTTTGTATATGTACCAATGATATTAAATAATTATCGATGATAAATTAAAAAACTCGTAAGCTGCTTTATTGTTTAAACAATTACGTAACGTCGCGTACCAAATTCATTTTAACGATTTTATAGTGCCAGTTTGGAATTTAATTCCAATATGGCGACTAATTATAAGTCATGTCACCTAGTTTGTCAAATGTAGATTAATTTTTTCGTTATATTTTTTCTTACCGTCAATTAAATACTAACACATTTTTTTTCCTTAATTATGAAATTTGAACGTGTAATCCAAAAATAAAAAAAGGTTTATGTTTATTCCGTTGGAGTAGGATCCCTTTTAGCCGAGTCGCGCTTACCCAACCCTTCCTTAATACAAAATAGCACGCGATCGTCGCTTCCTTCCGTTTAATCTTCCTCGCTCGAAGGATCACACTCGCTTTTTATTTAATTTATTTGACCGATAAACATCGACCCGGAAATCGTATCGTATCGTGCTTGCATAGCATTGACTTTGTGGTCTTGCAATGCCGTCGCTCTCCTTTTTACTTTCTTTTTTTTTCTTCTTCCTTCTTCTTTTTCTTTTTTTTTTTTTTTTTTTTTTTTTGGTTATCTCCGAGTATCTTTTATTTCTCTTCTTTTTTTTACGTGTCTTATTGAAAGTGTTGGTCTGGATATGCGTTTACACGAGAACCAATGGGTAAGCACGCATTTGCATGTTATGTTATGTCAACTTTACATGCGGCAAACACGTGGGATTTTAAGGGCATGAGATCGCAGTCAACGCAACGTTTCGACGTTGTGTTTTTCTTACTCTATGTCACGGAATTATGAATATTTATTTCCTATACTTCTTATCTTGATATTTTTTCTTCGATAACTTTTAAGAAAATGGCTTTTCGAATTTTACAAGTTCAAGACAATTTTATAAAAATAAAAATTTACTTTTTATCAGAACTTTTTAATAAATTAAGTAGTAAAGATGTAAATAAGATAAAGATAATAAAAATTATTATTCGAATCAATGTTATGTATAGTTATAATTAATTATTAAAAAAAAAAAAAAAAAAAAAAAAAAAAAAAAAAAAAAAAAACAGTTTGTATTCAGTTTAAAATTTAGATGAATAAAATATTTAAAAATTTAAGAAATCTTGAAACCTCGAGTTAATGTATTTGTAACAGTATTTGCCTTCTATTACATTGATCGCGAATAACGAAAAAAAAAAAAAGCGTAAAACCTTTTTTTAACTAAAAAGTTTTCAAAATTCTGACATACTATGTCCGATATAATTTATGATAATCATTAATAATTTTCACTGGTACGTGATATAGAAAGTGCACGTGTCATTAGATTTTTTATTTTTTTATAACTTATAAATATACATGCAAGAACCGTATTATTAAATAGGTAATAAAGTATTTGAGTCGACATGGTTATAAAAGAAAATTTATGGGAGATATATTAGTCTACTCGACTATCAACGAAATATCGTGGCCAAAGAATCCTGGGTAGTATCTGCTATCCTTTTTAAAAATGCGCATAGATTTGGCAAGGAATAATTGATAATACGACTCGCGAATTTGGGAATCGATCCTATAAAAAAAAATAAATAAGTAACGTTTATAATACTCGTACGTTACTTTTGGAGGCATAATTTGGACGCGTATATACCTAAACTATACGACGCACTGGTTATTAAAAATCCGATAAATTATGATAACAAACGCTTCCGTAAAAAAGAAATAAAAAAAAAAAAAAAAAAAAAAAAAAAATAATAATAATAAAAAATAAAACGTAGCTCGAGCGACACGCGATAGTAGGCCTAGCCAATTAACTTTCACTTTTTTATTGTACGTTTATACGACGCTGGAATTTTTCCCTTCATACCAACGGTAATTGATATCTTCACGGTAATATACCGCGACACGCGCGCACTTAAGATACGCAAGAAAATATGTGAAAAAGGGCCGCGCGTTTGTTATGTTGCCGCTTGTAATCCTCCACTCTTATAAAAACAGTCGACTCATATTCCCTCCCCGTAATGATATTTTAAATTCAATTAGACGTTTTGCTTTGTTTGCTTTGCGCGGAATAGTTACATTGTAAGAAACGAGAATGAATATTTATACGCGAAATGCGCTTTTTTACAATGTTTATGGCGTATGATTTAATAGACTTTAAATTTTATAAAACTTTTTATTTCGATTGTTTAACGATTTCTATCTTGATTAAGTTGAATAAAACAAATGAAATAATAGTAATCACACTAATGTAATTTGTTTGGAATATTTTGAATTCTATAGGTAATTTAACTTGAGTTGTTTTTATTTACAATTTTCATTCACTATACTTATTATTTATTTTAGACACAATTTTCCGCCATTAAAAAATCGTATTAATAACCGATCGATACAAATTGAGACAATACTAATGTTTTTTGTTTTTAATAAACGAACAATATCAAAACTGAAAGAACGATCAATTATTTATATTAAAAAACGAAAAAAAAAAAAAAAGTAAACGTGAAAAAAATAGGCTATAGTTGTTTGATAATCATAATAATCTTTACTTTCATATTAACCACGTCGTATAATTCGCGACGTTTACCGCGATTCAACTCTACAGTAAGCGAAGCAGAAAAAAAAAAGAACTTCGCGCTGGACGATTGAGTTTTTGCTTTCTCCCTCGTCGTTACTGCCGTTGCATTCAAGTCCTTGCTTCTTTCCTTCTTGCATGCAGGAGTTTATAAAGTCGCAGTAGCACAAACGTCGCTGCGCGCGCGCGTGTGTGTGTGTGTGTGTGTGCGCGCGTGTGTGTGTTGGTTCGCGCGAAAAAGGGAGACGCGAGCGTGCGTTATTTTTATGAATGACTCGACTGCTAGTATGCGGAGAAAGAGAATAAGAGAGAAAGAGGGAGAGAGGAATAGACGGAAAGAGATGAAGATTACGTCTGGCATTCGGTGTTTAAGATGGTGGGAGAAAGAGAAAGGATGCAGTCTGCGACTGGCTGCTGAGAAAAACTCACGGATAATGATTAATATGAGAAATAAATTGAGTTTAATTGTAGGCGACGCTTTTGTTTTTAGAATATTTAATTTGTTATATTCTTTTGAGTGAGATGCATATTTATGATAATTTTTTGCACGAGTTATAATTAACTTTAAATACGATTTACAGATAATTATAAGTGTCATTGATTTTATTACAATTATTGCTATTAATTCTTGTTCTATAAAGAAAAAAATGTCTTTTCTTTAAATTGATAAAGTAAACGTTTAAAATTGCAGATATACTTTTGTATCGAATTGTAAAATTAAAATAAAAGTGCGCCAAGTTTCTTTAACGCTAACACGCGCGTGAATGTAAATTTGATTTTTTTAAATAATCATGCAGTTTTTCCATGAATATTATAATTATTCTTAGAAAGAAGAAAGTTTGCTGGCACATAGTTACATTTTACGAGATTGAAAGCTTTGATACTTAACTATGCGGTTTGCGTAAAAATCCCATGTAACTGGAAAATTTGCTCTTGTGTTTTTCACTTTTTCAATTCAAGTATAGTAATTTACATTAGTACACGAATTAAACTTTTAACTCCAGTTAAAGTTGCAAGTTTTCCTTTTTTACGATAC
This sequence comes from Chalcis sispes, assembly GCA_949987625.1. Taxonomy (NCBI): domain Eukaryota; kingdom Metazoa; phylum Arthropoda; class Insecta; order Hymenoptera; family Chalcididae; genus Chalcis; species Chalcis sispes. Next base: position 1,486,403 of record OX465094.1, on the reverse strand, counting down.
AAAATTTCAATACTTCGGTGATTAGTTTGGAAAACGCATAGCTTTCGGTATTAAATCAAGTTAGAAATACGAGGTATTTCGAGGTGTTTACCGAATAAAAAAGCAATGCAATCTATATATATATAGTTTATTTTATGAATAGCTCTATCATTACTACGATATATATTTATATATTTATACCTTTGTTCGCATCTATTTCAAACGAGCGTATAAAATTGGTAAAATGGTAACACGCGACTAAATTATTTAATGGCAAATAAAGTCGTATAATAATTAGTAAACGCAATTTCTCGCAAGTATCGTTAATAAATTAAGAGGAGTATCTATGCTATAGTATATCTATATTCATATTGCCTTGTCCACAAATGATGTTCGATTAATTATTCGCAATTTACGGCGCGATGAACTCGCAGCGATCGTGACAGACGTTTTAACGCTCGTATTCCCTCCTTCTCTTTCAAAGATTCATCTGCAAAGAAGAGAGAAAGAGAGCAAATTGTCGTTGCGGATCCACCACGGCAGGATGTTGAAAAATGAAGCTCTTTTCGCGCGCTTTTAACATTCCGATGAGGCGAGAGAAATTATGTACATATCTATATATATATATATATATATATATATACATCTTTCTTGTGCGAATGCTTTGTTTTTTCTGTACATCTCACATTCTCTTATTTTACTGTTGCTCGTTGCCTTCGAACGACGTCGCTCGAAAAGTGCATCAGTGTGTTTACGTATTGCCTGGGAGTGTGCATCGTTTTGTTATGAGCTTTTGCGAAATAAAAAGAGCGACGTGTTTTTGACGCCCGCGTGCCTCTTTTCGTATCTTTTTTTCAGCTCGACGTGTCATGTGTTTCAAATTATTATGTTTCAGTCTGTGGATGATGTGTGTAAAGACTGTATAATTATCTTCGTGTGTATTTACTCGGAGTTTTTAATCAGGAGAAAGAGTCGCTTTGCGAGATAATAAGTGCTAAATAATTAATTTATATAGTACAATATTATGGCCTTTTTTAGCGACAAAAAAAAAAAATTAACTGTCTTTTTTTATATTTTTATGTCTTTTAAAATGCCAATGATTAAGACTTATGATGAAAATCGTATGTGATTGAACATTTTTTTTTTTTTTTTTCCTTTTTCATCAATTAATTAAACTAATGTAACGACATTGTTTTAACTTAAATAATTATTCGAAAGATTTTTTGAAATTAAATTTTTTCCACGATGTTCAACAACGGCAAAAATCAGATAAAACAAGTTCGCATGACTAATGGTGTTCAATTTTTCAAAGTCATTCGTAATCGTCCAACAGCAACAATAATAAAAACAACAGTACAAATAATCAACATCGCGTAACCTTTTCCTCCGCTTATGCAAAATCAACTCACTGACCGCGAGTCCACGAATAGATAATAGAAGGAAAGAAAAAAAATGTCAGATAAACTAACGAGCTATTTATGCGAATCTATGCACGTTGGCGCCCGATTTCCTCTTTGAGGTGGAATGTAATTTCCCGCATTTTGTCGCTTGTTCGCGGAGGTTCTTACGCGGCTGTGCGCGCATATAATTTTTTGCCGGATGTCGAGCTCCTTCGTGTAGCTGATTAGATGATTTTCTAATGTTATTTATAATTTCATATGGACGAATGTTTTGAATATTTTTGTTTTAAAGATTTTTTTTGAAATTTATTGTATCTATAGATATATTTGTTTGTTTATTTATTTATTTTTTTTTTTTAAATTTATATCTTTTAATCATTTCAATTTTGCTCATAAATATTTTCAATAAAATATATTCTTACAATTTTGAAAATGAAAATTTAGGAAAAGACGAATGACAATGGTAGCATCGTTTATACACGACTCTTCTATAATTTAAATTTTCATCTGTGAATCTTACGTGGAATTGGTAACACGTATATGCATATAACTATGGACGGAAATGTATGTATGCACGCGCGCTGTTAAGGCGTGGGAATGAAGCAGAGGGTCGCGATGCCTGTGTGCTTAAATTTTTAAGATGAATGTATAATGATGCTCTTTCATTTTTATTGTTTTTTTTTTTTTTTAAGAAGCAAAGGAGAAAGCGAGATAGACTATTTTTGAAATAACCGAGCGCGTTCATGCCAATTATTAAGCATTTGAAAAATTTTTCGTTTCAACTTGTCTTACGATAATAGTATGCTTCTTTGCCATTTTTTCGTTACGTCTAATTACGTTTATTTTATGGCTACGGTTTCGCCAAATGACCTAATTTTTACTCTTTTAATGGGTTTTTCTTTTTTATCTTAAAATTTTTAACACAGCACGAGCGAAAGAAATGCCCAACATTTGTATTTATAAAGCTATCGCATTCAAATTTACTTCTTTATGTTAATGTAATATTCATTCATAAATATGCATTTATTTCGGAAGCCTACCGGAATACCGTACTTTATTTGACATTTTAAAAGAGCTGGATTTTCAAAAAAATTGCAATATACTTTTTATTTAACATCATTTAAAATACTACTTTAATTTTTACGTAATCGATAATGGAATTGTGAATTGAACGAATTTTAAAATTAAAAGAGATAATCTATGCATATAAGCCCGAAGTCGAAAACATAGCCAGCAATTAAAACTTCGACGCGAGTCGAAAAGATCTGTTCGCGAAAAGCGCGGTAAACCGCATGCGTTACAATCACATTGAAAGCGGGAATTACAAGTGCAGTGCAAGTGAAAAAGGGAAAGCGCGCTGGTTAATCGAGCGGCGGACGCGTGTAAATACACCGCAGCCGACCGAGGCCGTTATTACATATCGCGTAGACGGACATTCGGGATATCGTTTTGCATATTTTATCCACGGGAGTTTAACTTTCCTGCTTCGATTGTGCGTTAGCGCGACGAGTAGAGTATCGCGACGAGAGAGGCAACTCGACGATTTCTTATCTCGGCAATTTTTTTTTTCTTCTCTTCTACCGGTCAATCGACACTTTTTTTTTTCTTTAAATTCCGCGAACTTTCTAATTAGTTGAATGTCTATGCGCGCGCTTATCAGCTTGGCTCTCGTCTGGAGATTACGGTTACGGGTCCGAGGAGAAAAGTTATCGTTTAAGGATTACAGCTTAGCAAATAAGTCGTTAATCTAGGATTGCAGCCACATTAAACTTTTCAGAATACAATAATTGCAATATTTAATTGCTATAATTTAGAGATGCTTGTCTTTAAAAATAAAAATAATTTTATTTTTTTATTTTACTTATTTTTCATTTATTTCTTGTTATTATATAATTTTAGTTGTCACAATACACATTTGTAACGTTATTATTTTTACATTATGTTGAAAAAATCAGCCTATTGATGTTACATATGTATTTTATATAAAAAATTAATAAAATTGATATTTTTCCTACCTTTTTACTTATAAGTTAACAAAAAAATATATTTTATCGGTATCAAACACTTCTTTTGTCCTCAAATTAAGGATTAATATTAAAATTACGCTTCAAGTTGATGTAAAATACCACAATAATTTTTTTTTTTTTTTTTGCAAAATTTTTTCGATAATCCTAAATTTAAATATACATCGGTAACATTTTTTGCTTTTTTAAAAGATTAAAGATTATGCAATAATCTTTTGAAAATAAAAAGTAATCTGTTATATTTTTAAACAAATAGCAAAAGTTCAATTAGATGAGGAAAAATTTTGTAGGGTCAAACTTAATAAAAAAATAAAAAACACGTGTTAATTCGTCGAGGCTATTTCAATTATAACATTGGTATACCGAACTTTAATTAGAAAACAAATAATTTTACCTCGATGCTCTTTATACCAGCGGCGATTATCGATTCGCACCATAGTGCGAGAAAAAAAAAAAGGGTAACGTAAAAATGGAGCTCGCTCATTATTGACTGGCGTGTACAGCCTCTGCGCCGGAAGCTAAATTAACACGAGAAAGAAAATCCAGGGTCATCCTTCGTTTTAAAGGATGTCTGCATACTTTAATTAAAATGTGTTGCGCATCTGTCGGGTGCTACTACAACCGCTATAAGTGCGTATATTTCCATATTATTTTCTCAACTCCGATGCTCACTCGCAAGGATGCGTGTTCTTGTGTGTGTCTGTGTTACGCGTAAGTTTGTTCATTTTTATTTTTTTTTTTGCGAGCGGATCGTGGGTAAAATTTTGACAGTTTAAATATAACCCCGCGTACATAACGTACTTATGTGTGAACTCGCGCGCGTTTTTGTGTGTGTGTGTGTGTGTGTGTGTTTGTATCGCTTTCTCTTCCGAGAATACATATTTGCATTGCTTGGCCTAGAGCGAGCATTTCGCATGACTGGATTGGTTTGTGTTCGTAGAAAGGGATTTCGAATAGAGAATTCTAATACCCGCAACGTAATACAGAGGGCTTTTTATGGCTCAGTATGGTACTTTTTGATGTTCAACTAGATCTTGATTTTAAATATATTTCCTCCATCTAATTCATTCATTGATTCATACGTGTTTTTTTTTTTTTTTATAACTTGATGGACATGGCATCCTCAAAAGGTTAAAAATGTAGGAACTGACCCATTTATTTACAGAAAATGAATTATTCTATAAAAAGTGTCGAAGTAATAAAAAATTAAAACTCGTTAATCCTCCCATGTCAGATAGTTATACGTTCTCGATTTTAAAAGGCGGAAAACGAGAGCAGCGGCTAAGCAAAAGAAAAAAAAAACTGCCTACAGTATAAAAGTAGATAGCTTCCGGAATACGTCAGACCAACCTAGTAGTTAAAATCCCGCTGGCGCGGGCAACATTTTGACCGATTGTTCGTACGCGGATGGCGAAGCAAAACGAGGAAAATTTACAATTTTAATCCGTTATTATCGAGGAGGTTGTTATCTCGTTGGAAGCTTTGATTCTACTTTTCACCTATAGCTTGGAGCGACTCCTATCCCACTCGCGACAAAAGGATAAATAATTCCCGCGAGGACTCGCGCCGTCCGACGACAGCCCGCGTATTTACCTCGATTTATTATTCGAGCAAAAGAGAGAGAGAGAGAGAGAGAGAGAGAGAAAGAAAGAGAGCAAAGAATGCGACGAAAGAAGAAGAAGAAGAAGAAGTAGGAGAAAAGGGGAAAGAGGATAAGAGCTGGTAGGGGAAAAAGCGCGCAGAAAGTCGCCCGAGGCCGATGGTGGAAAAAGAAGACATTAGTCAGCAAGGAGCGCTGGGTCTTATATACTCGCGTAAAATTGCAGAGCGAGCACGATAGAAGTATATCTAGTGCCACTTGGCGGACAGCTGCTCCCGCTGTCTGTGTATGTCGAGCGGCGTGTATATTCCCGAGCTCTCGAGTGCCACCGACTCTCGTCGGTATTCCCGTCGTTGCGATGTCGTCACTTCCTGTCCTTTTTACTCAGCCTCCGAATGATTGTATGACTTTATGTAAGCTTCGCGTTCTCTGTTTACGAAACGATCTGATGACAGAAGGAGAGAGAGAGAGAGAGAGAGAGAGAGAGAGAGAGAGAGAGAGAGAGAGAGAGAGAGAGAGAGAAGAGAAAGAGAAAGAGAGAGAGAGACTTTGAGCTTTTTCTTCTTCCGCTGCTATCGCTCTCCCTTTGAGCTACTGATGTGACGAATTTACTGGCTCGAGCCATGGGAATTCTAAAAATATATCGAGCGCGAAGTTTACTGCAAGTGGCTTTTAATAAAAAAATGCCTTATTCTAGCCTTTTTTTTTGCAACTCGATTGCACGGGTTGGAACATAGTTTTTTTATGACCTTAAATTGGTCGATTCTTTCGCTTTTTGCAATCCATGAGAATATATTGTTTCACAATACATTTGTAACTAAAGTATTTATCTTTTATGAAAACTAAAAAAAAAAAAAAAAAATATAAATAAAAGGCAATGCAAATTCTCGATAAAGACGGTTTAAAAGTAAAATATTGCATAATATGTATTTCAATTAAGAGACAAAATATAAACTAAAAATTTATTAATACAACAAGTACTGGCTCTCATTATCCGGTAAAACTTTTTTCCGCCGCTCGGCTCGGCAATAGGTCAGAAGGCTCGGAGTCGTCGCGATAGCGCGGGGCGATTACGCGAGCGCAGCCGATCACCTTGTCGAGAGCACAAATAGTGGCAGCTCGCAACTGGCACGAACGACTTTCTTTGCGAATTAGCGCCTCGCTCGGTGAGCCGCTTTTTTTTTCCTATCGAGTTTCCAGCTTATAAATCGAGATAATTGCCCGCGCTCGACTCTTGGACCGAGATATCGCTCTCTCTCTCTCTCTCTCTCTCGGATTTTCTTGCGCTTCTTGGCTACCTCTCGTATCGGGATAATTAATTAGATGGCCGCCTGTAATGACATTATTACCGGAGCAGCCGCTTTATAGCGACTCTAAATTTTCTTTTAATTGAAATGAATGATTTTTAACATTTTTTTTTTTTATTTTTTAAATTCTTCGATACGCGCGCAAAGTTCGCTACCGAGTTTTTGTTTTGCGTTTGAGTTGTAAGATTACGTCGTTGCGAGCTTGAAGGAATATTTTTTTATTTACAGATGCTCGTACTTGATCGGTTGTAATATTTTTTGCTACCGATAACGGTTAAGCAATTTTAAAATATGTTCGTCTAAAAAGATAATGCAGTACTCGATATCGTTTGACGTTTCGGCGCGTGCGACCTATTTTACCCACTTAAAATTCGCACTTTATAATCAGGCAATGATAACCTGTAAATCTTAAAGTTTTTTATGGAAATCAAACAAAAATTTTTGTCTCGCTATTTTTCTTCGTTTTATCAACTTGTAGCGATTTAACTAAAAATATAAGCTTTTATAGTATTGCCTGCAATTTTATCCTATAAACAAAAACTTTATATGATATATTAAAGAAAACAACGAAAATATATGTAACATAAATGAATAAATAATAGAGACCGGTAATTTTTTATCGATTGATGCACAGACGATTGTAGATAGATAACCGTTTTGCTTAAAAAGTTCTTACTAAGCGTGAGCCAGATAAATTGATATATCTTGGTAAAAATACTTACGATTTATCAAATAACTGAGTTTATTTATTTTCATGTTAAATATTTTATTATTTAATATATTAAAGTATATGTAATTGAAATTTCTAAAAATAATCAGTTCATGTAAATATCACAAAGTAAAATGTATAAGACTTTAAATTGTCGGATAATAAAAAATAAAAGCATATCCGTAGCATTCTTACACGTGTGAACAGTTAGCATGCGAATGTCTTTCTCGATTAAGAGTCACGATATTTCGCATCCGTTGGAGTGTATTTAGTTGGCGCTGCAATTAAAAGTCTCGTTGAAACGTCTATCGTCACGCTCGTCGAAATCGTCTCTGACGTATCTTGTCGAGCTCCAGGATAATTCAGATTAACGAACTTTGCTTAAAAGTTTATTAGATGCAGGGATGAATAAGCTATTATTATTTGTATTATACTTTCTCGGATGAAAACGGCATGTGTAGTAAGAGCAAACTTTATTTAAATTCGTTATTTCGAAAAGGCTACACAAGTTACACATTTTGATAGTGGAATTGAACCCTTTTTCAAGTATGACCGATTAATTTTTAGAATTTTCAATCATGTAATTATTAGTCACTGCTTAATTTTAAGGCTATGTAACCAATGTAAGGTTTTTATTATTCATCTTTTGAAACGATATAAGAAAATTAATCGCAAGTGTAGCGCCGTATTGAATTTATGATTGCGTACCGCGTAATTTTTAATCGAAAAAGAATTTCAAAGGCGGTACACAGCCTAAGCTACATAACGATCGCTTCGCGCTTTTTGAGTGAATCGCCGCGTAGGTGGAGAATATCACCGTTGTGTCGTCGGTTATTAATAATGCCATTAAGTGCGACGGTTTGTATGGCCTCTTCCCTTCTTATATACATATATATCTATCTACATTTGCTCTTTTTTCGTCGGCGCTCAAACGGAAGACAATTCTGGAGAATCTCGTTTGGCTCGACTCGAGCTCGGCTTCTTTATTATTATATTTTGTTTTTTTTTTTTTTTTCTTCTTTAAATTCGACCGGGTGACGATATATTATGAGCCGACTTGGTGCTCCGCGAAACTCGTGGGGTTTCCACCCTATTTTTTTCGACGATAGCGGAAGGAAAGGAATGAGTGTAATAAACGTTCGAAAAATTTATATACTCTTTAATGGTCCAACGGAATGAATCAGATTATTATACGACAATTGTGAGAGAATTTTTTAATTAATTCAAGTTCGTCGAAAATATTTTCTCGAACAAAGCAGCTTATTATTACTATCTGCAAAATAATCAAGTAGTATTTAGAAAGTAAATTGGAAAAAATGACAAAAGTCAAAGTTCTCACAATACATTTTATTTTCCGCGCTTTGAGTGTCCAATTGCAAAAGATTTTGCAATTTTTTTTAAACAGCTCGCGGAGGACGCGTGGCACACTGGAATAGCCATTGTACCGATAAGTATGAGCGCGTGTACTTTGAGTTCTTTCCTATAATGACGGTACATAATTTGCAAAAGAGGAAATTGGTGAGAAGCCAAAAATTTTGGAAACGTCGCGTTGGCCTGCTACATTCGTATTCGCCTTAATCTTTGACGAAGGTTTAAAAAAGTTTCGGAGCCACTTAGAGAATTCTAAGAATACAATCGGCTCATTAGGCAAGTTTGAAATAATTCGAGATCGAAGAGTGTTTGCTAAGTTTTCAGCACTTTAACCTAAATTATAGTGTTTAAAAATTTCATTATTTTCTCTTCACAAACAAGCCTTCCTCTGCCTAATGTCAAAAACAAAAAATTATTCAAATATACAAGATATTTTTTTGGAATTGCGAATTACAAATAGCTTCGAGTATTAAAAGGTAAAATTCCTTATAAAGATTCTATCGCTAACATTAAATGTATTTGTCAAATAATGATATTTTTTTATTTGCGCGGTAACGTTTATAATCGCAGTGCAGTTTAGCAGTGAACAAAAAATTTTTCGTTTTTAAAGGCCTTGAAAAAAAAGTCGGCATTGTTTTCTTTTATATTTGCAGAATAAAAGAAAACGAAATTTTCGAATATAAATCCAAAAGTTCATCGGTCTCTTTTTGAAGTGGTTTTATTAAAAGCGTTCTCTCTATTAAAAGCGATAAAGTTACGTATTAAAAATAAAACAAAGCTCCGAAATATTATGTCGGTAATGGGTTAACCATACGTAACCGAATATCTCGTGGTTGTACAACTATAAGAACACGTGTATTGTACGCGCTTACATTTTTTTTCTTTAAGCCATAAAACAGCCGGTGGTGACCAGTCGAGGGTAGAGAAGACCCTCGGGGCCTCTTTCGTTCTCTCTCTCTCTCTCTCTCTCTCTCTCTCTCTCTCTGTCTTGCACTCGAGCGTACGTACGTAAGCGTCTGGATTTGTGCAATCGACGGCGATTTTTCTCTCCGCGGAGGCATGCGACGCATATGTACGCGAGCGTGCACGCGTATGCGTATAGGCCGCGCGTATGTAACCCTAGCGCGCGCAATTTGCATGCGAACTCTTAGTCACCGGCATGCGCGGTATTTCCGGCAATGCGACGCCTTGTGACGCGCGAGGATGTTGAGAACAAGAAACGCTTCGTGGACGGAGCACCGGACTAAATTTTGATGGGAGAACCAGAGAGAGAGAGAGAGAGAGATTTGTTTATTTCATCTCGATATTGCTTTTTCCGAGAACTTGATCAATTTTAAATAAAATTTTTTTACTATTTTTTTTTTTTTTTTTTTTTTTTTTTTTTTTTTTTTTTTTTTGTTCTTATTTCTATCGATGTATCTTTGTCTTATATCGTTTGCCTAACACTTGCTTAATTTGTATACTTTGGCTTTATTATTATTCAATCAATCTTTTATATTTTAAACAGTTTAACAACATAAAAGTAGTAAATGTACAATTTAAATGTTAGTCGAATGACTTGCATGTAGTAAAATATAATGAGCTAAGCGAAATGTAAATTAAATAAAATGAACGATAAACTAATAAATGTGGTGGTGTATAAAATGCAATTATGTAAAACGGAATAAAATTTAATAATTTAAACGAAAGAAACCTGCTGAGAGGAAAAGGCATCCAAAGTAAGGAAAAACAAATCGAGTTAAGGAAGGGAGGGGGGGTGGAGAGAGAGAGAGAGAGAGAGAGAGAGAGAGTAAACGTGCGAATTTAATTGTAGTATAATACCGAATTTAATTACAACGGCTGCCAAGTGTTTTATTATAATTTGCCTATAATACGAAGTTCTATAAAAGATTTTATTTATCTTACGCATCGCTTTAACAGTCGTAATGTAAGTTTCACATGTATACGATGCTAGGTCGTATTTAGTAATTATAATCGAGTTTTATTATCGATGAAAAATGGCTAATTATATAAGACTACCACCAAATTAATTCGATCGTAAAGTGCACCGTTACATATACTTATATTTTCAAATATTATGCATAAAATACAATCACAACTTTTTTTATTCATTCATATCTTTAGTAACTATTTTTAATTTCTAATTAAATCTATCAATTGATTGACATATTTTAATTGCTGTTTTTAATTGTGCATGCATTATATCTTTGAAAAAATGCATTGCTAAAAACAGAGGATCTCAAAAGTTTATTTATGTAAAATATTAATTAAATATGAAATTAATTTCAGAAAAACCAATTTACTTTACCTGATATCAATAATTATTTCTTGAAATCAATCGTATCGAATTTATTTGACTTTTATATATTTGCTTTATAAAAATTTAAATCATTCAAATTGTTTAGAGCACTCAGAATATGTGAGCAAGTATTTAAATTACCGATTACTTTTTTACGAGTGTTTGTTGATAAAAAAATTTTATAAAAGTATCTTGAATAAATTCTTTTGCATAAATATAGGATGTCTATAATTTTTTTGAGATTTAAATCAAAAGTTATAAAATACCATTCGCCAAGGTTCTTTTTAAAAAATTTAAATATTATTATTGATTAATTATTATTTACGTTGAATTTATTTTTTTTTTTTGTTAAATTATTGGAGCTTTTCATTAAAAGAGATGAGCATATAAATAACCACTGAAATTCCGAGAGCGAAATTTCTCGGAACGATAGAGAGAGAGAGATAGATAGAGAGAAAGAGAGAAAGAGGAGAGAGGGGGGGAGAGAGAGAGAGAGAAGGAGAGAGAGAGAGAGAGAGAACCCATTTCCAACCGTTATACAAAGGGAATTCATACCTGCGTTTACCCAATACGTCTTCGATTTCCCATAAAAATTACTTTACGGCAAACGGTCCACGGCGTCCATTTTAGCTCAGGGCCGCTCGAGATATGCGCTCGCGTAGACGAGGAGCAAAAAATAGTTGAAGAGAGGCATGGGGTAACGAAAAAGGAGTAGAAAGATAAAGAGAGCGCGGGCGGCAATAGGCAAAGAGAGAAAAAGAAACCGTTGGAATCTGAAACCCATGAATGCTGAGAGAGAGATAGAGAGAGAGCGATTATGTCCGACACTTTTTCGTGAGCCGCCAAAAACCTCGGCGCCGGTCCTTCCTGGAAATTCGGCTACTCGCGTGATGGACGAAGGGAAGGGAGATCGCGCCCAAAGGTTCTCTCTCTCTCCCTCTCTTGCTCGCGCGTACCATATAGCCCATTTTCACACTGAATACAAGCGTCATTTCGCTCGTCTTTTTTTCAACGCCGCCAAAGCAAGATCGCAGTCGTCCTCGCAGTAGTTGTAGAGTATAGTAGTGGTTGAAAGCCGTCGTGCGTGCGAGCTCTGCCGCTGCCCGGCAGACCCGGCGACCTTCGGACTTTGCTTGATTTAATAAGCTGACTCGGATTTGATAATAACGTGAAATCGTTCTTCGTTCTCTATATCTAAAGATTTTTTTTTTTTTTTCTATATATATATATAATTCTGTAGCCTTCTTTTTATTTTTCAAATTGCGCAATGTGGACCACGCAACTTTTTTCTTCGTAGTTTGCTTTTGACTCGTAGTTACCTTTTCACGGAACAATGGCCGCCTTAAAACTTTTACCGAATCAAAATTGCGAATCTATTCTGTTCGCACTTTACTTTATTTTAGGAAAGAAAAGGTTCATTGAAATGTCGAAGGAGTGGTTTCAAAATATTTGAAAAGTTTTTTTTTTTTTTCCTTTTTTTACCTTTGTAAACAAGTAGTAAAAGCACGTATCAAGTGGAACGATGATGAATATAGCCAGACCAATATTGAATATTAGTCGTCATTAACTGTTACTGTAGTGTAGTGACTTGCTCTTTTTAACGATTTGAGATACATAAAAGAGCAAAAGAAATTATAGATCTAATTAATGTTCAGCTTTTGATATTTTACATAGAAAAAATATTTATATAATCATAAACAAATAAATGCTTCACTTGAAAGTTTGAAGATTTTATTACCGATTGTTACAGTCTATTTTGCCTCGATCACTTTGTATCATGTTTGGAAATATACGATTATTAAATGTTAAAAGAAAAACAAATGAGTAAACCGTAATTTGACGACTGCGCTATGCATATTGGCCGTGCACAAAGTTCTCTTTGTAAAAGCGACTTTTGTCGAAAACCTTTGGATTCGTTTGTACAACGAGGACGAAGTACAATTGCGGTATTTGCGCGTCCGGTAAAACGCTAGGTGACTATAAATAGGAAAACCAAATTCATCCTTGGCTTTCCGTAAATTATCCAGTAGCGGTGATTCTAAATTCGGTTTAAGCACGACACGCGCATACTTACGCGCAGCGCGAACGATCGAAAAAATTGTCCGGCACTTGAGAGACATACTTAAACGCACGACGGATAATCGGATCGCCCTGATCAAAAATAGATGCTTTGTAGTACGCTATTTGGGTCTACTTCGACGTTTGTACTGCAGCCACTCGTTAGAAACATCGTCGAAAGGTACGATTTTTTGTGAATTTTTTATTAAAGGCGTTTAGGTCAGCGATTATTAATCTTGCTTTTTAATTATTAATCATTTTTATTTAGCTTACAATATATTATACTTTAATACTTTTTCAAGTCTCTAACGTACATATCTTTAATTTTTCGGCGAAACGCGGTGTATTTCGCTCTTGGAAATTAGAAATTTTATCGACAAAATAGCTTAAAAATTTATTGTATAGTCGTAAATTCTTTAGCAAAATAATACACTATGTTTCGATTAAATTTGAAACTTTAATGTTAATTTTTAAGTTTTTTTTAAATAAAGTATTTATCAACGATACATATTCAATATTACACATGAAAAGTAGTACTTCCAATAATGAATACAATATAAAGAAACGTACACAGATCTAAATTAGAATAATGAAAAAAATTTTATTTAATTGCGATAATAAAACAAATAATGAAATTCAAATGATTATAGATCCGGTATCTGTTACTCGAAAAATTCAACAACACCACAATAACAGGTAATTTAGAAGTAGACGAAACAAAGTTTTTTAGTAGCTAAAAAAAAGGTAAAAATAAACCTTAAAAGCCTATAAATCTAGCCGATAAATGTGCTTAAATTAAAATTGTCCAATATAACGTTAAAGAAAATGCAGAGTGTTAACAGTCGAGATGTCGGCGGTCGTTGATGAGCGCAAAAGCGCGCGCACGGATGAAGCGCACGGATAACGGTGAAGCGCAACTTCTTCGTTTTTGCCGCGCAAATAACCCGTCTGACATTTTTAACCTCCAGACTCGTCGGTGAACTAAAGAATCGATTGAATTTTAGAGGACGAACGGACTGGATGCATATTATAAATTATGCCTTCAAAGAAAATGTGCGAGCGATTCGTATGTTGAAATAAGCTAATGCTCGCGATTCGTTGTGCTTTTATTTTTTCTTTATTTATTTATTTATTTTTATTATTATTATTATTATTATTATTATTAATTTTTATCTTTTTTTTTTTTTTTTTTACATTTTTTAAACACCGTTCTTGCTTAGTTGATCTTCAATTCAGATTAGATTAATGTGGTAGCTCTTTCACTTTTTCTTATACGCATGGATTATTCGTAAGACATGTGTCATTGACTAAGAAGCTTTTATTTTATATGCGTATATTATTTATTGATTGAGTAAATACGTTATCGATGTCAAATCAATTGCGCGTAATATAGCGCGTTATTGTAAATTAATTGAATTTTTTATCTAGTAAATCTTACTTGAGTTTATTTTTAAATATGATAAAATACTAACTTTCTTTTTTTCTATAAAATATACTTATCCAATAGAAAATAGTTTTGATTTGAAAATAATTTTTTAAAAACTACCAATACTAAAATATAGTTTCAAGTTTTATAAATCCTTTAGTAAAAACTTTTCTAGAAAAAAGTTTTATTAGCAATTCTAGACTTATTAAAATGAACCTAATTCGCATAATGAAGAACATCATAAATTTGCATTATTAATTAATTGTAAATCAAAGAAGCTACAGGTTTTTAGTTAAGCGCACGTGAAATAACAATAAAAATCGTCAAGTCATAAAATGAAAATTTCTTAAAATTTGTCAACATAAGTGCTACATTTAAATATTCAAAATTCGTTGATAAAACGATAAGTTAAATATACAGATTTTTTTAGCTTTTTAATTATTATATTTTATTTGAACATGAATTATTCAAGAATCAAAATATCCTTTCATTTAAATTTAAATAATTCATTTTATTAAAAAATTTTCTATTTCTATCTCTTACATATAAGTCAGTTCATTACGAAAATTATTACATTCATAAACATCACAGTATAGGTAGTAAATAAAAAATTTTGAAAAAATATGGCAATTAGAGTTAGCCTGATAAGTGTCAATAATCAAATTAATAATTAATCCAAATGTTACTCGTATAAATATACAATTCAGTCTTTATTTTTCTTATTTACATATTATTATCTTATCTGAGCCATTAAGAAATTTCGAAAAAACTGTCGTTTTAGCCAAGTAAAAATTTATTTCGCTGAGCCTGATAACGATATTGCGCGTAATTTATTTTTTGAGTGTCTGAAGAAAAAGCAAAATTTAACGATCTGCGTTTAACTAAAAAAATAAAGAATGAAGTAAATTTTATGAGCGCACCATTGACGTCACGCAAACATATATATGGATAACGATGCAAGGGCTCGGTCACCAAACCCGAATCAGCAGCAGCAGCAGCAGCAGCAGCAGTAGTAGCAGCGGCGGCGGCAGCTGTGTATGTATCGAAAAAGGTGTATCGCGTTTCGCCGTGAATTTGGTCCACTACTCGTCGCTCGATTAGTTTTGGTTCACGTAGAATTACGACAGGGCTTATCGGCTCTGCGCGAAAAATCAGCAAAGCTCTCCAAATCTACAGCGATGGCAGTGAAAGAGATATAAAGTCAGATAAAGAGAGAGAGAGAGAGAGAGAGAGAGAGAGAGAGAAAGAGAGAGAGAGAGAAAATTTCGCACGCGCGTTCTGTCGCATTTCTCGCGAACCTTGGCCCCGATTTTCGGCGATCACGTGAGCTTTCTAACGCGCTCTGCGTGTGCGTGCACGCGCGCTCGGCCCGCTGCGGCTCGGCGTATGACTATATATATATATATATGTATGTATATATATATTTTTTTTGTTTTGCGCGCGATAATTCGTATTCGCATATAACCTTTCGGCTTTATTTCTCTGCAATTGCGCAATACTAACCAGCGGTTTCTTCTTCGACGTGGCATTTTGCGCGTGGATTATTACGACGCAATTCGTTTTCGAGCGATAAAGAAAAGCGCGCCTGAGATTATATTCGCGCGTTTTTTCCTTTTTTTTCGGCTGTGTTTGCTTTAATCAAACTCAATGATGTTTAACACGATCTCGGATAACTTTTTTCATTGACTATGCACCGTGCCGTTAATTCATGTAAATAAAAAATTGTTTGATTTTTATATTTTTACATTTGTCTGATTAATGAAAGGACAGCTGTTGATTATTAAAGCGAGTATCATAATTCGATTTTCAAATATTTAAATTACCGAATGCAAACTTATAGAAAATTTGTTCACATATTTAAACTTTGTATCTCATGTTTTGCGTGAAAGAAGTGCCATTAAAAAAAATGTCGATCAATGTTATTCATAGACAATCTAATTTTAACTTTTTAAGTGACCCGAATTTTTATTATCAAAGATGATAAATAAAAGTTGCTTGCAAATTTTTTCGTGTGTATTCATATTAAGTTAGTAAGTGTTGTACTATATTGATTTAAATAATATGATTAGAATGTACATTAAAGGTCATTTTATATGTAGACTTGTAAAAAAAATTTTTTTTGATAACAATTAAACAATTTAAATGTAAAGTTAAATTATATATAGAGATCTAAATTAAAAATAAGCTTTATAATAATTATTTGAAATAAATTATTTTTTTTAAGTAAATCTAATTAAAATTTAAATAAATATATTATTTTTTTTTAATTTTCAAGTCTATATAATACGAGAGAAGTTGGGAAAAGTTTGAATTTTAAGTTGAAGTAATTACACTTGAACAAGTCAAAGCTATCTTTCTCTAAAAGATACCGATAGAAGTTTTATTTTTAACATCTTGAATTGACGAGCAGTCTTAACATGATTTTTCCGGTCTGTTTTTTCTATTCTCCCCAAAGAATTTTCGAATACATGATGCAAAAATAGACAAAGATTTACGTATGTTCCAACAATAGTAATCAAATAAAGTATAATATAAAAAAAAAAAAAAAATACAGAAATCAGCGTTGTAGCTTAGAATATTCTTTCTGAGAGACAAATATCCTCGCTCAAATAGAAATCTGTTTGACAATTTTTACATTATTTATTATAATAAATTTTACCGTTTCCTAGAAATAAAAGTTTCAAACGTTTTTTTCTAAAGTATAACAAAATTAATAATAAATGTACTTAAAAATTAATCACTATAATATATATATATATAATAATAATATATAATAATATATATATAATATATATATAATATTTATTGTACATTTAAACATGTTCATGTTACAAATACACAAAAGTTTTTCACAAAACATTTACCATAAATACTAATTTGTCAAATTACAATTTCAACAGTTTTTTTTTTTTTTTTTTCATATAAAGTCGTCGCTAGATAAAAAATAAGTCGCTTTTTCTAACGATAAAAGTCAAAAAAGAAACGACATTAATGCGCTGGGATTATTTTTTTCGTGTAAACGAGCAACTCCTTTTCTGAAAAATAAACCCACAAGGAAACTACCCCAGGTGTTCCTCCCCGATTTCAATAATACTGAGATATGTTATAGTACATCAAAAACTAAAAGACGCGTATTTTTTTTATCGACGTATATGCACCTTAAGGGGTGGAAAAACACCCCCGAAATTCACCCCCCAAAATCACATTTCTTTCAATATTTTCGGTTCTATTTGACATGAAAAAAATTTTCGTCAAAGAAGCAATAAAACTGTATAGGTTTCGAATTTTGAGGGTTGCACATCTTATATTTTATAGGAGTGAAACTAAATTTTCCAAGTATATTGTCACCCAAAAATGACAAGTCCACGAGTCCTAAACTGACAAACCCTAAACCTACTTATCCACAAACCTCACACTCATAAAAAAAAAAAAAAAACAATGATAATTTCAAATCAGTTTCATAATACATTTAAATTAAAAAAATATTTATGAATACTGATAAATGTTATCATTCTTGGCTTATTATCAGTTTTATATACATTATAAATGAATTTAGATTATACAAAATTATATGAAGCTGCACAAGATATACCTTGTTTATTGACTCAATAAAAATAATGTTTTTACTGTTTGCATGAATTCAAACAAAAAAAAAATCTTTTTCCTTTTTTTTTTTTTTTTTTTTTTTCCATTTAAAATCACCGAAAAAGGTTGAACAAATTTTTTTTATATAGTTATTGATTTCAACATTATTCTTATATAAACATATATAAATTTTATCTTATTTAAAAAATGTTTTATTGTATAGCCAATAATTATATAAAAAATATAAGTTTGATTAGCGTTTACGAATACTAATTAAAATTTTAAAGTACTGCGACCCTACTTGTTTTCATTCAGATCATCGAATACTCTTAATACGACAGATTTTTCAATTTTTGTTTCGTTTGCCTAATTATTAAAAAAAAGTCTCTTTAGTACTTTTTTACCCTGTTTCAGAATATTTTGAATGCGAGATTAAATTCAAGAGTGGACTCGATGGTCAAAGCCGGTTTGGTACAAGAACTGCTCAACTTTCACGAACGATATAATAAGGAACGCGTCAAATCAAATGAGTGAGTTTATTAATTTTTCTTTGTTTTCTAATTTTTGTTTTTCTTTTTTAACTTTTATTTTAGTTAAATATCTTAACAAATTTATTTTTTATAATCCGGTCCGAGTATTTTTTTTTTTTTTTTTTTTTTTTTTATATTTAATTAACTCATTACCTAGCACAGCAATTTAATTTTGCAGTAACACCGAATCAATAGAAATACACGGTGAATGTACAAAGCTGAACAATGCTTTATGCAACTTGTACTTTATGTATGTTCGTATGAAATATCTTTTTATCTTAAACCACATTATTGCTAATTAATTATGTAGTAGAGTTAACAAAAAAATATAAATTTCATAAAGAACATATTATTATTATCATTATTATTATTATTATTATTATCATTATTATTATTATTATTATTATTATTATTATTATTATTATTATTATTATTATTATTATTATCATTATTATTATTATTATGATTATTATTATTATTATTATTATTATTATCATCATTATTATTATTATTTTTATTATTATTATTATTATTATTATTATTCTTAGTTTCTTTATTTTAGTAAAACTGAACGAACGTTCCATCTCACTTAATTACTAAATTTGAATTTGCAATAAATATAGCCATTAAATTTCATGGAAAAAGGCGCGTAGGCCTTTGTTAAGGTGATTTTTATGGATAGTTAACAAAGTAAACTCGTGTTTGATTCGGCTCGCGTTTTACGTCTACTTCGCGGTCAAAACACGTACATTAACGACTGAAGATTCTTAAGTCTTTCGAACTATTGTAAAAGGAACAGCGAGGTTATAAACATCTTCCGGAAGCCGCCCAGGGACTTTGCTGCATTCCGTAGACGGAGAAGAATCCGCATAATTAGAATTGTTTGCAATGATCTTTTTCAACCAAAGTTGAATAAGCTTCAGGGAAATTTTATTTCGATTTCGTATAAAAATTCATATTAACGCAACATTTATTTTAAACATAGAATTCAATTATTATTTATGGATGTTGCATTGAGCAATATATATACACATATATATATATATATTGTATATTGCAGTCAATTTATTATTGTATGAGTAAATAAAATTTTTCATAATAAAACGAATGGAACGAAAGCGTACATCGTTATTTCGACAAAGTTGATTTCTATACGAATACAGATCAATCAATTTTTACGCGTATCTCATCGCGATGTGATATCGCATACGTGATACTGATGTCTGAAAATGAAAAAATTAAAATTTTTCAATAACTTTGCTTTTATCAATTCGAAAGAGACTAATTTATTTTTTAATATTATCAAATAAAATAGTTTGCCTTTACTGTGTCCACGTGCCGCAATTTATTTTTTCAATCAAAATAATGCTTAATTTTTCACATTAATTGTTATCTGCATTACTTCGGAAAGCATCCGTTTAAACTAGCGGTCTGTGTTTGTGTGTGCGAGCGCGTTCTTTTACTTACCACGACGAGACGTTTCTGCCGTTACTGCATTCCACGGACTTTGTCGTAAGCCATTGCAGAGCTAGCGTTTTTGTTGTTTTTTTTTTTTTTTTTTTTTTTGTTTCTTCTGGTTCCGAACTTTGCGCTTTGGATGGATCCGGTAAAGATACGAAGCTTTGTGCGTAAGTGCGCGGGTATGTGATTGCGACTAGCATCGAGTCGATTTTTTAAAACAAAAGTTTGAATTCACTTCGCAATTGAAATTTTGATCAATGTTTCGGCATTTCCTGCGTTACTTCATCTTCTGCGCGGTGAGAATCGATGCGCGTTTCGAATCGATACTTTTGCATATTTTTTACGTTGGGTAAAGAAATGTTGAAAATAAAATTTAGCCAAAATTACATGGTGACTTCAAATTTCATATTTTCTTTTAAAACTTTTCATCAATCGTCAATATTAAGTTATGTATCAAAAAATTTATAGGAACTATGAAAAATTAGTAACGTAAATTTTGATCTATGCAAATAAAAATCAATTTATTATTTTCACTCTTACAACATTTTTTATTATGAATTAATAAGTTTCTTTTTTTTTTTAATTGTAAATTAATAAATTTCTAATTAATGAAATAAGCAGGGGATAAGCACAACGTGAAAATATTACATGAATTCTAATTTCAAATTTAAATTTCCATGAGCACGAATAAGTTGAAGAAGAAGAAGAAGAAGAAGAAGAAGAAGAAGAAGAAGAAGAAGAAGAAGAAGAAAAAGAAAAAGAAAAAGAAAAAGAAGAAGAAGAAGAAAAAGAAAAAGAAAAAGAAAAAGAAAAAGAAGAAGAAGAAAGAAGAGGATGTGAAGAAAAAGGAAAGAAATAAAGAACACGTGCGCGAGGCAAAAGCTCGACGAACGATGTCAAACGGTTCGTTTTAATTTAAGCGTGAGATAAAAACTAGAGCGCTCGGCCATTCATACATCATAATTCTCGAGTTCGCCCCACAGCCAGTTAGTTTCCGGAGTTCGGTGCATGGAACTTGGCCATTCTTTCCTTCCTCTCTCGCGCTTCTCCTTCCTGAACGATATCGCGACTGCCGGGCGATAAAACGAAAGTACACGTAGCCCTTGCGCGTACGCAAACGAACGAAACGATCGACTCGGCCATTTCGTAAGAAGTAGTACTGGAAGAAGTTTCCTCCCGCGTCTCTCTCTCTCTCTCTCTCTCTCTCTCTTTCTCTTTCTCTCTCACTCTCTCATGCTTTATTCAGATGTGTGTGACAATTGAGCGTGCCGGCGCGCCGGCGTGTCGGAGTCGAGTGGTGTGCACAGGTGCGCATAGATACATGTTTAATCGACCGACGTCTTCCCTATACGCTCTAATACCCCCGGCACTCCGCTCTCTATCTTTTCGCCTTCCATCTACCAGCGAGATATCGCTCAACTTTTATTTCTTGAAATTTCATTTTACTTTTTTTCTCTTATCTCCTTCTCCTTATTTTTCGCGACTTGTATTTTTTCGTCTCGGGTCTTTTTCAAAGATTCACATTTCTTCGGTATAGACGCTTTTCATTCGTACTTTTCAAAAGGTTTTTTTATTTCTTTCCCCGGCGATTGCATAATATATCGTATGCATATTCTCGTGTGGACTTTGGAAGTTATATCGGAAATACGCTATTCTCAAGATGAATTAAATTGCTACTGCAGACTTTTATTTAAATAATGTCATAAATAACTATATCGGTGCAATAAAATTTTCTTTAATGCAATTTGTTTAGTAATATTTATTTCAAATATTTAATACTCTGGATAAAAAATAATAAGAATACATTATTAAAAAATATGTGGATCTTCTGGTAACATTAATAAAATCAAGAAGCTGACATTTTTCAATCATCGATTGACTCAAAGAGATCTTGTAGTTACTGTTAATGTATCAAAAAGATCAATGCAAGAAATTTTAAAGGACAACATTTAGGGCTTGTCTCGTATGTCTTTTCATCTTGTCTTTCAAAATATTTTAATTTGTTTTAAAAACAACATCGTGATACTTTTTAAGATTGATTATTGATTCTATGCTTATGAGATGAGAAGTACCCTGTAATCTAGTTAATAACGTGCTGCAATTGATCCAAAACCGAAAAATATTACGTCAAACTGGAGTTTCTTCCAATGGAACCAAACAGTCGACAAAAGATATTATTTAGGCCTTTTATGTTTTTTATGTCAGTGAATTATGGTCGTTTTTTTTTTTAATTTATGGTTTTTGCTTCGCAGTAATGCACCATAGTATACTGCCATCGTTACTTCTCACATTTCATAAAAAAACAAGTGAATATCGTTCCGCAAGCACCTTATTAGCTAGATGTGGCTCCATGTGATTTTTTTCTTATATCTTCGATTGAAATTAACATCCAAGAAAATATGCTGACCGTTTTGAAAGCTATACCAGACGCTAAGTATAATAACTTTTTGAGGACTGGGAAAAATTTTGGGATGATGTATTTAAGTGGGAGGAGATTACGTTAAAGAAAACACAATAAATTTAAGTAAATAAAATTTTTTTACGTCTTTTATTTAATCGGTAATTATTTTTTGTTCAATACGCATATTAAAATATGTATCAGTACGGTTTAATTTGACGTTTTTACGCTGTTTATAAATATGTATGAAAACTGTTTAAAAAGTCACAATATGATAGATTTTAAGCTAGGTAAATTTTTTTTTTTTATTTATATTGGCTTTACATTTAAATTTTAAAAATCCGACAAGTTTCCATAATGCTTTAAAATGGTAATAAATTGAGTTAAAAAAAGAGTTTATTTTAAACGTTACGTAATATAAATCTACGCACATTTCTTTCATGTTGTATTATACTTCTGAATCAGTCTTTATATTTAAAAAGACAAAGAAGTTGAAACAATTTATAGTTTATTTAACTGGCGTCTAATTCATTTCTAAAATTAAACGCTTGTTTAATTGTATCAAACTTTATATATTTAAAATTACGTTAATCATACAAAGTATTTTATCGATGTACAAATTAAGTAAACACGCAAAGTTATTTGACGTTACCACCGTGTTATCTAATAATATGTCAAAGTAATAAAACAACTCATTGCGTTGCAAAAATTGCCTCTTCAAGAAGACAGCTTTATCCTTTCAGCTGTTATGTTCAATTTTATCAAAGTATCATTATTTTTTTTTAATAATGTTTGTTACGGGTCGGAAGCTCGCACAAATTCGCACGCGGCTTATCTTTCATTCATGCGGATCATCGGAAAGCGAAATGCATTGCGCTTTATTTTAGCACGAAATCTCCCACCCAGCGGTGCTGATGCAACTTCTTTCAAAGAAAAAATGTGGACTTTTATTTATCTCAGAATTTTTATAAACGCGTGTAGTAACGATTTATTTTGTCGCTTCGAGTGTCTCTTATCTTACGATCGTCGATCGATTTTATTAATTTGACGACTGTGACGAATCGTTTCTATTAATTTTTCGAACGATTTAATCGTTTTTATATCTTGAGCGTCATAAATTTTATGCTCGGTTTAGAATTTTGCTGAAATTCTTTTCTTATACAGTTCAAATATTTACTATTTTATTATTATTTCTAAAATAATTCGAATGAAAAATTAAAATTCACGGATTCTTTGAAATTATTTTACTACATCACTTTGCTAATTACTATACAAACAGTTTATAACGAGAAACTTAAAATTTGTATTAAATATTATTAAATTTATTGTTGATAAAAGTTGTTTTTTATCTATATTGATGAAAAAAATTATCTTTTTAATTTATTATTCACTCTTTTCTGAGAATTGATTTGCTGAAACACTTCGTTAAACTAGAATATCATGAATTACGAAAGGCATTAATAAAGAAATCAATGTTAAAGTCAAGAACTAAGAATACATATTGAACATCAAACATAAAGTGAAAAATAGAGATAACAAAATTTAGATTACATGCTCATACGTATTATCTAAGCTTGTGTATATAATATCGCGAAAATTAATAATTTATGACGAAAATGTCGTCGAGGTTTGTTAATTTTCGAGAGTAAGAAAACGTTCGATCGATTAAAAATGTTAATTTTCCTTTGCTACCTTTGACAATGTCCGTACGATAACATCGCTTTACTCGACGCACTTGGCTTAAGTGAGTCGAAAATGAAAAAAAAAAAAAAAAAAAAAAAATGATACCACGGCAAAGAATTACGACATCGATACGCCGTCTTATCACCGTCGGTTGTAGCTTCCGCTCTGCGTCGGTACTATGCAAAAAATTATACCGTAGGCGAGTATCTCTATTTATGTACACATTATATCTTATATGCAACGTTGAGCTCGACATGCAAGTTAATCGTTGCTTTTTCCGAGTGCAAAAGAAAACCGACTGCATGTTTTGGAATATGAGTATGGGTTTTGAGAATCTGAAGGAGGAAAAGGACATTAATGATTGTGTGATCAGTTTTTAATTAAACATTTTCATTCCGAGCTGAAGTTCAGTTTGAAAGTGCTATATACCGATACGTGGATATTATTAATGGGACAGTTTTTTTCTTCGTAAAAAATGGCGTGAAGGATTTCTCTTTTCCTTTCAAAAATTGAAAGCAGTTTCCTTTTGCTCTAAAATACGCGAATTTATGAACGTTACACCGAGTTAATTAAAGCGATGATAATTTCAGGAATGAAACGTCGCGTAGTCGTTTTTCAGTAAAAATAATAAATCTCGTTTAATTTTATCAACGAGGAAAATAATAATTTATCTTTAAGCGCGTGGCATACGCATAAAGTACCGCGAAATTTTTTAAAACTCAACCATTACGGGATCCCCGAAGCGACTCTCCTCGTTACTATATACAGCGCCTTCACTTTATTCGCAAAAAATCCTTCACGAGAGAGTAAGCAAGTCAAGCTCGAAAAAAAGCACCCAAGACGACATTCTCGAGGCAATCGTACCAAGACAAGGAAGGAGTAGAAGTCCAGGCGACTTAACGACTCGCGAGTTAAGTGACTCGTTGCCCATAGTTTCTAGCCCTTCTTCTTCCTCCTCCCCCTTCCACCCCCCCCCCCCCCCCCCTCCGCCCGTCCGTTCGTCCACCCGTCCCTTTTCCCCTTTCCTCTTTTATTCTCTCTTTCTCAATAATTATGGTTCGCAATTATCGTATATCCAGTGCGCTACGCTCGCTTATGGCTTGCTCGGGCGATGGGCCACCGCGCAACATGCGGTATGCATTTTCTATGCTAATTGCCTCGCGCACCCGCATGGATGCGCTCGCGTATCTCTCCGTGCGCGTATACATATATCGCGGTGTATGTATTTACATAATAGATGGAGAAAGGTAGAACGCATCGACTCGGTAATCGTTAAACTTCGCATAATTGCTTTTTAATGCTTTTGTAACTAGATTAGCCCTTAGATCGTTCGTTGCATTTTTTTTCGCTAGTTTTTACTTTGAGGGTCTTTGTTGGGGTCAGAATTTACGACACTTTCGGGATGTTAAAATTTCAAAGATTGTTCGATAAATTTTTTCTTAATTATTTAAATCTAGCTATTGATAAATGTTTACTTTTTTATCTTTTATAAATTTTAAGTGTTATTAAAAAATCTTTTTTATAGCATGTAAACACAATATTTTTATAATTTTAATTAATTGAATTTAATTATAAGATTAATGTATAAATGGCGCGAGGTAATTAAAATTTTATACCTGATAATTATGCAGTTATTTAAGATGAGTAATATTTTTTTCAATGCGTAAACTAAATATATTAAAATTTTCTTTGACGACTTCATCAAAAGCTTTTTATTAATGTAAGCTTCAATGTTTTACTTTTAATTGGCGTAATATAAACTAATAGACTTAATTGTCAATGCTAATGAATGTGAATGGATTAAAATGTTTATTTTTATATTTTTGGCATAGTTTCGTTAGATTTAAAAATAATAAAAATATAGTTCATAACTATTTATAACTTTGAATTATTAGTTTCCTTATCCGTAGCAATTTACTGCAATTGCATAAGACATTTGAAACTGATTGGCTTGCACGGTGAAATTTCTTATGCGATGATGAATTCTTAGTTATAATATCTCAATGAAGAAAAAATATTACCATTATTATTTATAATTATATTATTATGAATTTAATTTAGATAAATAATCTCAATATATCATAAATAATATATTCGTCGACTAGGTAACTTTACATTTATTGCGAGATAAAATAACAATTATTCATATTAAATATTCGAAGAGAAAAAATCTTTGGACAAATAAATTCATAAAGAAACAGCATAAATAATCGATTTCTTCATCATCAGATGGCTTATCTTCGGTCGATCGATAAACGAAGAAAGAATTCGCTCTATGCTGGAGAACATTCTCTCTCTCTCTCTCTCTCACGAAATCGGGCAAGATTTGAAACGATTTGCCGGTTCTTCGGTCGCATGGCATCTCGCTGTTCAATCGCTATATGTTCGATCCGATATATCCGAGCTGCTCGTTGCTCGAATTACCGGTGTCTTTTAAGATACGCTTGGTATATATTCGCAGTTCGTGTTTCCTCGACGATGTCCGCTCGAGTTTGTCCGATTTTCGCGGATGACTCTATTCGAGATGGGGGCCCACATCGTGAAATTCAAAACTTTTGGCTACTAACTTCTTCTCCGCGTAGCGTGAGAACTAGTCGGTAGCGTGTATAGCCCTTTGTAACGGCTGACTAGCCGGTCTTAGCTCGGCGATCGATATTCTTTAAAGCGCTGATAAATTATTTGATGTAGTGTACGATTTCTTTTGGTTAGGCTATATTGCCTCTGATATATGCGCGATCCGACATGTGAAGTCGGAATAAATAATCGAACAACGTAATACATTTTTTTGAGTACGCGAGAAAAGCGGGAGAAAATTTGACGATTAAAATATATTTAAATATTGAAATTTCGTCGATGCTTTCACTATTGCTTGTTTAGTCGCATTTAATGCTAAATAAATTTATTTAGAATTTCATTTAATATTAGATAAACTGAATTATCGTTTAAAATTTTAAATTTAAGACATAATACATCGTATGATAAGTCCCGAGACTAACCCAGAGATGGTGCTAGTAGTACCAAACTGGCCACGTTTCCATAGAGTGCGAACCTTTACATGAAACGTGTAAAAATTTCACGTCGATCGGATCACAGACAGCAGAGTTATCGAGGTTAGAGTAAAGTCACTTTGTAATTTGTTTGAAAAATGGAAAAAAGCGAGTTTCGCGTGTTGATAAAACATTGTTTTTTAATGGGTAAAAACACCGTAGAAGCCCAGCAATGGCTTGAAAAACATTACCCGGACTCCTCTCCATCCAAACCAACGATTTGTCGTTGGTATGCTGAGTTTAAACGTGGTCGTACGGACACAAACGATGCGGAACGTTTGGGTAGGCCATTGGAAGCCGTTACACAGGAAAATGTGAGTGAAGTGTTAAAAATTGTAATGAAAAATCGCAAAGTGAAGATCCGTGAGATTGCAGAAATGACACAGATATCATCTGGAAACGTATTTACAATCCTTCATGAAAAATTGAGCATGAAAAAGGTTTTTTCCAAGTGGGTGCCGCGATTGCTTTCAGTGGAACAAAAACAGCAACGAGTCGACGACTCAGAGAGCTGTTTATCGCTATTTACTCGCAATAAAAAGGATTTCCTGCGTCGACACATGACCATGGATGAAACATGGATACATCATTTTACTCCGGAGTCGAATCGGCAATCATCTGAGTGGCGCATGGCTGGCGAAAGCCGCCCAAAGCGTCCAAAAACGCAGCAGTCTGCTGGCAAAGTCATGGCGTCTGTTTTTTGGGATACACATGGCGTGATCCCATAGATTTTCATTGACTACCTGGAAAAAGGTAAATCGATCAACAGTGATTATTATATTGACTTGTTGGTACGTTTGAAGGAGGAGATCGCAGCAAAACGACCGCACATGAAGAAGAAAAAAATCTTTTTTCACCAAGGCAATGCACCATGCCACAAGTCCATGAAAACAATGGTAAAATTGAATGAATTGGGCTTTGATTTGCTTCCTCACCCCTCGTATTCGCCAGATTTAGCCCCCAGCGACTACTGGCTTTTTGCTGATCTCAAAAAAATGCTCCAGGGAAAAAAATTTGGCTCGAATGAGGAGGTCATTGCCGAAACTGAAGCCTATTTTGAAGCAAAGGATAAATCCTTCTATAAACATGGTATAGAAATGTTGGAAAGGCGTTGGAAAGATTGTATCACTCTAAAAGGAGATTATATTGATGAATAAAAATGATTTTTGAAAAAAAATGTTGTTTTCGTTGTTAGTCTCGGGACTTATTGAACGATGTGTTATTGTGACATACACAGAGTCACGAATTACAAGGCCAGTAAAAATAATGCTAAATAAACGAAGAGTTTTATGAATCGAAGCGCGAATTATAAATATTATAATATCACATGTAATAAATAAACAACAGTTGAATAAAAATCCGTTTGTAACCATCGGGATCTTTAAAAATAGTAATCTTGTTGGTAAACTCCGTATGTCGAGTATTCGGTGTGTGTTTACTCGGACATTAATTTACAAATTTCGCCGTTACCATTAGTTTTAACGGCACGCGTGGTATAAACGACTCGCGCGCGTTCACTTTACGCAACTCTCGGCGCATCGGTCCGCTCGCTATTTCGAGGACGAATGAAATCGTTGCGAGTGTCGCCGGGATTTACGGGCGCGTATCGTATCGACGACGTCAATCTTGTGTCTCGTGTCTCTACCCTATGCTCGGTTATGCATTGTCTGCTTATTTCTCGCTATATATTTCTCTCTTTCTCCCTCTAGCCCTTACACGTAAACTGTCCGTGCGAAATTGAAAAGCTCGAAAGCTGTTTGATTTGCGAGCGAAATTAATATCTCAGTAATCCAGTTATGAAATTTTTTCGTCTTTCTTTTGGTATTAATGCTTGAATAATGCATAATTGCTTGGAAATTGAGCTTAGATTTTTTCGATTTAATAAAACAGCTATGAATATTTCAGTTTGAATTAAGGTCATGGTTAAAATGCGTAATTATCTTATGAACAATAACGTTATTATATTGTAATATCCGTAAGAATTGATGAAGGATTTGTTTCGATTTCCGACGATTTCCGTTGACAAAATTAAAAAATTTTATTTTTACAATATAATTTTTAGTTATTAAGTAAAATGTTGGAACTGCTTATTTAAATGCAAAAGATTGTTTGATTAAACGAACACACTCTCACTGCTAGTTTAAATTGAGACGACCGAAGCAGTATTCTGTATCGTTATTTCGTTCATTCTGTTTTTTTTTTTTTTTTTTTTTTTTTTACTCGAGATTCGTCCGCGAAACGAGAAGCAGCGTACAACAGTACGGGGAAAAGAAATTAAGCGCGAAGCTTAAATAAACCGCAAAGTTTTGGGAGTAATCAACGATGCGCTTTTGCCCAAGCCTCTGTTAAATTTCCGCGCTTCGTTTCTTCCTTCTCTTTTTATGGCGTTAATACCTCGTTAAGGCAAAAAGAGCCGCTCTTGTTACCCGCGCCTCTTTGCGAAGAATAAGTCGCGGCTTGATAATATTTGTTCGCGTGATTTTACAATACAAAAAATAATCAATGTAATGTTATTTTTTAAACATTGAAAATTTCATTAAATTTTTCAGGCAAAGTCAATATTGTTTTTATTAAAACAATTTTCGTCTTTTTAATGCATGTACAAGATGGTCATATCTGTACAGGTGTATGTACTCTGTATTCATTAGTTTCGTTTCCAGACGATGAATTTACTTTGATTTGCGCATAATATTGATTCGATTTCATCACGTGATAAGAAACATCCTTGCAGTTGTATTGATGGCCTTATGGTTATATTCCGATTGGTTGAAACGCGCGCGTCCACTTTAAAACTCCACGTCAATATTCTGGAGAGTTTCAAATTAAACGAGTATCGGACAAATGTTAAGGTTAATAATGAAAAAAGTAGTTTAATTTTAACGAAAAAGGAAGATAGAAAAAAAACAGTGCTTACTTTCCTCATCGGAGGTAAAGTTTTAGCTTTACTCAAAGTAGCGTTCAAGTTTAAATATTAATTTTGAATTTCGAAAATTATCAGTGAATCACGTGAATTTTGATATGCTTATTTATGTTTATATAAACGATTAATGTATCAAATCTCTATTAAATGAAATTAAATTAAAAATAAGGTGCCAATCGACACCGACAAGCGCTTGATAAAAAAAAAAAAAAATCGGTTTACGTAAGTTCCCATTAAATACTCGAAAAACGATAGCATTTCAAACCCTTTATTGAGTAACTTTTATTCTTACATATATTTTTTTTTATTTACATGATATTTTAAAATTTAAATGAAATTTTAAGGAAATGTAAAAAATAAGATTTTTTAATGTTATTTAAATTCGATTCCTTCTTTGCTTTAATGAAAGAATGTTGCAAATACTCTTTTTTTTTTTTTTATTATTTTGTAAAAATTTTTCTCGTTACTTATTTAACTTTTGATTTGAAAGATTTGTACTTTTTAATTTCGTATATGTGAAAGCACGTCTACACTTTTATGATTAGTTTATAATTGCAGATACAGTAGAGAAAATAATAAATATATTTTATCACAATGGGCTTAAGCGTGTTTGCTTGCGAGCGACATAATTCTGACTACTATTGATCATTTAAGAAGTATCAAAGAAAGTCCGCAGTACTTCCATTTAGAATTTGATTATGTGGTGTTATCTCGCCAAGAATTTTAGAGGTTACGCGTATGGTATTAATTTTAAAGTAAAATTAAATATTAGATGCTTCTGATGTTTATTATAGAGGTATGTACAGCTGAGAAAACCTTTTAATTAAGCAGCATTTTCCTGTACTAGAAAAACTAAAAGCCATAAAAGTACATATTTTAACACTAGTCTAGCACAACTCAATCGCTTAGCTTTTTTATTTTAAGAATTTATATTTACTTTTATACTAATTATATTGCGTAAGGCTAAAAGATTAAAGAAGAAACTAGCAGCGTCATTTTATAAACACAATTAATTAAATATTTAAAAAAATGTATAAAACAAATTTTATTTTATTTTTAAAATCAAAGTATAGTAAGTACTTTATTAATTAAGATGAATTTAAGTACCTTTAAAAAAATATAATCTCAATTGACTTATATAGGGACATCGAAAATTGAAAGTTTCGTGAAAAATAATAATTTTTCATAATATAATAACTAGTTATTCATTTCTTGGTACACGCAGATACCTGTAACTCTTGGTTTTTGTCAAAATCTAAATCAATTTTCCGTGAATAAATGACAGATAATTTTTCAATATGCACATACAATATATTATTAAACAATACATATTTCAAATTGCTATCGAATGATACGATTTGGAAACATTATTTCACGACTCTAGAAACTGTATCCGCGCCTATAGCGAATGCTATTAGTACATTCGTTCATATCTCGAGGAGTACATCAGCAATTAATTATCTCGTCACCTCGTGTTCGTCGATAAATTATTTATCGGCTTTTGAGAATTGTTAAAGCGGATACGAAGTTTACAACTTAAGTTACATTCTTTCTTTCTCTCACTCTCTTTCTCTGAATTATTTCTTGCGTACGTCATTCAGTCGCATCATTAATATGCCTACCTTGTTGATCCTTTTTCAACTTAAAAACCTTCTCTCAATTATATCTTTTTTTTTTTTTTTTTTTTTTTTTTTTATGAAAATTTTTAGTGTTATGTACAATTAAAGTGTTAGTTAAACGAAAGGAAGAAGGAAAGAGAGACGATCTTAAAACTTTTATAAATTACAATATTTAATAAAATATTTACAATAATATAGATGCAAAAAAAAATTTTATTCTGAAACAGCAATCAATAATCATCGTTAATATTTTCGTTATAATAACGCAACAACAGAGAATAATGTAATAATCTTAAAACTTTTTTTTGTTACAGAGTTCCCAATTATACAAAAGGTATTTTCCAGAGCATCGGCTTTAAAGAATTTCACAACTACTTGATTCTATCAGAAGAGGAAAAAAATACAGATGCGGTACGCTAAAAACAAATGTTCATGCTTCTCTAACGCGAAACAACACAATTTATTTTGTGCGCCGGTTTTATACTCTATGACCTGATTTAGAACTTGAGGAATTTAAGAGAGCGAGCGAATACATTTACGAATTCGTTTAAAGAATTTTTTTCTGAAGCAGTTGCGATTTGATCATTATTCTCAGTGCACTAATCAAATCGATATAGTAGCGAATGTTGTTTTACTGCAATGGAGAAACCCTTCGGAACGATTATCATAAAAGAATCGTAAAAATGAAGAGTCGCGCGTTATTCACATGCAATTATTTAATAATTCGTATCGAGTAACGACTTCAACGAGACGTCTGGGATGCAAAGCGTCGAAGCATTGTGATTAAAGCCTCGGAATAAGAAAAAAAGTATAATGGCTTTTCGCGCGCGTATGTGTAGCGTGCGTGCAGCAGTCGTAAAGATGCATACATAAATTGATCTCGTGGTAAACCGCATGTCTTTGTCCTTTTTTTTTCTTTCTCAGCCATGATACTTTACCTAGAGGAAGAGAGCGAGACCCGGAGCTAAAAAGCAAGGGAAAGAGATAGATAGATAGATAGATAGATAGATGCAAGATAGATAGATAGATGTTTCTCTATATTTAGATACAAAAAAAGGTACATAAAAGACAATAAAAATATAGTTTCGTAAAAGCATAAAAAAATTGCATCGATGATATCACAGTCTAACTTAAAACTAATAATACTGATATACAATACCGTAAGTCAATTAAAAACAGTTATATCACAGATAGGTCATAATACAAATAAAAAGCAGTCAAAACATACTAAATCTATTAGCCAAATATAAATAATAATACGAAATAAAATAAAATATAAATACAATAGAATACAATGATAAAACACATCCACTCCGTCGTGCAGGCACTCTTCACTCATTCATCCCTTAAATACAGGCATACAGTTAAAAACGGTGTAAAAGGGTCAATACATAATAAATAAATAAATTAACACAAAAATAAATAAAATATTATTCAAGTTCGGTAAGGTGTCTCTTAATCGCTGTTTTGAATCTACTACGAGAGACAAAAAGTTTCGTAACTCAGCAGGCAGAGAGTTCCACAAATACGCACCTTGAACCTGGAACGAGCGTTTACCAGTCTCAGTGCGCACCAAGGGAATATTGAGTTTTTTCGACTCTCCTCTCAAAGAACTCCTGGGCACATATTTAAAGAAAAGACCCTTTAAACAGTCCATTACACGCATATGCACGATTTTGTACATTAGTACGACCAAAAAATACTATCTCCTCATATCAGTGCGCAGCCAACCCAGAGAGTCTCTGTGAGGCGAGACATAGTCATCCCTCCTTAGACCCTTCACATATCGAACACAGGAGTTGGGTAACGTCTGTAGTCAATTTTTCTATTCATGAGAAGCATCCAACATGACTATTGAGCAATAGTCCATATGAGGAAAGAGCAACGTCTCGGCAAACCTCTTACGCAGTTCCTAGTTAATATACTTCCAAAAGAATCGCAAACAATAAAAGACTCTATTAGACTTTTTAATAATACTGTCTACGTGAGGTTTCCATGATATTTTAGAGTCTAAAACCATCCCAAGACTGAGGACAGTGTCAGAGAAAGGAATGCATACTCCACCTTAAAGATCAATAGAGGGCTGCTCCTTATAAAGTTCACTAATATAACGTGGAGCGTCAAAATAGCTGGCCTTAGTTTTCCCAGTATTGAGCTTCAAAGAGGCGCCCGCAGCCTAATCCGACACCGCCTTAGCTGCTTGCTGAATCGTCTCCTTGCCCTCATTAAGATGCTCTAAAGGAAATTGAGTGTCGATTTGCAGATCGACTGCATTTAGGACACGCTGAATGCTTTTAGAGATTAGTACGTTGCGTATATCATTTATGTACAGACAGAACAAATGAGTTCCAAGGACAGATCCCTGCGGCATCCCAAGATTGGTGCCTAGCCAGCAAGAATTACCATCAGTGGTGGTAACAACTGATTGCATTCTTCCAGAGAAGTAAGAATCGAACCATTGGAGAGCTGCCCTGGAAAACCTGATGAACAGCGAACAGGACGTATGGTGTCAAAAGCTTTGCTAAAATCAAATAAAAGTAATATTGTTATCAAGTTTTTTGTCAATGACCTGTCTAATATCATGTTAGTTTAAATAAGGCAGTCTGTGTAGAGTGGTACGGTCTAAAACCAGTCTGAAAGTGGTCGAGAATACGAGGGATCGCTAGATGCTTCTGCAATTGTTCATATGCTAGCTTCTCCAGGATCTCTGAGAGAGCACACAGGATCGTGATGGGTCTGAAGTCTGAAGGTGAGGGTACTTTGAATTTTTTAAAGAAATAATGTTCGCTCTCTTCCAGATGTCAGGAAATTCTTCATCTGAAAAAGAGTGATTAAACAACTTCAGCAAGAAATCATCGATGACCGGAATAACTTTGGTATTGACGCTCGAAGGAATGCGTCAGCTTCCCGTGCTTGTGATGAGAAGTGAGATATTGTGAGAATAACATCTTCTAAATTAAGGGGAGGTTCTCATCAAGCACGACCAAAAAATCGATTTTTTTTTTTTTTTGCTTAAAAAGTTGGCAAATGTCTCGTAGAATACGCTCGTGAAACCCGTTTTGCCGAATTCAATTTATTTTTAAAGTTATAGTCAAAAAACCGAAGTCGTCTTTTTACGTACTAAATCGCATACTAAAACTTTAAACGCGTTTTTCTCGAAACCATGTTTTTTGAGACGGGCGGCAAGATATCTCAAAAACTATTATAGATATCGAGATGAATTTTTTTTTATTTTAAAGGTAATTAAATTTGCTATATCTTGACCTAAAATCATAATTTTACAATGATTATTTTTATTGTTATTGCACTTTTTAGAGCAAAAAAAAGTGCAAAAAAATATTTTTTTTTTTGCAAGTCCGCCATTTTGTTAATTTCTAACTTTTCTTCGTGATTTTACTTCAAGATCCAGCAAATGTCTTCTAGTTTATAACAAACTTTGATTTTTTGATTTCAGACAAAAATTGGATGAGTTACCTTGTCGCCTGTGGAGGTGTCTTTTTTTTCGATGACTATTTTTCAATGCATATAACTAATAAACTATTCGATATTTTTGTTAAAAAAAATTTGTAAAAGTAGTTAATAACATACTTAATAAGTACCATAAAACTTGACTACTTTATTTATTTCCTTCCATGAGAAAAAAAATCGCGAAAATCACGTAATTTTTGGGTCGCTAGATGAGAACCTCCCCTTAATAGGTTTAAATGAAAAGCCCTCTTCTGCTATACTGACAAGAAATCAACCCTGGCGGTGCCATATATATTTGAAACCAAGTGTTTTGGTTGCAGTTTTAATTTGTCTAAATTCATTATATTTTAATTGATTAAAATATTCATTAATGAAAATTTTTGAGTTCGGCAAGGTAGAAGTGAAGGGTTCAGATCCTCAGTGTTCAACGCTGTAAATTTATGTTTTGCTGTTCATGATTTAAAACAATAGTGCTACTGGAAAGCGTAACCAACAAAAAAGAGACACCCCCCGAACCGCCTCCGATTTTAAACCGCGATATTAATTATGTCGAAAGAACATTATGGTATTAGTTTCAATGGAGGGTAGCACCGCACCGATGACAGCCATACGTCTCCTACAAAACGAGTAGGATGCAAAGCATAGAAGCATTGTGACTAAAGCTACGGAATAAAAAAAGAAGTATAACGGCATTTCGCGCGCATATGTGTAGCGCGCGCGCAGCAGTCGTAAAGATGCATACATAAATTGATCTCGCGGTAAACCGCATGTCTTTCTCCTCTTTTTTTCTTTCTCAGCCATGATACTTTACCTAGAGGAAGAGAACGAGATCCGGAGCTAAAAGGCAAAGAGAGAGAGAGAGAGAAAGAGAGAGAGAAAGAGAGAGAGAGAGAGAGAGAGAGAGAGAGGAGCAACAGTAAATTTTCGTAAGCGACAGTGCTATCGTAAGAAGCTGCACCGGTTGCTTCTCTCTTTCTCTCTCTCTCTCTCTCTCTCTCACTTTTTTTTTTCTTTTCTCGATGGCACGTATAACAGACCTACTATGCACACACATACATTCGCAGTGTACCGCACGAGCGCTTCCAAGGCTCTTTTATATGCGCGTATCGTGCATGCTGAGAGAAAAGTGAGCTATGCAGCTTATGCACTCACCTATGGCCAAGCTGCGCTCTATCGATGTCCCTAGGTGTACCTATCTATCCAGGCAACATCGAGACGCGATAACGATGTTAAAGAGGATGCAACGGATTTGTGTCTAAGTTAAAATTCAAAAATCATGATCTCGTTTAATTATCGCTTGTAAAAATGTTATTTATTGCCTGACCGCGCTCGATTACTTTTATCTTATATATATATATATAATTTTTTTTGTTTTTTGTTACAAACTTACAGGTAACAATTTACTCAATGATTTATCTTGAATCGGAAAAAAAATTTTCATTTATTGTTGAGTACACTCCTGTGAATAATTTCAACTAGAACGTTACAGTTATACGATTCGTTCATTTATTTTAGTAGTTATAAAAAGTAAATATATTCGCTGAAATAAATCTCTAAGAGCTTAACTGCATCTTATACATTTATTTAATTTCATTGAATCCACTTAAATTTTATTCTCTGATTAGATACCCTAATTTAAGATATATTATTAATCGTAGCGAATAAACTTTAATTTTCGTTTATTTCATTAGGGACAAAAACTGCTGAAAGAGTCTATTAAGAATTTGAAATTGGTAACGAGGAGATACGCGAGGAAGCAGGAAAAATGGGTGGAGAATCGCCTCGTACGAAGGGCCGACAGACAGGTACTTGTTTCATTTCTCCTTTTTCATTTTATCGTTTAAACACACTAAAAACTTATGAATTCAAATACGCGCACAAGTCTGTGTATATTCCTTATCGTGAGCTTTATACAAATGGAACTGATTGTGCTTGATACCGAACCGAAGCTCTGTGTACACTGAGACAGTCGTTATTATGCAGACTTTCGTGCTCACTTTATAATAATGCTGTCGAAGAAAAATGGTCTAGCTTTTATCTCTCTCTCTATCTCTCTACGTATATCTACGAATATGTTTGCTTAAATGCGGTCTTGTTCACTGGTGGTAAAAGTTTAGAGATAAATCTCATTTTCCATGAAGATTCTTAGCGCGAGCGGTTGTGTGGTTTATTTTATTATTTGCATTAAAATAAATTATGCTTACATTTATTTAATATGTAAATTGATCTTTGTATCATATTTGTGGGTAATAAAGTAAAGTATATCATTCGTATGATATGCTTTATGCATAATATACATAAAATAAAATGCCTATTGAAATTATGTACTAGCTATCTTACTCTTAGACCAGTTTAATATTTTGATTTTTATTGTAATTTCTCATTTCTCGTTTTACAAAATTTATTATTTTTTGTATTCATTTCAAACGTCATTTTGTAAGATAATGCTTAACTAACGCATTTGGATTTAAATATTTTAACAGCATAATTTATTTTCTATGGTACATTACATTTTTGTTTGAAAATAAAATTTAGAACTAAAAGTTTTATATAATATTATTATATAAAAAGCACGTATTTGTTGAAAACATTTTTTAGATTTCTTTATTGTGCATGAAAAATTATTAAAAATTTATAAAAATGTTCATACCGTTTGTAGTACTTATCATCAACATTTTGATTGAACGAATCTTGGTCCAATTAAACTTGTCTAATGAAAAAAAAAGTAAAAGGCGATGAGAGTGTTACAACAGTATCAACAATTATTGGCTATACTAACACTTTCGCATTTGCAATTGTCCATTGGCCGCTCATTCCTTCCACCCAGCTTCATGTCACTTTCACATTCTTGGCATCTCTCTCTCTCTCTCTCTCTCTCTCTCTCTCTTTCTCTCTCTCTCTCTCTCTCTCACTCTCACTTTCCTAGTTTCTCTGGCACGCGAGAGCGTTCACATTAGCTCAATTTGTGAACTAAACGAGCTCCGGCGATCCTTACAGGTGCCGCCTGTCTATTTGCTGGATTGTTCGGATGTGGGGCAATGGGAAAGCGAGGTTTATAGAAAAGCGGTCGACATCGTATCCGCGGTTTTGCGAGGCGAAATGCCTCAGCAGCCGGCACTCAATAGCGTCATCGATAATGCCAAACTCAGCGATAGCAGTAATGAAAAGAGTCATTTTTGTGAGGTAATTGATAACGTATTAACCGATGCTTGCAAGCAAACACTTTTCCCGTCATTTTGTGAATTCGTTTTTGAGATTAAATGCTTTATTATATTGGTACTTTTTCTTGGTTCATTAATTAGGTTTGTCAAAGGATACTGATTGGCGAAACACAGTGGACCGAGCACATGGAAGGAGGAAAACATAGGAGAGCATTAAAAAGGAAGCAAAAACTAGAATGTGAGGATAAACAAAAAGAAATCACACAAAGTAAATTGAAGGAAATAAATGAAAGCGATTGTGCTTCGTAATATTCTATTAAAAAATATATACATGTATATAAATATTCAAAACAATGTACAAATTACTTTGTTGATTCTTTAAAATAGTATTTTTTACTAAAATAAATAAAAATAAAAAATATATACTTTAAGATTAACAAATTGATATTTTAATTAATTCGTAAATTGAAATCTACTATACCGATAGTAAATAATATAGATACCATAATTTCTCTATTTAGATATATTAAAGGGTAAAAATCTTTCGGTATACTAATTTCAGTTAAATTTAAAAAAAATTTTAATTACAATGTATGCCGTATAATATATTTTTTAAACAATTTTATTTTCATAATTCGGTTGGTATGGTGTTATTATAAATTTTTCGAAGAAATCGTACAGTATCAAACGATGATATAGAAAATTTCTGCTTTATCGATAGCTGAAAGTAATTCTAAGTGTTAATACAATTTGAAGTATTCGTAATAGATGGCGCTTAAAAATTTTAAAATTTTGCAGGAAATTGAAAATAATGAAAACTGAAAACAGAGGAAGAAAAAATAAATATAAGTGTAGACTTAGATCACCTTAATAAAAAAGATTAGGTAACAAAAAATGTATCATTAATTGCCATTTAATAACAGTAAAAACGATTACGGTGGAATCTAGGACTAAAAGCTTCGTTGATTTTTTAGGATGGAAGTATCAAATTTTTTGAAGAAATATTCATTCATAAATCTATTGCTCATAATGCTACAATCTAGTTTACCAGTTATAGACTAGACGATGTACACAGATAACAAAATTAACTTGAATCAAGAAAAATAATTTCGAACCAATAAAATCATTTTAAAGAAAAATATGTTTTTGACTTAAGAGTTTCTACTCTTAGTTTTAGATTAATATGTTTATACAGATGTTAAAAATCAAGAGCAGAAATTTTTGAGTAAAGAAAATATTTTTCTTTAAAACGATCAAAATTATTTTTCTTGAACCAAGCTAATTCTTCTATCGGTATACGCACTTTTTCTAAGTATAGGCGATGTGATTGTATACTTTCTCTTGCTTAAAAATTATACGTACACAGAAGGCACGCGTCTTACTTGGCGCGTTACACGTGGTAAAACTAGATATTAGCGCTGGATTTAAGAACTAATATTTCACTCAGAAAATCGTAACACCTCTCACCAGGAAAGTTTTTGTCTTAAATTAGTGAACATTTTTTTAAAATTCTTTTATTTATAGAAAGCTAGCAATCGCGAAAATTAATGAAATTACAAGGACAATTTGCTATCATCTGGTTATTGTAGAATTATTTTTTATTCGCTCTCATTTATCAAGTCTTCCTAAATTGGTATAGTGGTTAACAATGGATTAATACATACATAGTACATATTAGTATATTTTTCAATTTTATTCGGCTCTATTTTTGCAACGAGCTCGATTTTATCAGACTAAAACATATTAATTTTTTCTAATTATTTATAGAAATTTTGAATCTGCTACAATGATAAAATTTTTAAATGAAAATCAAATTATTAAAAATATATTTTCTTTTTTTGATATGAGTTAATTGGTACATTAATTATTAATTAAAATTTTTAACATTTCAATCGTATTTCACGCTCAGTTTGCATACGAAGTTTTTGTTTCAATTTTTAAATAAATAAATTAATATTTAAATGTTTATGCTTACTATTTATTTTACATATTTAATCATTAAAGTAGTATAGCAAAACAAATAGCTTAAAATCTAATTATAAAAATTATAAAATACACGTGGTATTCATAAACCACATATTATTGCTACGCTTTTACTTACAAGTTTTTAAATCTAAAAACTTATTTGCAAACTGTTCTTGTTCATTGATTTATCTCACACGACTAATAAGTACTTTCACAAGTTCGTTATAATCGTTACGCATAAAAATACCACGGCTTGAGAGACACAATTAAAATCATTCCATAAATTATACATGATTGTATGGATAGTCATTGAGGCGCGCGCTATAAGCTTGATCGAGTTCCGTCATCGTCCGTGAAGTAAAAGAAGGAGAGAAAAATTAATGGTGAGAGCCTCGGCGAGCGGCGCCTGTGCGCGATGTAAATAGAAATGAAAAATGTTGTTACGTATTTTGTGTCTAGGTCATCGTCGTCGTTTTCGCACATCCAGCGTCGTCGTCGCCTACGCGATTACTATTTATTATAATTATTCGTTGAAATTTCCGAGAACGATTATTACAGCTTGCTTTGTTTTCCCTATGCGCTGCTTATATTACATTTCGGTTTATTCGTCAACGGAAAATCTGACGTCGAAGCGGCTATTTATGGGAATTAACAAATTGCTCGGGACAATTTCTCACTTCATTTTTCTGTCTCACTAATCGGTGTAATGACACTATTTATACAGTCTCAAATTGATGATTTTTTATTTTCTTGAGACGCAGCCGGAGTGATCTAAGATCGCATAGTGCCGAATAATGCCGGGAATGAGTTAATGAATAGGAATATTAATCAACGTTCGGATTTAGAGGAATATTGCGATGAAAAATGTACTTTTAAATAGGTTTATTTATTATTAACATTGATTAATCACATACATTATATTATTGAGGTTAATAAAAAAAATTATTTTTCAGATATCGATTAAATCATTATTTCAACAGTAATTTTTAAGCAATAAAGGAAAGCATAAAATTTATGAAATTTATTTAACAATAATAATTGGATCAAATAAAATATTAGCTAATTTTGAATTTAAAAATTTGCCACTACTTACGCGTCTGTTCGTTACGCTCTAATTCTCTTGCGTTATTTTTGTATTTAGCATACGTAAAAAAAAAAAAAAAAATTCCATTAAAATAACATTTTTTTTTAGCTTAAATAATTGTTTTGTTTACATTTTAATAGATGGCTAATTAATGTTATAAAGGTCGTGCATTGTAGAACGCAATTTGAATAATCTTTCTCGTGTATTAAGGAGGACTTTTAAAGTTTATTTCTTTATTTTAAAACGTTAATAAAACACTGGTAGGCGAAGCTGAATAAACGCGTAAATGGCGGACGAACGCGAGCATTTTGCCAAATTTGTAGAATGGTATTTTTGAACGTCCATCAAACAAACGACTAAACTACCAATGAATTTTGAAAGGCTTTGAAGCTAAAAGCTTTACAGCTTCCATAATACTGGGAGAAAGCTCATTTTAAAATGCGCGTAATACGTTTGCTCCTTGTATGATCGTTTAATCGAAGCGCGACAAATTTCGAGATTGGATTTGTAGTAGGGATAGCGTTATCCTAAGGTTCATGCAATGTAACATTAACGAGGCCGCAGCAATGTGAGCGTTTTGTCGCCTCGGTAAATCCAAAGTTTAATTACCGGTTAAACTAGAAAGAGGAAGAGAAAGGAGAGATGTGGGGGATGGAAGAGGGGGGGGGGGGGCAGGGGGCGGCGAAAACTTCTGTGCGCAACTTCCGGTCCCTTCGTCGAAAGCGTTTGCATACACGAGTTGCTGGACACTCTATAATTTTGAGTGCTGCTCGCATTCCCTCGTCCTCTTGCATCTTGGATAAA
Source organism: Chalcis sispes (assembly GCA_949987625.1). NCBI lineage: Eukaryota > Metazoa > Arthropoda > Insecta > Hymenoptera > Chalcididae > Chalcis > Chalcis sispes. The sequence goes on along the minus strand of OX465094.1, from coordinate 1,444,505 downwards.
TATCCTTGTTTATCGTTGTGCGTATCTATTTTTAATGAGAATTTTAAGATTTGTCGTTTTTCATTCGGACTTTATTTAACTTAAATTTCCACGGAATTCAAAACGAAATGTTAAAATACTTTTTATTCTTGTTTTTTTTTTTTTTTTTTTTTTTTTCTTAAAAAAACGGTAGTTTTTCAGTCACTTCAAACTAATTCAGACTTTATATAAATTGCTAATTTACTTTGTGAAGCAAAATTTTTAAAAACGTCTTTATTTATTAAATGATAAAATATAATAATTAATAAAAAATTTCTATGTTTTAATTGATAGGTATAATATCAATTTTATATTACTAAAGATTATTGATATTTGTACTTCATAGAAGAAATATATTATACTTATTTAATTTACCTAATTAATTATGATATTACTATTTCGATTCAATAAAAAATTAATAAAAAATATTGTTGGATATTTCTTTGATTTTATGCGGAAAAATAATAAATATAAATTTAAATAAAAGGTACTTTCGCACATTTTAGGCAAAACTTATTGTTTATACATTTATTAATATTTTTAATAATTGTTTGATTTATGAAAATGATAAAATATTTGTATGTAATTCGACTATTGTATATCATTATTCGCAATTTCGTCATCAAGTATTTTATATCAAGTATTTGTTGAAATAAATTTTGGCTAAAGTAATTTTCAACCGCGCCTTGTCGTTTAACCTTTTAGACTATTGGCACACCTATGATCGATTAAAGACAATTAGTGACATCATACATCAGTTTGTCAGGACAGTGTGATGTCATATTTTCGGTCAATTACATTCTTCTATTTGTCAATAATTGAAACTATTCATTTTTAATTAGGAAACCTAAAATACGCTTCGATCAAATAAAATGTTTTTAAAATTTTTATTAATTTAGATTGAAAAAGAAATGTAAATTTAAAATTATGTTTTGTTAAATTATCAATTTTTTTATGCCGTAGATAAAATTACATAAATTATGGTTTTTTAAATTGTCATATTTTACAATTCGTCACAATTTTTTTTTCGTTCCAAGAATAATTTGTAGAATTTATAGAATTTTATTTCTCAATAGTGAATGATGAAAAATCAGGCATTATGTAGAATTCAGAGAAGAAATTCAGAATACTTGAGTTTTTTTGCGTTGTTTATAGCTTTTATGTAAAATTTTTAATATTTTTTATTTAAACGAGATAAAACCTCAAGTGAAAAAATAAATTATCTGCAATTTTATGCAATCAAGATATACGTGTTTCTTTGCGACAACGCATCCGCGAGTATTAGAATTTACTTCGAAAGGTTCGAAACGCTCCTCAATTTCGATAAAGAGACAAAATTGGAAAAAAGGAATTTTCCCTCGTGACATTAAATTGCATTAGCGAAAATGTACGCTGCTTAAGTGCGGGAGATTTCGCGGTCTAGCGCATAGCGCTATCCGTGCACGAGTGTTTACCGACGGCGCGTTTCCTTCCCTCCCCGTTGGCCTTAATTAATGCGCGTGTAACGCGCGAGATATGAAACGAGTTTTCGCGTTATGACTACGCAGCTATACCCACGACGACCCGTTATAGTAAGAGCCGCAATAATACACGCCGCTCGCAATAATAATCGAGATGTATAAATTCTTTGCAAAGCAGATACACGTTCGCGCTTATCTCTTCGTGGATAGTCGTTAAATCGAAAAGCGCAAGAGTCGCATAGAAGCTTGTCGCGGTGCTTCAATTAGCCGACGCGATATTTATGTATGTTCCTCGTTTCGTATTTTTTCCACCGGCGTTCGCCTTCAGCCAGATAGATATACATATGTAGTTTCTCCAAGAGAGGAATTTACGCGCTAGTATTGAGATTTAAATGTCAAATCGTTTGACGTTTTTTGCCACTTTTTTTAAGTCTACGATGTGGTAACGAGTGCTTGTCACAATTGTAGGAAAATATCACATTGATCGTTATGCACTTGTTTATTCTCATTTATAGATTTTTTTTTTTCGAGATGCGTAAAGCATTTACTTCTGACAGATGAATGTGAATCTTGATTTGTCTTTGTATATAAAAGTATCAACAGCAATTTTATGTTTTTTTTCCAATAATTCTCGTGAGATATTTATTGATAATGAATAGATTTTTTATTTACTTGATACTTTGATGTAATATACATAGTAAAAACGGGCTTTGTATATTTTAAAACGTTTGTTTATTATTCACAGTAGACGATTACATGTGAGTTTTTTTTTCTGCAATCGTTCAACAATTCATTTTTCAAATATTCATAGAAATATGTTATTTTATCTAGTATAACGATAGTTTATATTTAGTTGTTACAAGTATACAAATTTTCAAAGTGCGATAAACAGTTTATTTAGATTGATTAAGCCGGTATAACGGAAACGTTTGTCACAGTATTATGTATATGCAATAAAATAAAATAATTTTCATATGCACTTTAGATTTTAGATAACAAGAAAATTCTATGCTTCACATATTTTGATGTTTACTTTAAAATAATCTTTTTACATTTAAACGTTTAATCTTTTGATAATTTTAATTTATGACTGTTTTGAGTATTTTATTTTTTCATTTTTCTTTCAGAGAAAAAAAAGATCATTGATTTTATGGAGGATGCGTAATTTACGTTTACTCTTTGATATTTTTATGTTTATAAGCAATAATAATGTATAATTTGTCAAATGATATTTGTTTGGTAACAAAAATATAGTAACCAGAATAATAACTTTGTTCATTCGCAGAATTTAATGATACACGATGGGAAATAGGTTGCGTTCGTTGATTGGGTAATTAAAGTCCCATGTAAAAAACGTCGATACTACGTTTTATAGCTAACCATATTTTTCGCGATAAGTAGAAAGTTTAATCGAAAATTTTACCTCTAAAAACAAGTTAATTAACCACAATAATTAAGTATAGAAAATAAATCGATGTGAAAAAGATAGATAAAGCAAAACGGGTTTTTTGCTCTTGTAAAAAAATTCTTTTACTTATGGTAAAAATAGATGAAATAAGAGTGGCTGGCTACAAAAATAATAAAAAGTACTAGGTAGTAATTAGGTTTACCGGGACAGATGCGCAAAAGACACGCAAATTCAAGCCTGTTTCTCGATCCACGATCGAGAGCGCTAAAGTTTCGAAATCGAGAACTCGGCTTTAATTTTTGTAAAAAATAGAGCTAAAACTTACGCAAACGAAAACAATTATCCAGTCGTAAATCGATTGTATACTATATATATATATATATACCAAAATCCCTTTCGGCAATTAATTCACGTCGCGAGGATTTCTCGCCTATATAAATCACTGGCCGAACGTCGACGAGTATTTCTATCTCTTTGTTTCGTTCAACCTCGTTTAATTAAAAACGTCCGTCATAATAAAGGTTCGCATTAACGCGACGACAAGATTTTTTAGCGTTTCGTATATTTCATCGTTGTACGCGGCGTTAACGCTAAATCTGTCGAGACACCCGCGCATATCATTTTGGCTTTCTACGTAAGTTGACGCACGTGTTGCACGTGGCCTTGACGTGCGTTAAATAAAGAAGCAAAATGTGAAATTGAATTATTCCGAAATTTTTTAGGACGAGAGAGGAACTCTATCGATGTCCACATGGATTTTTGTCATCTAAATGCTTCTTAAGAAATTCGCTTCGTATTTAGATGGTCTTGTTGATGATCTATTTCATATAAAGTCTATGTATGTTTAAAACTAAACACCGACGTTTTTTTTTTTTAATATACATTCACCTGTTAATAAAGCAGCTTGACTTATCAACGAATATTTCAATATAGAACGTCTTATATGTTTTTAAAAATTAAAAAAATTTTTTATTTTTATAAATAAAACTAGCTGTGCCTCGCGGCTTTACCCGCGTATAATAAGTATTTATTATAAGTGTAACCGCTTTCTATGTACATAAATTATCACAATACTAGGTATATGTCGTTTCTTTGCTCCGTTATTGTGAAAAAGACAGCGCTACTACTCAGTGCGTCTATGTACCTGTTTCCGACGTAGTTTTTCCATTTTCTCGTAGGAAAATTACTCTTACTTTTCCGTAATAAAAAAAGCTTATGTCCATCTCCGTCTTTCTTATTATCTTTGCAAAAATTTAGTTCCACAAATCTGTAACAAGCAACTTCTACACTTATAATAGGTATTACAACTATACATGTTTTGTTAACGCTTGCATCAATAGTTGCAAGCTAAGCCATTAAAATAATCGTTACGTTTTTTTGTTTTAGATACTGAAATTCGGTTAAATATTTGCGCAAATATAATAATTAATAATGTTCGGCTTTTCGATATATTTTAATCACGTTTGAAAATTATTTGAAAATTTTATAATTAGCGTAGTTGAACGCTTCGTAAAGTAGCTTCGCTCTTTTCATCGTGGCCGAAACAAGAGGACGCCCTTAAAAATCATCTCATCGTCGCTTTGACTCTCGTTAATGACGTCGAGTTTTGCAGGTGTGAATCCGGGTTACGCGAGGGAGTCGCAATCAAGGCATTATAATGAAGCGTCGGGGCGGCCAGCGGCGCAGCCCATTCGGAATTCCAAATAACATTCGCCAATTTTCGTAATTAAGTAGTTCGCGCATCGATGTGCCGCGACAAAAGCATTCAGCTCGTTTTCCGTGGGCCTTTTCCATAGGCCTTTCCTACATTCGGGTAGAGGCCGATTTCACGGCCAGTGGAAAACACTTGTTAGCCGAGGTTACCGGGTCGATAAAGCATTTTAATCATGTTTGATCGCTAACCTTTCCCTCTTTCTCTCTCCCGCTCTCTTTCGTGTACTCGTACCTACGCTCTACGGTTGACTTTGACGCTTTGCCACTGCTACTCGATAAAATATGAACGCCTGGCTGACGAGCGACGCGATATTTTTTATTGTCCAGATTTCAATTAATTTTGTAATATTAGAAGGCCGTCACCGAGGCATCGGCTTTTTCCCCTCTTTTTAAATTTCACTTGTGTTCGTTCAATTTATTCCGTTATGAAATTTCTTCATTAGAATGGAATGCGTTTGAAGGGCACGACTTTGATAAAAAGCCAAACGTTTATTTTCTTCCTATTTTTATTTATTTATTTATTTATTTATTTATTTATTTATTTATTTTTTTAATGTCTTGCTATACTCATATGCACTCTTTAATAAATTAATTTACGCTATTTTATTTATCATTTTATTTATTGATTATTCATTAATTTTGATAAAAAATAATATTGTGCAGCTTATAAAAAATTCAATATAAAGTGATATTGTTTTATTGCTCGTCTCGCAATAAAAATGCTGAAATACGATGTTAAATTTTTTTATTCTTCGTTGTATGTCTAGATACGGAAAGTCTGCGCAAAACGAGCATAGGCTAAATTTCATATAAAGACAGTATCGAAAATTCTCCTATCACACAGTTAATTTGTTTATGTTTTCACAATATAACTTTTAGAGTGTACACGTGGCGTTTTAAACTGTAACATCAATATGATACGCTTAAAGTGATTTATAAAATTTCAATAGTTTTTGTTTATTGTTAATATTATTTATTTAACCAATAATTGATTGATGTTATTTTTGTTATCCGTCGATTGAACACCTAAACTTCTATTGTTATCCAAATTGGACTTTTTTTCGTTATTTTGTTTTTTTATTCATTTTTCCTTAACGCGCCCACTTTGCCTGTATCTTCCCTCTATGTCAAATTATTAAAATATGGAATTATTTACGATAAAGTTAATAAACTGAACATTAATAATTGCGAGTTTTTAATTTACGAATCAAATTTAAAATTAAATTTTTCTTATTTAAACAATTTTTTAATTTTTTAATGAATTTAAAAATAAAAAATAAAGTTTAATAAACTTTTTTAATTTCGAAAAATTTCTCATACATTTATTACCAAGAAAACAGTAATAGACAATGCTCGATAAAAAAACTGTCCAGTAATATAGCTAGTTAATAAAAATTATTACTACTTGAAATAATGTTAAATAAACACGGAAGTCAACATTTGAAACTGGAATGCAGTGAGAAAGAGAAAGAGACAGGCAGACAGAGTAGTATAGAGGAAGCGAAAACGATAAAAGAGAGAAGTAGTAACATATACACTAACGAGTTCGATTTTCCATAATCATAAAAATTATCGTTATCATTTAAAATTGGAGTAAAAGTTCGCGAACTCTTTAAGCGATTGTACTCGCGAGTCAAGGTTCATTGTTCGCTTGTACTTGAGGGATCGTGAAAAGAGGTTTAATGTAACCGTGACGTAGTAAACAGACATTTTATATTATAATGTCGATTGAAAAGAATGCATAACATATAATTAAAAAGCATTGATACGCATATTGTAACTTTGTTTAATATTTATCGTGTAAAATTTCAATATCACAATTAGATGATTGCTTTAATTTATAAATAACGAAAATTTAAATAAATTTTTATTTCGATTGTAATATGTTATCAATTATATAATTAAATTCAAAATCGCTAATCGGAATTTGCAAAATCATGTACTTTGTTGAAATTCGAAACTGGCTTTTCCTTTACTCAATGTTGTTCAAATAGGTTTTGTTACTTCAAATTTCATCTTTAAACATTGTTATTACTGTATTAAATGTCTCTTTTTGACCGATTAATTAGCTAATTTAAGGGAAAAATAATTTGTAAAAAGCAAAATTTTACACTTGCTTTAAATGTAACGATTTGTTTTGGAATCTATGGGCCAATTTTATATTACCAGTAGGCCTATTATTAAATATTGTTTAAGCTAAGAAGCGTAGCGGAGATATAAATGTATTAACTAATGTTTTTGTTAAATAAGCATATTAAATTACATGTAGGCAATATACATTTTAAGAAAACAGAAATTTTTTTTTAAATTTCTGCAAAAATAAACTAATGAATAATAACCGTAACAAAACATTAAAGAGACATATTTAACATTTATTATAAACTATAAAAATTATCGTAAATTAAACTAAATGTTGTATTAAATCGTTCAAAACAATTTCCTATGTAATTTTTCGATCTTCAATTTGAAATTGAATCATCGTGGCTGTTGAAGAGGAGGGAGGGTCACTTCCTTTCTCGAAAAAAGCAATCGGACGAGAAAAAGGTGCAGCCGATAATACGCGTACGGGTACGGAGGCCGTTGTGCGCGCGATTACGCGTGTCTCCGGCATCGAAGAGAGTGAGAGTAAGAGTAAGAGAGAGAGAGAGAGAGAGAGAGAGAGAGGTGCAGATAAAGGAAATACGCTAGGCTCCTTATCGTACTCGACGAGGCGGCAGATCCGCTTCCGACGCAAACTCATCGACGTGGTCGCTTCCGTTCGCGCGCGTCGAGGTACGAACGATGCCGCTGCGATTGGATTCAAGCTGCACGACGTACGGAGCGTGCATAATCGTCCCGCGGCGCGTTTTGCGCACCCGGTGCGTCCATATGCGCGTCGTATCGCGATTAAATGAGCGAGCGCCGTACGCTCGAACCGAGCGTTTCTCTTTTGCGCTCCGCGAAAGAATTTAGCTTCTGCTCCGTAGACGTGTTTAAAGAATAAAGCGAGATTACGAAATACCAAAATCGAATGCCAGTATTTATCGAATGAAATTTTTCGTCTAAATTTTTTTCGCGCAATTGACGCTCGCAAACAAAATTTTAACCGTGATAAGATTTATTCTCGGCGGAACTTCTCGAGAACTAATGGTCGAAGTAAGAGAAGATTCCTTTCCTATCCTTTGGACGCACTGGCAGTCAGCCGGAAAAATACTCGTCGTATTCGAGAGCCTCTTGAATAACATCGGCTTTAGAGTATATACGGTCTTCCCATTAATTGACTTTCTTTATCATTAATCGCTTTCTTAATTGAGTACGTGCGCTTTTATGATGACACAATAATTTTTTCTTCTTCTTGCATGCGCCAACTTTATTACTCGCGAAAATGTCAATCCCAGTTTTGTTTGAATAAATCTTGCGGATAGTGGTGATTGCTATTGCTCAAAAAAAAAAAAATTTCATTCTGCGGAGACGTTCGTTAGCGAAAAGAGCCTTGCTAATATCTGAAACTACGTTTTCTCATAACATTGTAATTGTGGTTTCTAGGAAATACGTATTGTCTTATATTATGAATATTGTGATTCTATGTTCTACTTAGTTTATGCTTACACATTTTAAAAAAAAATCATACTTTGTTAGTTTATTAAAATAGTTAATCTTATTATTTTATATTTATGCTTAAATTAATATCAATGTAGTAGTTTTATTAACGTTTTGATGGCACGTATTTAAATTTCTTAAAAAAAGCTTATTTAAAAAGCTATCGCGTATTTATAAAAAGTTTTTCGAAACGAATGTTATTGAAACGCTGCCAAGAACCGCTCATTAAAAAAAAAAAAAAAAAAAAAAAAAAAAAAAAAAAAAAAGGCTAAACTCGCCGAAGGAAACACAGCTCACACGCACGTTTGACTTTTTACGGAATCGCTCACATTTCCATCATGCGACTTCATTGATAAAAGAACTTGAATCGTTTGCTTCATTACTTTCTTTCTCTTGCTGTTCGTACTTTGAAATTTGGCCGATCAAAACTTAAATTCGACAATGGAAGTGAGCTTTTGCGCTCGCATCGTAAAAGGAGCCCGAACCGGGCCCAGCCAGGAAACTCATCTTCTTAAAGACAGAGCCCTTTCTGCTTTTTCTCTTTCTCTCTTATTTTCTCCTTTCCTTTTACGATCCCTTTTCTCGCTCGCTATCTTGAAGTTAATGGCATGCGCGACCAATCGGACCAATATATACGAACGTGTACCGGTAATAGGTTTGGTTTATAAAGGGAACTGAACGATTGGAGAGTTTTAATCGAGGTACTTTTCTAAATTTATTTTCAATTAAAACAATTCGAGCGCGTTCCGAAATACTTTATATTTTACGAGTAAATTCAATTGTTACTATTAATTAATTTTTTTTTTTTTTTTTTTTTTTTTTTTTTTTTTTTAACTATTATGATTGATTTGATTCGAAATTTCGTATTATTATTATTTCGATATAATTTCAAAGTAGAGCAATGAAATTTATTAATCGTCAAACTCTTTTGCATAATTGTTCCAACCAATAAATTTAAATATGACGTTCGTAATATTGTATAAATAAAAATTCCAAAAGGCGTTTCTTCTCATAAAAACGTTTAGCTTTGAAGTTGTTATCGGCGAGCAAAGCCACCGCAATCGGTACGCCTAAAAATAAGCTCTCGTTTGGCCTATCAAAGATGAAACATCTAGCGCACGTAATCGGGAAAGGCAGTAGTAGCTGCAGCTGCAGCCGTCAACGGCGCGTCGCGGAAGTCGAGAGCGAGCGCTCGCCGGAGAGCGCGAGTACGCGCACATACTCGCGGCCGCGAGAGAAGAGATAGAGGAAGAGAGAGTGGAGCGCGTGTCGAGCGAACAAAGAGAAAGAGAGAGAGAGAGAGAGAGAGAGAGTTGGTGGGACAACCGAGAGATGGGGAGAGGGGTGGCGCGCGCGGGGTGCCGGCAGCACATGCTAGCCGGCAGTCGCTAGCGCGACACGGTCGCCGCCACGTGCTTACAACCATCGCACTCGTATACACACACAAAGCGAGGGAGAGAGAGAGAGAGAGACGGGGGCAGAGCCCCTCGAGGAAATTTTGAATCGGCCCGCGTCCACCGCCGCCTCCTCCTCCACCTCCTCCTCCTCCTCCTCTTTGAGCGCCCAGGCGAACGACGCCGGGAGAGCGCGCGCGCAGAGTCTCGGTGTGCCGTCGAAGCGAAGTACGCGAGAGAGCACAGCCAGCCCCGGCCTCGAGAAACTTTGAGGTTCGCGCTTTGCCTGTCTCTCTCTCGGGCCGCACACCGACCCCGCGTATCGTTGTGTGTACACACTCTCCTACTCGGCTGACGGTTCACGCCTGCGTCCAGCGCTACGGATATATACCGGGCCGCGAGCCGGGAACGACCGCGCCGCTCTGCCGCTCTGCCGCCGCACGTCCTTTCTCTCCTCCTCATTCATTATTCCCTATTTCGTCATTTGACATTTCTTTTATTTACGAAAAAGTTCATTTTTTATTTACGATAACCCTCAGTGATTACTTATTAAAAAATCTTCGCGCTCCAGGATAACGTTATCTCTCGTTTTTCGTAATCGCACGGCCAGAGAGCCGCGATCGTTTGTAAACAGTTGTGTAAAGGTTCCAAAACGTTTGAACGAACGTGACCTTTTCTGTGCATCGTTATATTTTGGTAAACAATAGAGACGATTCTAAAGACTAAACGAGACTGCAGAGTGCCGTTGATAAAAAACGTTGTGCATGGTGATTAAATTCGTAGGCGGAATATTGTTTACGTGTGCGGTGCTTTGGTTGATTTATGCGAAACTAAATCGTCGTCGATAAGCGCTAATAAAACGCATTCGTGCGCGTTGAATCTTCGCACGATTTTTCTTTTTTACCGCTCACAAGTGCGCGATAGCTTTCTCTTTGTAGAACAATAGGAAACAATTCGACGTTGAGTAATATCAGCGGTGATAAATTAACGCGCGCATATGTTGCTTTTAATTTAATTACGTAAATAAATTGCAGAATAAATACCGGGTTGAACAGTGATAAAAAAGTCTCGTTAGCGTCAGACCCAAGGATTCGATTGGCTTTGGGCGCCACCTGCGCATTCCCACTTTCTTACTTTATCTATATTGATGATACAAATTCTTTTCCTATTGGTGAACTCTTCGATTTTTTTTCGAATCGAAATCTGTTAATCAAAACTTGCTTTCTTTTAAACTTAAATTTCTTCTTTTTTTTTTTTTTTTCTAATAAGAAAAGAAAGTTCAAACGAGTTATTAATTAAATTATCGGTTATTAAAATCAGAAAAGAGAAGGAAAAAAAAAGGAAGAAAATTAAAGGACGAGGCGCAATAGTACGACACCGGCGCGAAACTAACGGTAAACTACTGCAACCTCGAGGACAAAACCAATTTGCAGTTTGCCAGCTACCGAGGCGCTGATGGAATGACTCAATATGTCGCTTAAGTAAGTAAATTTATGCAGTGTATGTACAAGATAACGAGGAGAGAGAGAGAGAGAGAGAGAGAGAGAGAGAAACGTGGAGGGCACCGTGCGTAGAAAGAGACAGAATATCTATTTAGAAATTTAATTAGCTTATTAAGCAAACTATTCGACCGTTTACTTGGAAAGTGAATTCGCGTTAACGGAAAATTAATAGAATTCGCGCTCGTGAGATTTCACCTGAAATCAAAATGCTACATGTGTTCTGATGTAATTTTAAAACTTTCTCGAAAGCTCAACCACAAAAGTTTATTTCGCTCAAACGCGCCATTGCATTAAGATATAATTTAAATAAACTTTTTCTCAATATAATTTCATTCTTAATTATAGAAAATACGATTCTTTGTTGTTTTATTTTGTTATTATATTATCTTATGCCTCTCACAAATTGATAAAAAATTTTCTTCGCTCGTTTAATTGGCTTTGTTAAATTAGATGTACAAAAACTACAAACAATGCGTAAACTTCATACTTAATTGTCTTTATTAAAGTTTACATAGTCAAAATGTTGTACATTATAATAACATTCAAAATTTTAATTTATAACCAGCACAATAACTTCAATGAAAAGCAGCGATATCGATGAATCACTTAGCGCGTTTCGCAATTAAATTACTTGCGTTCCGCTTGCGTTTAATCACATTGGTCCAACAACAACTGGCATCTTTATCGTCTTAAGACAACATTATCGTGAAAGACCCATGCCTTCGTCAACAAAAAAAAAAGTCTTATATTTTATTGCCGGGGAATTAGAGAAATTGAAATTTATCGCGTCTATCCGAGCACGTTTTGTTTATGTATTAAATGATAGAAAGTAAAATGCCGGGAACGATTTTTGGTGCCATTAGCTCGCGGACGCAAACTTGAAAAGTTGTCAGCAACGCCGGCGTTCGGTTCATTTGAACACGGGATGATTTATACCTCGCGACGCTCATTCAATGATATGCGATATATATATATATATATATATATATATATATATACACACATAAAGAACTTGTTCGTTGAATTTATTCGCCGTGGGAAGACTCTGGGCTAACTGCGGGAGAAGGCGCGCGGGCGCATTATTATTTTTAGGCCGAATAATCAAAAGACGACGAGAACACGAAGAAAAAATCAAATAAATCTTGGTTTAAAGGTTCGGGAGATAAAAAATTTGGACAACTGTAGGAATCGACATATTATACGAAGGAAACCGGCCACAATGTTCAATGAATGTAGCGACTGCTTTTGAAGTTATAATTTTTTATGAGCAGACAGATGCGCCCCAATGAATGTATGTAGAGTGGAATTTCGTCTAAATGTTTCAACCAATAAATGGAGACATTATAACGTTTCGCATTTTGAAAGAAATTTATTTCGTGCTCTTATTTCATAAAATTCAAAGGGGGATTTTTTTTTCATTGGTCTTAATAATTGCAAATACTTATATATTATATTATATAAATTTATAACTTGTTCATGTTTCTTTTTCATCTATCATTGTAAAATGTTATTATATTTTTATTTTGTCAAAATTCATTTTATTAAGTATTATTTTCTGCAGTACATTATACAATATAAACTATGATATTTTTTAATTCTTATCGATAATTAGCTAAGCTCTTCGTATTTTATAAATAATTGTCGTTGATGAATGCAACAAAAAGTATTTTAAAAATTCTCATATCTTAAATACGTTAAATCCACTTGAACTAAATGTATTGAAATTTATTTTAATCAGGACAGAAGGAAAAACAGATTGCAAATTTGAGTTTGTTGAGACTGCTTTATCATTCATACATTGATTTAAATATATTGATTTAAATATTCAATTTGCTAATTCATTATTATAATTTTATGAATTATAAGAAAAATTATAATTTGTAAATCTATTATTATTATTTATATCTGCTTATTATTTTTCTTGAAGGTTAAAACACACAATACGATGTAATTAAAATTATATTTATAAATAAAACGTTAAAATGCATATATTGATTCCACAACGAATTTTATGGGTACCGTGAAAATAGTTGCTTTCTAAAGCACTTAATTATATGTTGTGCGAAAAAGCTGACAATTGGAATTAATTACAGAAACAAAATTTTAATTATGTCTCGTGTAAAGTACAGATATTCATAAATTTCTTTTACGTAATATGATTTATTAATATGAAGTTAAATGAAAATTAATAATAACTTTATTTTTTGAACGTTTAAATTAATTACAGTCATATCAAAAGTTGCGTTCCTTATCTTATTTAAAGATAAACTATTACAACGTTAATTTTAAATAATTTATAAAATTATCCTTTCATTAGCGTAAATGAAACTTTCGTTATAGTTTGAAAATCATCTTTTTTGCTTTATTTTATAAACAAATAAAAATTTACGAAATTCCCTTTATAAGCTTCACGTAATGAAAATGATAAAGAGATTATTGAAAAAGCCTTTTGTGAAATATCGAACAAAACATGACAGTAAGTTTCGTCCAAAGGCACAAGAAAACAACGCGTACCAGCGGCGAATCAGCACCGAGTCAATATCGGCTGGACATTGCATTTCTTTCATGAATGGGCTCGCTTATTTCCTGGCATACGCGACGAGGGCCTCTTTAAAGCCGATTTGGCGCTACAAAACATTCCGGTAGAAATATTGTCGCCCGAGGCGTTAGCGGCTTTGAAAAGCGCGCGAAATTCAATTTTTTCAAATCGGTATATGATTGACAGTTCAATAACCGGGGCTACGCCAGCGCGGTGAAGGGCTCCTTTCATGCCATTTTACGGGTGCGCTCGCGGAAAATGATTTTGTAAGGCGATTTGAAACAACGAGAGCGCCGAGTTAATTGACTCGCCACCGATAATTGAATGACAACTCGGCGGCTGGGAAAACCAATGGGTTATGGGCGGTGTAAGGGCGCGAATCAATTTGTATGCGAATTTTCGATAAACTCGTTCGATTATGTCTCGAAGTTTGGCTTTCATTATTTTTTCCGTTCTCGACTTTGTTTTCTTCATCAAACGATTCGCGATTTTTTCCCTTAATACGCCCAATACCTTGCACCCAACGATAATATTTCCATTTAATTTTTATTTTATCAGGATTTCTTAATTACTACTAGCTTCAAAAGAATTTTCTATTTTACTTTTTATGCTTTTCACGTAGTCGCATTATTAATCGAAAGAATGGTGTTTGTGTCGCATAAAGTATTCATCCGGGAAATAAATGTCGATTTTACCGTTGAATTTATTAATCGTTGACGCATAGAAACAAAACAAATATTTTTCGTTAATCAAAAAAAAAAAAAAACAAAAAAAAAACAAAAAAAAAAAAAAAAAAACAAAAAACAAAATTGGTTAAAATAAAACGCATTCTCTCTTATAATGCATTGACGTAAAACCAATAAGCCAGATAGCGCCGATAAATTAATCAAAATTTTAAGGTGAATCGGTTATCCTTAAGCGAGATGTTCAGTGGTCGCCGCAAGTTTAACCAATGCAGAAGCTCTCTCTCTCTCTCTCTCTCTCTCTCTCTCTCGAAATCGATAAAGAGCGACCGCGAAACATAAATCCACACTAGCGCGCATCGCTGGACGCACATTTTATGTACGCTCATATAGTCGGATAAACATCGCCCGAAAAATACGATCCCGCAGATATAAATTTTTCGCGGCATAAACTCTTCCCACCCTTACCATTCCCCGTTCTCTTATCTATTTTATCATTCTTTTCCTTTTGCGGGCGATGACGATTTTTCACGGGGCTCACGGAGAGAAGAGTTTATTATTCGGTGGTCGCCTAGCCACTGGCGCGAGAGATTCTAAGCGCGCACGTGGTGCTCGCGCCTCCGGCGTGTATTTACGCTCTTTTGTCGCGAAACATTTGCGACACGTGCTGGCCTCGGCGCACTCGAAAGAGAATGAGCGAGAGCGAGAGAGAAAGAGAATGGGCATGAGCGAGAGATAGGAAACTCTTAGCCTTTCGGCTCTTTGTTTGACGGGTAACGAGCGGCTCTCGAGATCGCGGCTCGCCTCGTATATTATACGTAGCCCAGAATTTCTTCTCCTTTCTTTTTCTTACTTCTTTCCTTCTTTTTTCCTTTTTCTTTCCGTGCCCTTTTTTTCTTCTCTTTTCTGTTTGCTGCTCTCGTTCTTCCCCGACACTCGTTACGTTTCCAACGCCTTGGGAGGAACGTAGCACAAAGTTCATTGTGGGTTTTATTAAAGTAGTAGCCTTTTTTTCGGGAACACGGCAAAAAGTTTTTGAAATTACAGCTTTGACGAAAGAAAGAAAATCAAAGTTTTGCGAAAGCTCCAACTGGTGCACTCGAAGATAAATTACCTGGGAATGAATTTTGGCAGATTTATAAATCGAATGAAATTACGAACAGGTTTTATTATCTCCAGAAAAGGAAAATTAACTTTCCGTAATATTTTGTTGTATACTAATATGGGAATCACCAATCAGGAATTCAAATTGTAGCATGGAATTCGAAAACTCTATTACAATGCTTATACTTTATACAAGTATGGACCAAAAGTATCAGGAATCATATTAAGGAATTCTACTCTTAGCTAAAGTGTACACAGCCATATTACGTTAAAATCTCGTGTGTGTGTATATATATAAAGAGAATTTGGCTTAAGTAATTCCGTCGAAATTAGAAAAGTAAATTTAGGGTAACCAGTAACGGCATTTCCGAGGTTGGATTATTTTGAATTTAATTATTGTAACCTTGATACTAATAAATTTTATTTAATATTAAATTTTGAAAATTCAATTAATAACGGAATGATGAACGTTTTCAAGCTATATCGTTTGAGCAATTATAATTATCGTGTGTTTTGTTTTCTGAATTTCAGAGAGGCGCTCTATGTAATATTATTAAATGATAATAAATTGCAAATTAATTAACGAAGAAAGAAATTTTCATACAAATATATATTGTTAAATTTTAATTAAAATTACAACAAATTTTAAAGAGCTGAAATATTGTTAGCAAGACTTAATTAAATTAATATGAAAGAAAAATATTCTAATAAATAATTTAGAAAAATCAAAGCTTTTTATTATAATATTTGAATATTAATGCAAATTTTACAAGCTTTTGCGCGAGCTTTGGCATAAAAATTTATCACCCGCGAGAAAACAGTTTGGAATCAAAGCTTACAAAAGTCGAGGAGTGAGTTTTTTCGCAAAAAGTACGAGGAATTCTAAAGAGCCGAAGAAAGTTGGAATGGCCGATATATATATATATATATATATATATATATATATATATATGTACATATGTATGTTTGCGAAAGCAAAGAAACTTTTCCAAACAATTCCCCTTTTGTAAACGCAGAAACTCTCTCCCGGTCTCTCCTCTCGCGAGGCATTTGCGCGAGGGCAAAAATAACACCGTCGTCTTTCTAAATTCAGCCCGGGAAGGCAATAAAGCGTTCCCGAGCTCGCGTGACCCGTGAGAGATCGGCAATGCTCGCGCGCGTCGCTACTTGGCTACTCGGGCCATTATATTCCCCGATGACGCGATGCGATCGCCGTAATACCCGCCGAGTGATTCGCCGGGGCCCTCCCGAGGAAACTCCTCGACGCGGGCAACCAATGGAGCAACGGCGAAGCTTCCCCCGTGGCACCGACCGAATCTGAGCTCATTAGCTGCTCCACTAGATGTACCCGTATACCGCTCTACCGACCCTCGCGCTGCTTGCTGCCCTCTTTCGCTCAGCTTGGCTTAGCTATACACGCTAAGCTCTTTATCTCTCTCTCTCTCTCTCTCTCTCTCTCTCTTGATGCATTGGTTATTCACACTGATGGGACAACGGATTCCGGGTGCAGCCTCTTACTTCAAGAGAGCTTGATAGGGTCGTTTCGATAATTTGTTACCATTAATGTTTTATTTGGCTAAATCTAAGTTAACAATAATTGTTACGATGACGTGTACATTTTTTATTTAAATTTCTAATTAAAGATAATTATACCGTTTAAATTTTTCATCTTATTTTCATGTTACAGTATAGGATCATTTTTTCTTTTTGTAAAATACGAGTATAGTAAAATTTTCACTTATTTTTTAACGAAAAATTTTTACTTTAAAGAAAAGTACTTTTGTACAGGTTTTACATGAAAACGTCTTTTCGAGCTCGTTTTTTCGATGAGTTGACAGTGAAAAAGTGATGTTTCTCTTCTTTTTAGCAGAGCTCATCTAAGTTGTTTGAACTAAACTCGTAGAGGGTTACAATGGAAACTTTGATTAGTTTTTATTTTTCTTCTCTTTCTATCTCTTTTTTTACTTTCAAAGAAAAAACTTTTCTCCCATGCTAAACTGGAAAATGTATTTTTTTTATATTTCGTTCATGTTTATCCGTATTTATTAAAATGCGTAAATGTAGAGGGATAAATGCAGTATATTACACAATAATTCCATTATATCAAGCCATTAAGTTTATAAAGTTTATATACATTGCTTATTTTTAGATATTTTAAAATTAAGATATTAAGAGTACACAGTTCTTGAAAGTTAATTTTGAGTTTGCAAACGTTTAAGCTTCCAAAGTTAACGTAGAAAAAATTACTAATTGGAAATTTATTCTTTGTAGTGAAAATAATGTACTCGACTAGATTTTGCTTCTTTCTAGATGTTCACGTTGAAAGAATTTTAGGTATTATTTTGTTATTTTTTATTATTGTTGAAAATACTTTTTAGAAAATACAATTTCTTTTTATGCATAATTTGCGAATATCAGTTTCATGCAAGTAGGTCAAATCTGCTGATTTTACAAGTTTATACCGAAAGTTCATGTGTACATTACGTACCAAACCGGAAAACGTTGGGAAAACCAATAATTTCGTTGTATCTCGATGAATCAGGATCATTTTAAATGTTTTTCTATCGTGTTTTGAATAGTTAAATGCGTACGACATAACACTAAGATAGAAACAAAGGGAAAGCTTACTAATTTTAACGAAAGTTAATGGAATAATACAAATAAATATTTACTTTTTACTTTTAACGGCATAATATTACTTTATGACTTGCTATTATTATTCCAGTGAACAAAAAAATTATCTGAATTAATATTTTTAAGGCTCAATTTAATTTTTTAAATTAAATTAATAAATAATCAAGCTATTATTTATTATACATTTAATCAAAGTTGTAATACTTTTTTTAACGAAAAGCAAAAGAAGGTTTTTCAGCTTTTTGAAAAAGTTTTAATACAACTTTTTTCATAACATATTTGACATTTAAAACGTTAAAATTTTAACACTCGTATTGTCAATGATATCTGACCCACATTCATCTTTTTATTCTATACAAATACACAACATTTTTCTTTAAAATAAGTTAACAGTGAATAATAATTCTAGGCACATGAATATGTTAAAATTCATCAGCATCAATCAACAAATCTACAGTTATCATGACAGCTTTGAATTATCGTCATAAACGATTAATTTGAACGTTTGCGTGGCTTGATATTTGATTATCGATATGAATGAATATGTAAATAGTGGACGACACTTACAAATACGTACACGCGCGCACCACACTCTCCCCCCCCCCTTCCTCCTCCCTCCTCACACACACAGGCAGACACACACGTATACAAAGAACGGAAAACAATTTACGCGACGCATGCCGATAGCAGGAGGACCGATTTGACGAAGATTTTGAATTCGAATGAATGCAAACGACTTTTGGGTTGGCCGGGTCTTTCCTCTACTCGTCGTTAAAACGAGAGAAAAGAGATATTCGACTGCGTGCCATTCACCACCTCTCGACCAAGTTTTCCATTTTCCTTGATGTGGAAAGCGAGAAAGGGAAGCACATACTCGTATGTTATGACCTAGTACATTGAGAAGAGAGCGCGATTTATTTTCTTCTTTTTTTTTCTGCACGTTTTAAAGCACTCTTCTATTTTTTTGTCGATTGAAGCACAGCACAGGCGCGATGTGTACCTTTAATTTTTATTTTCTTTTATCTCATCTGTAAATGAAAATTGTGAAGGACTCGTTAGAAATCGAAGAGGACGTTTGCATTGAATGAATTAAAACTTAAGCGTTGGATTTTTATTGGATCGTTTGTAATATAAACGATAAATTCTTCAAAGAAAATGATGAAAAAATTATTTTTATTGTCAAATTAATTCTAAAAAATTATTACAAAATTTAATTTTTTTAATAATTTAAAATAAGGCTTAAGTAAATGAATTGTACAAGTTTTAAAAATTTTATTAACTTTTTATATCAATGGATATTGCTGAATGAAATAAATATTTATATTTCGCACGATGTGATTTAAAGGGTATGAAATTTTATCTTAAAAGATAAAAAACGAAAGCAACGTTTGGATAAAATTGACGCGATAAAACAAAACAAAAAGTAAAAACGCGATCACATCAATCGATGCGAGGTTTACGGTGACTATTTTTCATTCATAACCAGATTCGCCGCGTTCTGCGTGTCGAGCACAAAAAAACAAAAAAACAAAAAAAAAAAAAAAAAAAAACACGCGCGCGCATAAAACTTCAGCACTAGGTCTCGAGTATAATCAGCATTTCTACCGACCTCTTTTATCCTCTCTTTCTCTTTCTCTCTCCCTCTAACACATACAGACACACATATACACAGATACACACACTTTCGAGGACTCTCTTAACGCTCGTCGAGCAATCGCGTGGGCGTGTAATTACGCGAGAGCGTTTCCTCGGGTGCGCCTGCGCGGGCTCATTCATACGCGCAGCGTCTTCTCCATTCATTAGCGTTCCCGCAGGCCCCGCGGGGTCCCACGTCAAATTAAAGAAGCAAATCCTTACCTTATATATTCTACCTTCTTTTTCCATCTTTTACTACTCTACGTGAAAGTGTGGAATAACATGTATATACGTGGCATCTTCCTTGTCTCTTTTCGCCTCCCTCTTTTCTTTTTTTTTTCTTTTCTTCTTTTTTTCAACCCGCCTTGCTTATCTACTCGTTTGTGTGTTTTTGCTCATTAAACGCATTCTAGCCGTCGCCTTGTGTGCCTGCGCACGCTGTCTCGCGATTTTTAGTTGGCTTATTTTCTTTAGTCGAATACTCTTTTTTTTTCGTCATATAGCGTTGCGTGTCGCTTCCTTTCTATCTTTCTCTCTCACTTACTCTTTCTTTGCTTGCTGTCTCTGCAATTGTCTTTTTTTTTTCGGACTGTGTTGAATAGCACTCTTCAAGTCAGACTGAAGACAAATAAACCTTTGATTTCAGCCGGAAGAGATCGTGGAAACGAAGACATTGTAAAGTTCTTATGATTTCTAAAAATCTGAAAAATATTTAAAAGTTATAATCGTCTCGATTTGCAAGATAAAATTCGAAAAAATATATAAATTAACGGGAATTCTCTATTTTTTTTTATCCCATTCTGAAAATAAATAGCTTATTAACGCTACTTTATTTTATTATTAATTTATTCTATTATTCTATCTAATATCAAATGAAACTTAACATGTGTATTGAAGCTTAACTTATGAGCGAAGTTTTTTTACTCAAAAATTATTCATAATTATTATGTTACAATATGAAATGGCTTTTAAGATTAATGCGCCATTACTAATTAAATAACGCAGTGATGTAATTTCAGCGCTTGAGTCAAAAAATTTAATATTGTATGCTATAATAAGTTAGTTACAACAACCGATTATAAATTCGTCACGGTCACTCGGTCATATTGTCATTCAACTGTGATACGATTGAACTTAATAAAACTAAACTTTCTCGCGTTACTCTCAAAACAATAACGATGATTATTTCATTGGGCAATTGATAATTGCATAAAATTTATTTAAAAATTACGCGGGTTTATTTAAATAACACTATATATTTGTAGAGTTTCATTCGTACATTATCTTTTTAACATATAATATTGACAAAGTTAATTTTAATATTCGGAAGGACGCCAAGATCTTTTAACGAGTTATCTTGATTAATGCTCCTATAAACCTCAAGCTTAACTATTTCCAGTGATTATATAGCAGCGACGCGTTCTTAGAAATTTTCGCGCGAATGTACAGCGGGGTACACGTGACAATTTTACGATCGGCGAAGCTTTTGTCTAAGTTCGGTATATTGCTCGTCTCTTAAGCCTCGGTCAAAATTTATCCAGCCACAAGAGCTTGTGTTGTTTATGAGGAAGACGACATGGATTAATTTAATATAATATTATCCAAGATCCAAGTCGTAAATTATCTCATTCGACGAGGAAATTTTGAAAAGGTATAGTCATTAGACATTGGTGTTAAAACAAAATTAAAAAGTAGCTTTTGCTTATATAATTGAAACTTATTTTTATTTAAAATTGCCATTTGCATCGACATAAATTTTAATTATAGATCGGCTTCGTTTTAAATAACTTTCGAGTGCCGGTGCAGCGGTATCTTAATAGATTTAGTGCCCCGTTATTTATGTACAACCTGTTATAAATTATCGAAGATTGTTTTTTGTTTTTTTTTTGTTTTTTATATCAAAGAGCCCAAAGGGTGGGGTGTTCGTTAAAATTTTATTAAAAATTTTAAATTTCAATTTAGAATTTTATCAAATATCTATATCATTATTTATTTTGTGGAATATTTAATTTTATATTTTTCAATGAAACGTTAAAATATATTTATTAATAATGGTTATGTTTTGAGATATTGGGTTTCATTATTCTGTGTATAAATTTCAGCTTCAAAGTAAAGAAATAAATAACGGTTAACCGCATTGAAAACGTAGGCGGAGAATCTTTTTTGAAAAACATTATTCATCGGTCGGAATGGCTTTCTACATTTTTACCAGAGTATACTACTAAACGATAAAAGTTATATCTTGTATAATACCATAATAAAACGCATGGCATTTTAATGCGACACGCATATGCATCGACGACAAAAAAAATAATATTTCGTATAAAATTCGAATTGCAACCAACGGTTATGATTATATATTTTAAAATCATTGTCTGGCGCGTAACATTAAAGTGCTTTTATTTTCAAGCGAGACTTGAAAATTTTTTACGTTCATATAAATTTTTTCAAACAATGTCAACTACATACACGATTAATTCAATTACATTGAAAGCATTTGAGATTATATAGTTACAAATACAAAATTTTCTGTAATCCGATATCGATCCGATTAGTCTACAGGTCCGAGGTCAAGGACCTTTGTGTTTAACCTACGTTACAGGCCTCCCAGGAGATAAAGTATACATAAGTCTGTCGCAAGCATGCACGATTTGCAAAGCGAGAATCCATTGCACAACGTCGAGTCGAATCTTTCGGGATTCACTTTCGGGACTCGTTATTGCACCTCTTCGTCTTTGACTAAACGCTTTTTCGTCTTTGTTCGTTTTAAGGATCCCTTGTTCGCTTATAAGATTTTTTTACAAGATGTAACGTAAAGGTTAACTTTGTTCTGTTGGCAATTTATCCATTTAATCTATTACGAGGATACTAAAGCGCCGATGGATTCTCGGCCGGTTTCCTTTTTGATGCGCATTTTCTCGGTGAACTCGGCTTCGAGGAATTCTTTGATAGACTGTTGATACCCCGTTAAACTTGTTTTGGAAGCTTTTACGGTGCAGAATACATATACATATAAATATTGCCTTGTATATTTCCAATCTTGAATCATCCATATTCATTTTCTTTATTTGGCACAAAAATATTCCATTTCTCGTTTTATTTACATAATTATAATTTCTTTATGCATATTAATAATATAAAGAGAATCTAAAGACAACGTTCATATAGATGAAATTTCTTAAAGTATCGCCAGCAGCAATTAGAAGGCGAGCGAAATAGAAGAAGGAATGGTAAGTAAAGTTCGGTCACATCGAATATCGGTGATATCTCGCTGGATTACCGCAAGCTGCACAAAGACGGTATTACTCGACGTGATTCATGGTCAGGCTGCCCACGCGTTCTCTCTTTCTCTTCACCCTTCGTTTCCTTTTCATCTAATTATAGTACAACGTGAGCTCGCGCGACTGCTTACCGCTACACGGCTGTACTTTCCTGACTCCAGACACTCCCATCGAATATCAATGTCACTCTTTCTCGTTCTTCCCGTTTTACTTGCGATCTCTGTTATTCTATTTGCTCTACCAACGATTGTTTGCGCTTGCGACGATTGTATTCGGCTTTGCGATCGACTCGATCCAAATTATTTTTATCGAGAGATCGACGACTGCCTTTGATCGAACTTCTGTGTGTTGGTATTGATTTCACGCGGTATTAACTCGATGAAATTTAATGATTCAATTTTTAACGACTATTATTTTTATGACTTCATTGAATCGTGCAAACTGAACTTTGAGATATAAAAAGTAAAAGATTTCAATAATAAAAAAATAAATCTCTTTTTAATCGGTTAATTTTTAATATTATTTTTATATATGTTGAGACATTCACAAATATAGTATAGGCAGAAAAATGAATATAAAAAATGTTATACCGAAAGTTATTGAATGTTTGCCAGTGTGAAAATATACTTTATTATACATAAAGACTGCTATTTATATGCGAATAATAATTACATAATGAAAGTTGAAAAGGCTCTTTGAATATTTAAGCTACTTAATAATATTTGATAATAATATTCACAAAGTTATTTTAATGAACCATACTTACCATAAGGGCTTGAAAAAAAAAAAAAAAAAAAAAAAAAAAAAGAAATCTCTTTACAGTGAAAATCATAGAGCCCGTAGATAATTAGATCGCCAAATGAAATAGTCACGTTTAGAATCGGCCTTAATAGATACAATTCAAAGTCCCATATAGTCCCTCATAAAACCAATCTCCCCGCGTCGCATAAAATTTCCTTTTCACAGATGAAGCGATCTCGTAGCTTCCTCAGCATGCATCTCTGTAGCGTTTTCCTTATTCTCTTTTCTAATCTCCCGCTCTCGCGGTGTAACTTTCGACGTCTTTCCTTCAACCCCTCTATTCCTTCTTCTTCCTTCTTCTTCCTTCTTCTTTCTTCTCGCTCATATCCGTCCGGAAGATTTTTCCCTCTAATTAGCTCCGCGACGGGCACGATTTCATCGAGATAATAAGACTAATACAACGAAACAATTAGTTTCAGAGTCTCGTTGGCGCTGTTGGGCTGCTGTGCCATCATAGGCGGCGCAAGTACCTCGCAGGACTTCTTTGGCGATAAGAGGGGTGAGTGCTTTTTTTATTATGCCTTTTTCTTTTATTGTTATGGCTTATATCTAGTTACCGGATAAAAGTTATGCGGTCCTGACGATGCGCGAACGCTAAAGAGCCCCATAATGTTCTTTGCATATTTATTAAATATGAACGCATCGTTATTTTTATTAACAACGTTAACGACAATGGCAATGCTCTACATGACAAGAAAATCGTTTATTCATAAACTTTGAATAAATTTAACTTATTTTTATAACGATAAATTTTTAATATCGTCTATGTGAAATATAACATTTTTATGTTGAATCTAATATTTATATTTTATTTGCACAAGTTTTCAGAATCCATATTTTCCTGTGTCAAATATAGAAATACGGATTATTTATATATTCTCTCGAGAGTTTAGAGAGAGAGATAGAGAGAGAGAGAGAGAGAGATAGAGAGAGAGAGAGAGAGAGAGAGATTCAATGTTTTAAAAACAACTGTTATTAAGATATAAATTTAAAAGCACAATTTTCAAAAATATTTATAAATAATTTTTATACAAAATTCTTCCGTGTTTGAAATTTTTTCATATATATCTATTTTAGTTTTTAAAATTATTTCAAACACCAAACGATAAACTTTATTTCGTATTCAGAAAACATAAATAAAATTTCTGAATGGTAAGCTAAATTTATTCGACGAATTTCTTAGTTTAAAAATTTTGAAGTTATAAAAATGATAACTTGAGTAAAAAGCAGCTGTTACTGGAAAAAAAATATGTTTCTACGCGCTATGATTTTTTTTTTTTTTTTTTTTTTTTTTTTATTTAAATAAAATTATTCGCATACGATGTAAAAATGTTTCGTTCAAGTTGTAAACGAAATTTATGTTGCAACTATAATCGCTAATCTTGGAGTTGAAACGATTTAGCCGCGGTAATGTTTGAGGTTTGATCGTCGATATTTGCGTTAATATCGATTGCCTAAAGTTACACCGTCGTTTAAAACATTGTTCACCGAATGTTAATCTAGGTTACAGACAATATGTGCTTTGCAGCCAGTGGGTATTGTAAGTTTGATTAAACAACGTAGTGCATTCAGCGCCCCCGTAAATTTAAAAAAAATATTAATCAACATGCTGCGCTCGTACTATCATTTCATAACTAAATCAAACTAGCGCAAACTACAACAGTCGATCCAAAACAACGAATTACAAGTTGGAACTGCCGAGATGTACACGTCGGGAGAAATGGAAGCCCGAGAATTTGCATCAAACGTCGCGGTGGCTCGCACTCGATTATTTCCGGCAGTTACCCGGCAAAGATTTGCACCGAACCCTTCCCCAATCTCTCTTTCTCTCTCTCTCTCTCTCTCGCTCTCTTTCTCTCTCTCTCTCTCTCTCTCTCTCTCTCTCTCTCTCTACCACGCTGTTCTTATCGAGTCTCGGTAAGCGCCCGAGGATGAATCGGTCCCGCAGGATACGCGATAACCGCCGCTTTCCCGGAAAAAGCTTCGAGGATGGGTTGGCTCGTCCTTGACTTTCTTCTTTAAAACGAGCGGGACTTTTCAGCCGGGAGTTTAATTAAAGCCCGAGGGCGCGTGCCCCGCATTATTTCTATATTTTAATGCATGCGTAATTAAATCGGCGAGCTCGAACATTTCCCAGGGCTGCCGTTGCCTGTATTATGCGCTCCGTGCACGAGTCCGGGGAGCTCGAAACTCTCGATGCGGCTTTTCTATGTGCGGGAGCTGTGGCTCGGTTGGATGGATAGATAGGGTATGGGGGTGTTACGTTTCTTGGATATTACTTTGAAAGTTTACTTTTGAAATAAATATCGACTACAATCATAAATGAATTTGAAGTATTTTTAGTAGATTACTTTTATATCAAGCGAAAGTTTTAAAGAATTCCCTTTCGTTTAAATTAGTTAATTTACTCCTGTAATTTTCGTATCTGTAACAATATTACAATAATAATAATAATAACAACAATAATAATAATAAGCTGTCCCTTTTACAATAGTTCGAAAGACTTAAGAATCTTCAGTCGTTAATGTACGTGTTTCGACCGCGAAGTAGACGTAAAACGCGAGCCGAATCAAACACGAGTTCACTTTGTTAACTCTCCATAAAAATCACCTTAACAAAGGCCTACGCGTCTTTTTCCATGAAATTTAATGGCTATATTTATTGCGATTTCAAATTTAGTAATAAAATGAGATGGAACGTTCGTTCAGTTTTACTAAAATAAAGAAACTAAGAATAATAATAATAATAATAACAATAATAATCATAATAATAATAATAATAATAATAATAATAATAATAATAATAATAATAATAATATTCTCGTTATTACGCAATTAATTTTTCGTAAATTATAGAACATCAATGATTCACAACATTGTATTACTTTTAATTTATCGGATATCAAAATTAAATATTACTAAAATTTATTAATAATTTATTGATATTGCATTGATGTATAAATAATGTTTATATTGTACGTGTTCGTACAGTAGTACTCGAACGTGTAGATTAGTATATATAAGATATTGTATAATAATGATTTGCATATCTCTTATGTAATCATATAAATAAAATGTTTTAATTTAATATAGTTAAATCAGATTATAAAGAGAATTAAAAAATGTAGAAATGTCAAAGAATACTGCATATAAAAATTTTAAAATTATGTACAATAAATGAAAATGAATCCGTCGGAAAATATAAAGTCTCGCTCAAAGTCTTCGTTAAATTTTTGTTGTGCGAAATTCAGTACAACCACAAGAACAGATAGCGACACGCGACAACGCGCTCAGCACATTCTACGCGGGCTCGTCGGGCGACATGGAAAAATGTCACGTAAAACGCAATAGATCGCGCAATAAATGCGCCCGTCGAATCGTTCGAAACTTTGTCAGTAGTGCACAACGGTATACGGTAAACGTAACGGTTTCGAAAGAAAAGCGAAACGAATAAACTCGTATCTCGCTATCAAAAGAAGAGGAACGACGAAGAAAATTTTACGCCGTGTGAAAGAATTATGGCCCTTGCTTATTTGTCTCGGGACTTTTACTCCCACTGGCTCTCTTTTTTTTTTCTTCATGAGACTCTCGTCTCTGTCACCTGTTCTTCCTATGGGGAAAAGTTTCTACGATACGGTGGATGGGCAGAATTTCGCTCTTCTCCCTCTTCGATTCGCGCGCGAAGTACGTCGGTAAATGCGCGTCAGTAAACTTCGTTGCGTTAAAAGACGTCGACACGCCTGACCGACGACTGTGTGTATTTAAGTTCTTGGAGTGTAAAGAGAGAAAGAGGGGAAAAGAAAACTGGAAAAATAAATAATGGAAGGCTTTCTTTTGTTTACGAAAGAGATGACGTCTCGCTTTTCTAATTGCTATATATACTTTGTCACATCGTGTTTAGTGTCAACATTCTTGATATCTAGTTTATTTCGCGTTTTTGTCAATACGAGAAAAATGTATATACATATAACATATGTTTAAGGGTGGAATTTATCACAAAGACTCGAATAAGACAGCAGACAAACTCACGAGGCGTAATCATTTGTCAATTCAACTGCAAATATCTACTATTTATTTATTTTTGTCATATTTTAAATCTTTAATGTTGAATAGATATATTACAAATTTTGTTTATTCGTTCAAGAAATATTTTTATTCAAACAGTTTTTTTTTTTTTTTTTTATTTTACCAAAAAATATCGTTCAACTGGTATTTAAAACAGCAAAATTAAATGACCACATTTAACAGTTTAATAATATTTAGCTTTGATCATCGAAGGAAAAAAGTGATTAAAGTTATTAAATTCGAATGTCATTAAATTGTATGGAAAATTTAAAAAAATAATTTAAATGTTATAACGCGATCCTTTAGCAAAAAACAATCAGAGCGGATAAAAAATTCATAGAAACGCTCGGCGATAAAAAAATCCTAAATCTCGCGGGAAGAACAGCAGAGGCAGCGTACCTCTAGCTACACGCCTGTCCCTTTTTCTTTCTCTCTCTCTCTCTCTCTCTCTCTCTCTCTCTCTCTCTCTCCTTCGATACACTTTTCATTTAGTGGCGGTAGCAGGATTGCGGGACTCGCGCGTGGGCTCGGTATAAAGCTCTTCCCGCGGGACGCGGAAAAAGAAAGAGGGAGAGAAGCGACGAGCGAGGAAGCGAATCGGGCCGAGACACGTGAAAAGAGATGTGGGAGTTGTGGACCGCGCTCTCGCGCTCTAATAGAACGAAAACACTTGTGCGCTTGAAATATATAAGCCGAGAAGGATGGAGAATTGGCCGCCGTAAAGCAATTTCACAGGTGGTGGAGAACGCGAACGGTATCGCTTTGATAAACATTCGCTTTTAATTGGAGGCGGGATAAAACTCGAGATTGCGAGAATATTTTTTTGAAGATTGCTTTCGCTGGATTATGAGTTTTACCACTATGTTAAATGGACACTTTTATTTTTATTTTTATAATTATTTTAAGTTTTAGTAAAACGGCAGCATTCTTTTATTTTTGTTTGCTTAAAATGGTTAAACTTGCGGAATTACAAATAATTTTTTTACGTTGAATATGAAAATAATTTTTCGCGTTTATGTTTTGTCATTATCGTGACGGGATTAAAAATCTTAATTGAATTGCGCTTATAAAATTACAGATTCATATGAAAACCGCATTATGCCTTATCGAGATAATGAAATATTTAATTAAACAACTAACGGTAATGAGGGTAACCTAAGAAAGTATAACAGTACGCGATAATAAATTTAATAACCAATTTAATTACGCAACGAAAAGCTCAGTTTCGTATAATTCTATACCTCCTTTTTTTTAAACTCGTTTGAAAAATGAATTTTTATCGATTTCCATTACCGATGCTAGCTTCTGTAATCTACTAAAATAACTTTTTCAGCAAGAAATTCACATCGATTTCCAATAAGATCGCGCGAAGCGGTAAATAATGCCTCGACGCCATGCGAGCGAATAAATGCGCGAGCTAATCCGACGGGGCGATCGTACCTTAACAAGTGATTCGCATGCGCTTGGAATTCAATGCGCGCTTCGCCGAAGAAAGTCGAGGTAGTTACGCCGTGCCTTTAGCTATTAAGGCTGACTCACTTTACTTTCCATGCTTATGTATGCGTGAAAATTTTGAGCGCTGCTGTAATTGGACCGACGCGAGAGAGCGACAAGTCTCATTGCTTTTTTTTCTTCTTTGCACATCGCGTTTGTGCGAGTTTAATTGGTAAATAATAATTAATTTTGAAATGATACGTCGATAAGGATTGCGTAAGTGGTTTTTTACTTTTTTTACTATCTTTTATTTAGTTTCATTTATATTGAATTAAATTTTTTGACGGCTTTGAAATTGATTTATTTATTTTTTTTTGAACATTTTCTAAAGCATTGTAAAGCAAATAATATAAAAAAACCGCAAGACGAATAAATACAGCAATCGGAAAAGAAAAAATAATTGACGTTGTTTAATGAAAAAGTTTATTAAAATTCAAGAAAGCGCGGCCGCTTCGGCCCTTGAACGCCTACATAAACTCAATTGTTTACCGTTTGCGCGAAAAAATAAGAAAAAAAAAGCATAATTAGCAAAAAGTATAAGTACCTCGTGTATATATTCACGTACGGAAAAAGTGAGAGAGAGAGAGAGAGAGAGGAAGGGAGAATCGCAGCTTCAAGCCGAGGCAGCGATATAGCGGCTCTCGCGCGCTTGTTGCTTAATATGTGTCGAGCGTGAGCGTAGCGCCAGGAGGGCCAGAGTTAGCTTAGCCTACTACTATACCTCCTACATATACTGCTCTGCTTTGCGGATCGAATGCGAAAAACATACGAAATCGTGGAGACGTGATACAGTCGTTTGTTGGCCCCCGCGGGCCGCACGCGCAGACATATTGGGACGCTTGGGCG
This sequence comes from Chalcis sispes, assembly GCA_949987625.1. NCBI lineage: Eukaryota > Metazoa > Arthropoda > Insecta > Hymenoptera > Chalcididae > Chalcis > Chalcis sispes. The sequence goes on along the minus strand of OX465094.1, from coordinate 1,414,350 downwards.
TGCTCGGAAAGTATAAAATGTTCTCTCTTTCTCCTTCCCCCTCTCTCCCTCTTTCTCATTTGTTTTACTCTTTTTTCACGTCGCTTTATTCCGGCCTTATCTCTTTCGGCTTCGTTCTCATCCCGCTGGCTCATTTTTTCCGCATTTGCATTCGTTTCGTTCTTTTTTTTTTAACCTTTTACGGACTCCTATCTTTCTTATTATTTTCGTCGTGCTTCATTCTCGTATGTCTGCTCGATAATTTTCCCGTTTTTTTCCTACTTTGTCGCGAGAGATAATCGCTTCGGTGCTATCGGTCATAACGATCGCGGAAATGAGGGACTGAAAAAAATTGGATTCGGGATGAGCGCGCGTGTGCCGCGTGACGCTCGACTGCACAAAAGTCCACTTTTCCGCTAGACTATCTTTATTGCGCACACAATCGACCAATTGCCGTCTATAAATTTTTTCCCTTCCGTGAAATAACAAGCAAAAATTATATCGATATTTTACATCGATATTATGTACTTTTATGAAAGTCCTACATTCAGAATTGCAATTTTAATAGTTAATAAACTTCCCAAATAAAATTTTTATGCATAAAATAGTGGTATTAATAGATAGAATATATTGTTTATTTTACTTTTATTCGAAAAGCTACGTATATAAATGTTAAAACTAATAATGAGGAAACACTTTTTATATTGTAGTTTTGCATTGTACAAATATTTCTAGACGAAAATAAATAAATCCTTTATTATTGAGCAACGTATTGCTTTATACAATAAAAAAGTGAAATCAATTTTTTGTCTCACTATCTATTTATAATACTATGTATAAAAAAATATTTTTTCATACATTACAAATGTATTATACTTGTAAGTAAAAGTTTTTATAAACTTCAATATATTAATGTTAATTTAATATTACAAAGCGTGTTACAATAGAATATTTTTACATGATTCATTTTTGAAAGAAAGCATTCGAATATTTTTTTATAAATTACCTTTCTCTTAATAAAAACAAAGTTTGCACGTTGACACTCGTATATTTAAATAAACGTCTCTTTTTTCAGGTAGCGCTTTTATAATATCAACTTTTTAGAAACGTTACAAAATAAGCAAGTTAAGAGAATAATAAAATACATTGTTTTATGTGCTAAGATATTTTCACAACAATATTTTCAAGTTTACACGTATTTACATTTTGATTCTTCTCATAAAAAGTGAAAAAAAAATTACACATATATATTCTAGTATTTTATTATTTTCAACTTTGATTCAAATTACTGAAGCTTTAAATATTTCTATAAACACAAAACAACTAAATTGAATTATCATTTTTACTTTTTTTATTCATACTTAATGCGCAAAATTTATTCATATCCATGATTGATAGTAAAATAGACTACATAAAAAAATAAAATGATTTTAACAAATTTCATGCTTATTAACTGTAAATAAAAATCAAATACAATAAGAACAAAAGAAATTTGATTAAAAGCTCACGCACAAGTTGAGGAGAAGGTGCGAAAGGCAAACGCATTGAGCAGAAAGAACGGGAGAGAAAGTGCAAGAAAGAGAGAGAGAGAGAAAGAGAGAGAAAGAGAGAAGGCAGAGCGAATATAACGCGGCGCACAAAGGTGCGAGATGATGAAAAAAAAAAGATAAAAACAAAATACGCGTACATATCGACTATCTACACGTCCGATGTCCGTTCGATTTGCTGCGCCCTGGGAATTTGCTTTGATAGCGTGATATATGATTGTGCGCGAATTCGAAAAAGTAAAACAAGAAAAATTTTGGAAGGAAAAGATGAAAGTTCAGCAGCTGGATGCACCAGTAAAATAACAAACGAACGATCTCACGGCGTCGCCAATTCTTTTTTTTTTTAACATTTCTTTTTTCGTTGCGCTGTTTCACGTACCCGGAAGAAAGTGAGGAAGATAGCGCGAGCTTTTCATCTTCGCCTTATCGGAGATCATTGCAAGGCGAATAATTTGTTTTTATGACCCATATTTTTACGCCACCCTTTCGATCGTTCACAATTTGTTTGCAGTTCAATTTCGTCTGCTTACGATTAACAATAAACAATTTAAGTTAATCCAGGATTTAAAGTTTTCACGAGGAAAATTCGTCATATTATGTTTTCCTTCAGATTAAATCGCGCGTTGATCTTTTTTAAGCCAACGTTTCGTCAACATTGCATCTTCTTCAAAATTAACCTGAAACTAATGGTTTCAAGTCTGGAGATCTCTTATTATTTATTGACCAATAGAATTAAAATAGGTACTTGATTAACCAATCATGGGTGGCTTCATCCTCGTTACCTACAATGCCATCCTTATTTAAGAGACTTTCAGACAGAAAATCGTTAGTTTCAAATCAGCTACAAAGAAGTGAACGGCACTATTTTCAAAATGTCAGATTAAAAAAGTCAATGCGCGAGTTGACTCGAGAAGAAGAACACAATACATATAAAGAATTTAAGTTAATTTTATTTTCGTTTCAATGAAAATTTAATCATCTGCTTTAATTTTATTTATTCATTTATTTATTTTCTTTTTTTTCATTTTAATTAAATTTATTTTGCCTGGGTATTATTGGAAAACTTAATTTCTTAAACAATTTGTTATTCTTATATTTGTTCCATTTTTGAAATGTTTAAAAATTTATATAAATTATATATTTATATAGTTAAATATTCATTTAATTTTGATTGACAATAATACGGGCGTTGTAAAAATGTTTGAATGTTTTTGCTCTACAAGATGTTATTTAATTTTTTTTAAATGTTAAATAAAGATTAAATATCTGAAGAGGGTTAAATACTTTATCGAAAGCATTAATTAAAATCGCCGAAAAAAAATTGTCTTTAAAAAAATTAAGTTAAAACGCGTATATCGGTTGAAAAAAAAAAACGATCTACATAATTTTGCGAATTTATCGAAATTAATAAATACGCATAGTCGTTAACAGAGCGCACGCAAAAAGGCGCGAAAGAGGCCCGCGAATCGGATTAAAGTATAGTACTCGGAGCGAGAATCCGGGCCAAATTCGGGCGAGAATTTTACGGCCACTGCAGTTAAAGAGGCACGGCCTCGCGGGACCCCGAGACCACCGTCACCGAGCTGCGCTCTCCGAGTTTAACTTTATTAGAGAGTGCGAGGAACGCGAAACTCGAACATACGAGGCAGAAAAAAAAATTCCAGAACGAAGCAATTGCGTCTCTATGCATATACGTTCAAAGAGAGAGAGAGAGAGAGAGAGAGAGAGAGAGAGAGAGAGAGGGAAGAAATGAAAAAATGAAAAAAAAAAAAAAAAAAAAAAAACAGTCGAGGATAGTTAACGCACGTATCATGAGTAATGTATCAAACACACGTCGCGTCGATTACATTTGATTTCGGTTCTTATTACGTTTTTATCGTCTTTTTTTTTATTTATTCTTTTTCTTTTTGTGGTCGAGATTTGAAGACAAGCTGTTGGAAATAAAGCCGCGAGCTAATGGGAGAAAAGGTGGACGAACGGGCTCTCGTAATGTTTGATAAAAGATATATTAAAGTTTAAAGGGGAGAAAAGTCGGAATGCCGCGGTTTCTGGGTGACGCTGCCCGTTATAGTAGAAATTAGAGGCGAGCCAGTTTAAACTAATCGTGCTTAAGGTTTTAATAACGGTTTATCTTCGAGATAAGTTTGATCGATTGAATTTCAGTTCGTATTTCTTGTTAATAGCTCGTACGTAACGCTTAACTGATTGTCGATTTTCTCCTGCTCTCGCCAACTATAATATTAATAAAAAAATTCTATTTTTCATTTACTTTTTATCCTTGCAAATATATGTAATTTTTGTTTTCATTTATATAATTTCATTAAATAATATAATAAAAAGTCTTTGATTAATTATAAAATTATTATTTTATTAAGATCATTTTAATTTTTAATATTTGATAAAAATACACTTTAATCTAGTCGCATGATGGTTGATCTTAAAAGTATATATATAAAAAAAAAAAAAAAAAAAAAAAAAAAAAAAAAAAAAAAAAAAAGAGGATGAATTCATCGCCAACCTACATAAAAATTCTGAATAGTAAGACAAAAAGTATTCCAGACATTAGAAAAAAGATCTCTTTCGAAAAACCCATCTTTTTCTTTTTTCTGTCGCGAGTCCGACTCGTCGTCGCGGAAAAAAAGAGCGAACAAATTGCGAATTAGAGCGCGGCTGCAGACAGAAAAAGAGAGAAAGAGAAAAAAAGCGGGGGAGAGAACTTCCTCACCTCGGCTTTCGCGGAAACGCAGAGTTGTGTAACGAATGGTCGTTACCTTGCAGGCTGCTGTTCCGCACAAAAGCCTCGTAAACAAAAAAGAAAAAAAAATGAATCCGTGGAATGGAAAGAGGAAGGAGGGGAGCGAGACGAGACAAGTTCGAGTATTCGACCGACGACTCGTGTTGGTTCATGTATATATATATATATATATATATATATATATATATATATATATATATATATACGAGTATATATGTATATGCTCCAAATGTTTGCGTGGCGCGTGATACATTTATACGACGATTTAGACATCTCGATCGGTTTTTCGTTTGTAACGAGCTCCGGGATCAAGCTTTCCACTTTTACTTGTTAGTTTTGTTTTTGATGGATTTTGAATCACGATATACGCGGGAATTAACGGTTTCGGTTTACCCGGAGGAAGACGTTTTTTTGAATAATTTTAAAAACTCAATTTCTTTCTTTCCTTTTTTTTATGTTGTTACTGTTACATAAAATTTTTTTTCGTGCATAGTTGAAGATTTGACTCTCGCTTTGTTTACATGTATACTATAATTCTCACCATAGACAACCATTTAAAATAATCATTTTCATTTGTAAAATAAATAGGCTGCACCGGTGTCGAATTAAAGAAAATAAATCTAAGCTTTTTTTAGATTAAACTTCCTGATGAGTCATCGCTTGTCGTGCTATCGGCTATATCTTAATTTCCACTGGCATATTTTATTATACACTGTTAGAAATAAGTACGCGATAACGATAAAAGCAGCTTTCGGAGCATTACTACAATGATTTAATTTTTTCTCTTTGATTTTGGTTTAATTCTATAAAGTATTCCCATATGCTATTCTTTATTATACTTTCTTATTTCTATTTTTTTTGTTTTTTGTTTTTTTTTTTTTTCTTTTAAGAAATAAAAAATAAAAATGCATCAAAATGGCTCGTATTTTCGCAACAAATTTTCGTTTTTAGTAATGCTACTGTTAATCTCGTTTGAATTCAAATGGTATTAACTCGTAATTAAAGTTGTCAAGTTAGTGATTCATTACTTTGATAAAATCTTGAAAATTTATGGTGATTAATGTAATTTGAACAAATGATGAGACGGTTTTTTTTGTCTTTTAGGAATTTTTGAACGAATAGTGTTTTCGATAATTTAAAATAGTTATTTTTTATTAAGAACAAAAATTATAAATGAAACTTCGTTTAACTGTTCTAATGCGAGTCAGACAATTTTTTTCATATAAAATGAGGTTTAATTTTTATTAACTTCAGATTAAATTTTATTGTTTATTAATTTCATTATAAATAATTGAAGTTAGTTTCGCAATTATCTTGTTTAAACGATTTAAAGTTTATTTTATGCAGTCATCATAATTTCTCATGATAATTATGTGATGAAACCGCAAAGAAGCGTTTTTTTTTATCATTCCTAAGGTAATCGGTTAAAATTCTTTTTAGAGCAAAATAAATTATTATTGGTATTTTATAAATTGTAAAAAGTAGTGTGTAGTAAATCGCAGGCATAATATGTAATTGAATTTTTTTTAACTTACTTGCGCCAGCCTTCGTTAAGAAATATTCCGTGTGAAAATCAATAATGAAAATTAATAAATTCATTTTATTTTCTTTTAATATTCACACTATTAATTTATAATACTAATATTGTATTTATAATATGCAATTTAATGCGAGAATTTCAAAAGAGAATAATAATATTTATGAACTTTGACGGATAAAAATATTTAGTTATGTGAATTAAAACAAAATGTAGAAAATTCATAAAATATCAATGGGAACTTAAACCTCAAATATTTCGAAAAACCATCGACTTTGTAATTCTCGGACGTGCAATTGAATGCAGCCGAAGCGCTCACGTTCGAAAATCTAGCGTCGTTTCGCTCCTTCCAAAATTCACTTCTCATCCAGTTGGAATAAGCAGCCAGACTCAAGGACTTACTTTTTTGGAAAGTTTTCCGCGCACACGACTCGGAATCTTCACATGCACGCGAAAGACTTCGACTCGTTCTGGTTCAAGTTAAATATTTGCCAGCTCTCTACGAGTACTTTCTCTCATCTGGCGTTAAGGCTCTCCTCTACCGATGGAGATTCATCGCGTATAGCGTTTCTTTCGCTCCTATCTTCCTCCCTCGACGTTTACGATTATGGGTTTCTCGGACTGCTACGAAAAAAAGAGAGAGAGAGAGACATTCTCGAAGGTAAAATCACCGATAGCCGTTTGCTGTGGTTTTAACTCTCTTGCGTCATTGCATTGTACATCGTGCGAGTAGACAGCTGCACAAGGATGTTACATTTACTCAAAAAGATTTATTTTAAAAAAAATTCGATTTGATTTTAATCAAGTTTGATCTTCAAATTTGGTTTATTTAAATATAATTTATTGATAAATGCGTTTATAAATTTCGAAGTTTGCAAAGTATTTAGATCTTTGACAGATTTGTGAAAAATTGAATAATTATCTTATTTGAAAGACAAGGAAAGCATTTATCAAGCTTTTAAATAATGTTCACACTATTATCTGGTTGTTTGACGGAATAAGATGCAACGAAGTCTTTTTTTAATAATTTCATCATTCGTGTTCTATAATGCTATACTCATTCCGTTTCATACAGCAAATTATAAGATTATCTAAAGATATTGCCAACCAGTTTGTAATTTTATGTAGCACTGTACTTCCATACCTTTTCTTTTTTTTTTTTTTTTTGAACGATTAATCAAGTCACCAAGCGCAAACGAGACCGCACGAGAGATAATTACATTAAATTTGAATTTAAAACCAAGCCGCCGTGTCGTATAATTTTAGAAAATTCGATAAAGAAAACTACAATTCAAAATTGCAGCGTAAAACTAGATACTATATATAAACGATAAAATTTTTTTTATTAAAATAGCCATGCGCATTTGAACCGAAAAATAAATAAATCGATTTACGACCCGCATTACTCCCGCGACACCGCGTGCAACTGTACTTATTGGTTACTCGTAAAAAAAGACTTTTGTATAGCGAGGAAAACCGCGAGGCGGACAAAGGGTGGCGCTCGGAGACACGGCGAACAGGCTGCCTTGCGTCTTAACGAATCGGCTATGCGTGCCTCGGACGGTGTGCATGGCCCCGATCGATGAGAGTCCCGATGTGCTTGCCTCTCGCCGATAAAACTTTTTGCGGAATAAAAACGAGCGTAGGTCAGCCGCGCGCGCCCGTACGATAACCCGGATCTTCTCGGGGAGGCTTTATGGTGCTGAGCGAGCAAATAAACTCGGAGCGAAATGAAGCCGAGTGACGAGTTTGTATGTACGAGCGCAAGTGCACGGCTACGAAGGGTTTGCTCCTGTTCGTCGTTCGACGTACTCGTTGAGAGTAAGCGAGCTTGTGTGCTCGGTCTTACTAAGCCAGTAATTTCGAGCCCTAATACCATTAATCAACTACTCTTTTGCTCGGATACTCGCACCGAAAATTCCTTCCGACCTTGTTCTCGGCGCTGCTCTCAATTTTTACCTATTGTTTCATCCAAATGTTTATTAGATTTTCTATATTGAATTCGCTCTTTCGTAATCGCACGAGGATTGATTGATTCATTGATTGATTGGTTGATTGACCGATTGATTGAAAGCTGGAATTTAATAATCTTTTGTTTGCTCAAGCTTTGCTTGATAATGTAATATAACTGCATTAAGCTGTAATTATACCAGTATACACTAGTATATAACAATATTTGAAAGAAATTCTTCTTCTTACAAATTTATTTTACACGCATAGTCTTTTAAACCTTATTAATAATAATATTAATATTTTGAATTTGTGTATACTTTGAATATTACCATATAATAATTGTTAGATTAACAATTTATCAGCGCTAAAATTTATTTACGTTTGGCGTGAGAAAAAGTAGAAAATTTCGATTATATTAAAACTATTTTAGGGCTATTTTATCAAGATTAAACATAGTAATTTAAAAAAATCTTTATATTTTTTACTAATATTTATTATTTGCAATTAATTTTTTAAATAGAAAACATTTTTTTATTTTAGTATTCATTTTTAAGAAATTTTTTTATAATTCTCAATAAAAAAGCTTAATATCATAGTTTTGACTAAACTCCAAATCATTTTATTTTATAATGCTAAGTTGATCGCGTTAAGAGTTTGTATAATAATTATAGTTACTTAATTTAAGTTTGATTTGGCTACCGGTCGATCGAGATCAAAATATGTAATTCGAGACTTTTCGAGAATCCTTTAATTGTAAATATTATATTCTGTTACACAAAAATTATTTCCAGATAAATAATTTAAAAATTACATGAAAGAGTAAATTGCATTTACATTTTTAATGAAATGAAAATTGTATTCTTTAATTCTTTAGACGAATAAGATTAAACGAGCAAGTTACATACCTCAGCGTAGAATTGGGGCATTTATTGTGAAATTGTATCGGTAAGCGAGAAAATGTCAGATTAAAAATCTTGTCTTTTATAAAGTTAAAAGAAATAAAACGATTGGCAATTGCACGGTGTTACGTCACTATTCCACAGTACACGACGGTAGGAGAAGTAACAGCACCAGATTGGAGCGAGTTGATAACGAGATAAGGTCTCATTGGTTTAGCATAAATTTGCATGAACGTGCTTGGTTCTCTCTCTCTCTCTCTCTCTCTCTCTCTACCGGTTGCCTTCTTACGCTTCTCTGCTTCAAGGACAATGTGAGACGCGGAGCAATGGTACAATTTTACCAGCTTTTGTCGATTTTCCACACATGTATGTATATATATATATATATATATATAGCAGGCTCTAGATGAAAATGATATGCGCGACTTGGTGTGCTCGTGATATATCATGCATGGATACGAGACAACGTCTTAATCGCAGCCATTATGAATATTGAACGATTTCTGAATGTTTCCGCGCTCTGTGTACAACTCTGTGTTTGACTCGGTGAAAAATAATGGACGTTATTTTATGTCAAGTTTACTGCATTTATGTTTATTAATTAGAATTAATAGTTACAATTGTAATTAATTCAGTGCTATTGTAAGTCTAAGGATAATGTGATTTGAATCATATTCAGCGTATGCTCACCTTTTATTTTTGTCGTTCTACTAAGTCATGAAATATTCCTATAATATGTCGCGTCGGTAATTTTAGAATGATTATTCATCGATCTTTTTAAATCTTATCGATAATGGTTTTCGTTTAAGATTTATGTAGTAAATTAAATTTATAAGTGGACATGAAATACGCTATTGTCCATATCTTAATCCCGTTAATTCTTTAAATAATATCCTTATAAATTTAATTTTCTACCATTGGAGAAATAGTCAACAGAAAAATAAAGTAGAAATAGCTCAATTCGCATATTTAAATTAACGTGGTAACTTAAGTGGCAAAAATTACTAGTCTTATTATAATAATAGAAAGATCTTAGTTTTATTAAAAATTTTTATTATACATAAGAGAAATCATGAATGTAATAAGTAATAAAAACATTTCAAAGGTTAATTAATTTTGTAATTACAAAAACTTTTAGTAAACATAACAATAAGTTTGATAATAATTTAAACAAATTAATAAATTAAATGATAAGTGAAATTTCTTTAAAAAAACTTATTATTGCTTATATTATTTGATGATAATTTATTAATCGAATCATATAAACGATTACCTTGGCAAATAATATTTTTAAAATTTCCATTAAATCGTAATTTCCTGCACAAAGTAAATATATAAAACAATTTTTCGCCCGCATATAAAATTTAAAATAATTTGACAAACATCATCGTTTTACGTTAAATATAAATTAAACAAAAATGATTAAACTTTACGCATCGACGCGCTAAAATTAATCATGGCATTAATTACACCTTTTCGAAAACTTGCTCGAGGGTACAAAACTTCGGCCCGCCGTAAAGTTTGAAATTATTGTCGCATCCCTTGCTGGCTGCATTATGCGAATACGAGCGAGAGAGAGAGAGAGAGAGAGAGAGAGAGAGAGAGAGAGATAAAATCCACTTTTTTGAGCGTTGCAACTCGCATTTGAGCAAACGCACGAGCAAACGCCAGTCTCGCTTATTCTCCGTTACGTCCGACTTCGTAACGCTGGCGTCTACGTGTATTTGCTCCTTGAATAATGCTACAAATCTTTACGAGATTTCATGCGAACACGTTCTCCAGGCGCGCCTGTCTCTTCTCGTTATACCTTTCATCTTCTTTCACATCTCATTGTTGCTTTTCGTAATTTTATTCATTTTTATAGCTGAAACGCTCCTTCCTTCCCTCAAACGGTTATGAGTTTTTCTTATGAAATAAACCTTTTCAAAGCGAGACATTGAAATTTTTTTAAATTGATCTTGCGCCTTTAAAATTTATAATCACCGAATGAATCGTATAAATTTAATGAGTAAAAACAAATAGTTGTTAGTTTGTAAACTTTCAATAATTTAACTGATTTTAAAGGAAAATACAAACTAACGCTTTGAAATTCGAAGCCAAACGATTTGTCGTCGTCGTTTAGTTTCATACAAACGTTCAATAGTTTTGTATAACTCGCGCAATTTCTCTATTTGTATTTCAAATAGAGTTAAATCTTTCTTGAAACACATTCACAAATGGTTTAATTAGAAATTAAACATTAAATTCTCACATTTATCGTTTAGTAATTTATCAAAATTCAGATAAACAATCCTCGTTTTAGCAATAAATCGCTTAAACATTAATTTAAAAACAGTCATTTTTTTTTCTATTTTTTTCCTTTTTATTTCGATACGCGTATCACCGAGGCGAAAGTTTAACGAATTCTTACGAGGATTACTATTGCACCAAACATCCGAAGCCCGTTCTCACCAAACACACATTCCCAGAGAGAGAGAGAGAGAGAGAGAGAGAGAGAGAGCGAGAGAGAGAGAGAGAACTGAAAACGTTTCCCGCGCGTTCGCACGGCTCTTCAAATATTACGCTCGCTCTCTTGTTTCTCCCCGAGTGCTCGAGAAGTTCAGCGTCGGTGTCCCGAATTCCCGATAAAAGTTTCAGTGCGGTCTTCGTTACGGACGTCGCGTCCCCGTCTCTTGCCTTTTTGCGTTTTTTATTTGTCCATCCTCGTACGTTCGTACGTTTGACTCTCTTGTTCTTATTTGCTTCTCGAGAGGACAACAACGATCGCGCCACCTGCCTCTCGCTTCAGGCGCGCGCACTTGTATGCAGCTCTGCGCGTCTTCGCGTAATATCGCTCCGTTGCGTCCCTCTTGTAAAAGCACGTGTCGCACGAGCTTAGCTACCGTTGTTACTTCCACTACTGTTCTTGGGGCGTACCCAAGCTATGCTACCGCTACCGCTACTGCTGCTGCTGCTGCTGCTTCTGTTGATGCTGCACATGTGCACGTAAACGTTTTGGTCTTTCTGCCGACGAGTAGGACACCGGTTTTCGGTAACTCGTTGGATTTCTTCGCTCCGTGAGAGCGGAACTTTGCTTTCTATGCGATAAATGATATCGTTTAATTAGACGCTGCTTCTGCCGACTGAAATTTAATTTTTTTTTTGTTGTTTTTTTTTTTTTTCATTTTTCATTTTTCTTTATATCGTATTATGCGCTCATTTTACTTTTTCATTTAATAATGCATATTTTGCGTCTTTCTCAGATTTTTTATTAAATTAAAGTACTCGTATTATTTTTTATATCGATGTGAATAGCAACTTCAAAGTTTTTATTAAATCTAGTCAACGATAGTTTTATACTCGTATTATAACAATAGAAAATAGTCAAAACGATACTTATGACGCTTTCGTTTTTTTGACACCTTTCATCGGGTTATTGATATTAGAAAACGATTTATTTTCTAGAAAACGTGATGCAGATTCTCTCACGGAAAATCTACGCGTCACGGCAGCGTAATGGAGTCGCTTGGTCTCGATTTGCGACAGCTTGACAGGCTTCGGAGCAATATCTCGCCTATGAGATACGACTTCGAGACACGATAACAAATTTTCTTCAAATCTGCGCGCGTGCACTTTTTAAATGATTACCATTGGTAATCGATTCTTTCTTATATCGCACTATCGACTTTATATTAACAATTTAAATCTACATAATCGAACATTAATCGAAAATATTTATTCCGTAAGTAGAATAAGATAACTTTTGTTTGCGTGAAAAATTTAGCGATTCATTCAATGTGACAGAATAATTATTTAAAAAAATAACTCGATGATAAATAAGACGCATTCATCGTATTTTCGCGCAACAGTCGATTTATCTTCGGTCTCGCACATATATCGCGAAAGAATGATCAAACGCATTATTGGAAAATTTATGTCGGCGCATGAAGTTGATAAAGATCGCAGAGGAAGAGCCGTTGGTGAAATATATCGAATCCTTTACCTTTCCTTCCATTACGTAACGAGCGCCGCTCGCTCGCTCGCTCGCTCGCGCGCGCACAACGCTCCTCTCTACGATTTTTCACCTCTTCCGTGAATTTGCGTCTTTACATACCGATACATATATACATTGTGTATACGTATAAATAGTATATGTTTAGCTGTGAAACCAAATGCGTCTGATGCAAACCATTTCGCGCTTAGTTGCATCATGCCCTTGCTCGTTTTACGCGCGCGCCCGTGCGATATGTGCGAATTTTTATGAGCAGTTTTCAACGTGAGAAACGTTTTTTTAAATATTTTTCACGCCAATTTTAGTCTTTATTCGTTACTTCGCAGACATCTGTAATTTCCATTATTTCATTAGCTTTTACCGTCGTGCAAATATAATCTTCATTTTATAAATTTGATAAACATTGTTTTCATAATTTTGCAAATAAAAGACATTAACATTTCTTTAATATTAATTTTTTATTAAATTTATATTTTCATACACTATTATACGATAAATTTCATTGATAAAAATAAATGTGGCTTATGTTACCATAATTCATTTATTGTGCAAATTTACCAATTTTTCAGCGTCAAGTTTTATTTTATTGTTTATCAAAATTTTTTTTTTGACCAACAATTTTTTAATAGATCGCTTTTAGTAATTATATGAATAAATGCTTTATGCTGCATAACTATTACGTATTTCTCAATTTATCAAACACAAAATAGTATTTATTTAATATTAATATTGTTTTATTGTTTTATAAATGTAAATATTGTTTTAATTTTAACTATAAACTACAATTTAACCTCATCAATTAATCACTATTATTTTTTATACTTATTCAATTAATAATGAAATGCATCTTGACATATTTAAATTAAAAATGATGTAACCTTTACAATTATTTCAATAAATTTTTTTATATTTTAATAATATTATTAAATTATAGGGAAATTTTTTTGTGTAATATAATTAATATTTTACGTTTGAAAAATTTCTGTTGTTAGTGTTTTAAAAAATTCATTGTGGATATGCTATTTAAATAATTCTTTCGGTCTGTGAAAATTCAAGCATTTTTTTAATAGAAACGTCATCATCAAGAGACTCATTCTTTTTTAATTTTTCTCAGTTTTTACACGTTCAACAAGCCAAAATATTCTAAAAAAATTAAAAGACTCTTTGGTCGAAGTACGTATACAATAAAGACTTTATCAAATATGAAGGAAAAAAAAGTCGTAATGAGATCCAAGAGTCGGAAGCATTAAGAGAGGCGTTTTTCGCGAAATATTCGACTCTCGCGTTACGAGCCAATTACACGTGCTAGGGAAACAAGGTAACCTTAGCCGCTGGGAAAAAAAGTCTTTCTTTCTCTCTCTCTCTCTCTCTCTCTCTCTCTCTCTCTCTCTCTCTCTCTCTTTCGCGGAAAGAAAAAAGGAGTGGCACGTGGTCTTGCGAGCCATTAGGGCGAGAACCACGACGACGACAACGACGAGGACGTGTGTCGGTGTAAATTTTCGTGGCGACGCGGTGGAGGTCGGAAAAGGAGCGCGAATCACAATGCGCGACCACTTGGAGAGTCGCCAAATGAAACCGAAAAATTACGAGTTACTTGCTTTTTCAGCGTGTGCGTGTAGGTTTGTGTCGGTGTATTTCTATCTCTGTCTTTTATATCTGTAATTGGTTATCCATGCCGGGGAATCAAAATTACCTCTTTTTTTTTTTATTTTTTGACGAACTGGTTAATCATGCTTTCTCATTTTCAATTATAAGTATAAATTACTTTTCGTAAATAATTTAAGATTAACATATAAATACATACATACATACACACACACACACACACACACACACACACACACACACACACACACACACACACATATATATATATATATATAAGTTTTTATAATATTTTATTTTTTTGATAGAAAATGTAATGACGTTTTTGAATAGTTCTTTAATCAACCAAGTGAGAATAATCGAGATTAAGTTTGTATCCTAAATTTAAGCAATTTAAAATAATTTTTTGACTAAGATAAAATAGATCATCAAATTTTAATCATAAAATTACTTTAAATACAACATTAAAGTTTCAATTGCGTGTCAAAGTTTTATTTAAGAGTTTTCTACGTGACTTAAAATTCCTTTTCCGGAGAAGCAGGAAAGAAATACCAAGAATTTCGAAGGTACTTTACTATCTCGGCCGAAAGGCGAACCTTGATAAGAGCTCGAAATTGGAAGAAACCCAAGAACTTTAGCTCGCTGCTCTCTCCCACTTAATTGTGGCTTTGATAACTTTGTACCGGCGATTTTAACGGCGTACTATTATGAAAATTAGGACCAACGCCTGAGTTCGTTTGCTAAATCAATAATTATTCTTAACAAAATTAATATTATAAATTGCGTTAGCATTACGCGTTTTAATTTAACGCGATGTAACAAAGTTTTTTAATCAAAATGAATGAAATGCTCCCTCCCTAGTTATTTTCAAAGCAATAATTTATCAGAAAGATTCCGGCAATGGCTTGCGTCAATTACCGAACATTAAATCGAGAAATAACCGACGGTCAGCAGCAGAGGGACAAGCTTGCGATAATCTGTCGTCGCATTCCTCTCTTCTTTTAGTTTAGATTTCGAGAAAAGTTTTCGCGGACGCTCCGATGTTCGCGCGATAAATCGTCGGTTCGTGACGTATCGGACGAACGACCAGGCAGTAGCACCATAGTGGCGGCTTCAGTTCTCTGTCTGTCTCTCTCTCTCTCTCTCTCTCTCTCTCTCTCTCTCTCTCGCTCTCTTTCTCTCTTTCTCTCTTTCTCTCTTTTGCCTCGACGAATGACTGATCCCTCTTTATCGTAGGCGAAGCGTTCGGGTGACCGCGGGAAAATCGCTCGCCAACTCGAGAAAAACGGTACGCAAGAGAAAGAGAGATAATCGAAAAGTTTGAATACGGGTTCTCCCGTAGCGAGAGAAATATCGGTGAGATATTGCTATGTCGTTTGTTTTAGGGCTTCGCGCGCGTATTCTTCTTTGTACGCGCGCCCCTATAGTTATACTTTTCTCACCTCTCTGCCTTTTTTTTACACTCGTGTCTTTTAGTATTTGTCTCATTCACTTTTATCGCCATCATTCCCATAGCTACTATTTCCTACCGTCTACCATTTCTTTTTTCGTTTTTTTTTTTTTTTTGTTTTTTCTTTTGCCCCTTTTTGTCTCGTTTGTTTCATGCATACGATTTGTTTTTATAGATTTATTTTTTTTTCTAAAAAAAGATTGTGGGAAGCTTATTCTTATTTTTGTGATTTGTTTTTTTTTTTTGTTTTTTTTTTTTTCATTTTTATGAGAAATAAGGCAATATTTGTTATTTCATAAGCTTTAGGATAAAAAATTGATTTAATTTTTCATTTTGCACAACGAGAGATTAATTAAATAATCTAATGAAAAATCATTATTTATATAAATATTAATAAATTTGTTCAATGAGCTTAATTTATTTTTAACGCATGGTTAGTGTGAAATTTGAACCTGAAACCTCGCCTTAATTCCAAGAAAAAATATATATTTTTACATTTACTGATAATAAAAACTAAAATTTTGTCGTAAACTGTCAACAGATGTTTTTTATACATCAACTTCGGAGCAAACTTTTTTTACATCGGGGCCGTACATAAAATCGAATATCATTACCCGATCATTCGACATATTTCATTTTCATCTCGCTCGCATAACTCTCAAGGCTGTCATTCGATTATACTTTCCTCCCGACAGCCGTTCATTAATCCCTAGGTTCCGTCTATCATTCCTTGCTCCCTCGTGCACTTTGCTATCTTCGACGTAAAACGCGTACGTACAGAAGACCTAAGAATTTGCTAGAGAGCGTTCGAGCTGGTAGTTACCCTTTTGAGGGGCCACTATTTCGAGATTTAGTGAAAATGTTGAAATTGAGAAAGATGCCGTTGGGAGGGGGGAGGGGAGAGAGAAAGAGGTAAAGAAACGAGTTTCACCTTCGTTACTTACAACTTACGGCGTACGGTTACTTACATACACAGCTTTATGTTCTCGCATAAAATCCCTCACCACTGCCTTTTATCCCCTCTTTCTACTTTCTTATTTCTTATCTCCCCCCCCTTTGCCGGTTTTCCTTTTCCTTCAACATTTTTTACGCCCTTCGCTTTTTCGTTTACGCTGTTTGGTTGGCTCTTGCTTTAGATTTCCCTTCCTAATTTCGAATTTCTTCCACTTGCCTTTGTTAATTGCCTTTTAAACTTTTAAGCGGCGCTCGTAGCTTTCCTTTCGGCTGCACGTTAAAACTATACGTGCAACGAGTTTCCTTTTTTACTTAATTCGATGTTTTTCTCGCTTCTTCTTTCTTGGCTGTTCGACGGATTAGTTTTATTTATCACGAATTGCAATCGATATTCATATGCTTCTTTGATTAAATAACGGAAAAATAATGCATTTACGTATCGCAACGGTGTTAGCGGAAGACGAAAAAAATCGTTTTCACCCAACGTGTATCGCCAGGGGTTGGAAAATATTCCGAACACGTATTTACCTCGGGGATTCGATTCGTTATTCCACATATTGTAAGATTCGATTCGTATATACCAATAAAAACAAATACTTTGTAGATTATTTGTAGATTTTTTTTTTTAATGTTTTTATTGAAAAAAAAATTGCCAAAAATTATTTTAAAATATTTTTTTTTGTTCTATTTTTTTTCTTTATTTGAAAATTAAAGTTAGATGTTTTTTCGTTAGATTTATTGTAAATTTACGTATAGAAATAATACTTAAATGTTATAATTTTTTTGTTACAAGCTAAAAACTATGTAATACTTGGCCAACAAAAATATTACAATTCATTTTGTTATTTTGTCTATTGAGGACTTTTATACATTTTCAAATGAATACATTTTTTAACATTTTGTTTTTTTACTTGTAAAATTAATTAAAATGTAATTTCATTTTAATGCTTTTAGAGAATAATACGACTATCAAGATAAAAAATAAAAAAAAAATTTTTTTTTATTAAAATTAAAATAAATTTAATTGATTATTGTGCCCCTTATTAATTTAGCAAATAAGAAATACATTTATTTTGCAATTAAATATTAACATCAATGTTTACATTTAATTTGCTTAGTGTTAATTACATTTCCTTTAAGCAAATTATTTCATGTAAATTTTTCACAATAAATGATTCCTTTATTAAAATTTATTGTTTATCAGAATAAAAGCAAATATAGCGTTGAGATGTAAAATCGCGATTGGATTCAATTTTTCATCATCCATCTCTTTTCTATTCTCTTCCTCTTTCTTTTACTATATTTTCATTCCTCAGAATGGAAGCATAAAAAGATAGGGAAAGAGAGAGAGAGAGAGAGAGAGAGAGAGAAAGAGAGAGAGCTTCTCATGCATTCATACATATGTAATAAAATATATGCAGGA
The DNA here is from genome assembly GCA_949987625.1 of Chalcis sispes. Lineage (NCBI taxonomy): Eukaryota > Metazoa > Arthropoda > Insecta > Hymenoptera > Chalcididae > Chalcis > Chalcis sispes. Next base: position 1,396,257 of record OX465094.1, on the reverse strand, counting down.
AATCCCGTTGGCCGGGGACTAGATGTACGACGCGGCCGGTCGAATTTTCAGCCTTCCTCCCTTCCTTCACTCGGCTCTCAGCGCATTTACATCTGGCGCCTCTACCGATACCTATGCGCTCGCTTATGAATAAGAAGAAAGCTTAAATATTTCTGAATATGCACGCGCGCATACGATAAGTACGAAATGCTCGCGCGAATATACATAAGTAGACGGAAGGGGACGAAGAAAGCCTGCCGCGCACAGAGAGAACCGCGGAGAGACTTACGTAAATGGATATACGTAGAAGAGTAGAGCGGTTTTTTTACTCTCTTTCTCTCTTTCTTTCCCTCTTTGGCATAGGCATCAGTAAAGAGAGAGAGAGAGAGAGAGAGAGAGAGAGAGAGAGAGAAAGAAAGAGAGAAACGAAGCGAAGAGGAGCTTTCCGCAAACACTCCGCACGCGCTATCAAATATTAGCGAGGATGCTGCATACTCTTCATTTTATTGTACACTTGTATAGATATATACAAGTGCGCGTACGTATTCCGTCCATTCAGTTTCTTTTGCTTTTTTCTCTTTATCGTAAGGTAAAGCTGCGCTACCATTCTAATGAAATCTTTGCCCACGGTGGAAAATTTTCTTTGTGAATTTATCGTTTTAACACCCGGATAGTTTGCTCTCTCTTGTTCTCTTTTTCTCTTTTTTTGTTTTTTTATCACTTTGTCCTTCTCTGTCTCTCTCTCTCTCTTTCTCTCTCTCTCTGTCTACTCTTGAGAAAATTTTTTTTTATTCGTAATTGAGTTTTGCTTAATTTTAAGCCATAGGAGCTTAGATGCGAGCGCCCGCACATCTGATCTCGTTATTCTTCGAGCTCGGGTATTTGCAGTGTTCCGCTTACTTCCTTTCGAGAAAGAGAATTTTACGACGCTGGAAAATAAATATCGCGCGCGCGGCGCGCTCTCTATCAGATTTGTGAACTTTTGCCAAACAATTTATTGCTCGATGGCTGTTTCGAAAGAGTATTTTTATGTTATTTATTTAGCGCTTACAAAGTATTATAAAGTACTGGTTTGGGATGGGATTTTAATTTACCATCGTCGATTACATTGCTAGATTCTCATAAAGAAAAGTAAATGCCAACCATAAGAATTACAATGAGTAGAAGTAGATAAACAAAATTTCATTGTCTAATTTCATCTTTTGTAATTGGCATTTAATTACGTGAATAAACAGAGGTAACAGGCTCTTCAAAAAGTACCCTTTTAATCTCGTACTTGAATCTGGCATCAATTAATTAAAACAATTCAGGAAATTTATTCTTGAAAATTTAGCCCCGGAAATCTTTCATTATTGTTCTTCGAGCTGCGCTTTTACATTAACCAAGCTGGATGGAAGAAAAACAAAAAAAAAAAAAAAAAAGAAAGAAATCAACCCTGGGCATAAGAGAGTAAAGGATAGATAGGTGGAAGGAAGGCATAACAGCCCTGAAAGCATCCGACTCCTTTAAACTATTTATTCATCTACATTATGTAGAGGTAACGCGGAGGACTTTATTATCGCGTGGTACCCGCGGGGCTACGGCTTATATATTTCTTCTCTTTAGCGAAGCCGCTTGGATCATTTATCGCAACGGTTATGAAATATACGAGAAATTCGAAAACTTTTATGCGCGCGATTATACCTGACGAAAGAGAGAAGATGAACCTTTTAAAAAGCTCGTTACGAGGCTTATTGGTGTGCGGTTAATGAGCGAAAGAAGTTTAAAATATTTTTTTTCGCTGTCATTGTCTTTTTTTAATAGACGATGATATGATTTTCTGCGCGAATATTTTCAACGACGAAGTAATCTTGAATCAAAAAGACTGTCGTTCCTACGGTCAAGTATTGGACAATTACAATGTTCTTTTATGATTCGTTATACAAAGACAATTTCATCCCGGATTATTATAATATAAAAATTTCTCCCATTGAATTGCATAAATTATTTGTGTACAGTTTATTCCAAAGCACTTAGTTTACAAACTTACTTTTCTTTATTTCCTGGCAAAGTAATTTATGGCTTAGAAAAGTGCGAATGGTATGAATAAAGGGTCTACTTAGGCAAATTGTCGCAGTTTTTTTTTTCTTATTCAAAATCGTGGGGTTTCGCGCGCAATGGCACTTTGCTCGGTCGATTTACCAAGCTGTCCATACGATTTATTCGACGCGATTGGAAGAGAAACTGTGAGCGTTGGATGCATTGTTCAATCTGGTCGAATGTATATATATATATATATATATATTCTCTCGTAACTCTTGGTTGTCACACTGATTCGATTCTCAATAGCTTTCCGCTAAAATACATCTAATTAAGGGCCCGTAACGGCGCGCGGTATTTTACATAAATTTCCCCTCCGGAATCCTCGTAAAATCGTACTAATAAGAAATTTTTAAACGACCGCTTAAAAAATGCGTCAAAGATTTTATAGTAAATGTAAAAAAGCAGCGGCTTGAATGGCAGGAATAATAATAAGTGCAACGCGAAAGAAGTATTCGCTGGCATAGAAATTGAAATCATTTGCCATTAAATTCGTAGATTCTGGCATAAAATATTGCAATTACCGGCGTTAAAAAGAATCACATAATCGCGCGCTCGTCTAAATTCCAAGGCAAGGCAACAACAGCAATAATTGAATTTACAGACAAAAGCAGCACAAACGAATTCCGCATCCTCGCAAGGAGCAATAATAAAGGAAAACTAGTGCAAGCCGGGGTCTGCATTATCTAAAATTTAGATGAATCCTTGCAAACGGCACGCATCTCTCGCCCGTGTACTCGTATTCGCGCAACGTATTTCGCGAGGAGCGGGGTAAATTCGAGTCGCGGCAATTTCCGGTTGGGTTTTGAAGCTGCGGCCCCCAGTCCGCTTAGAGCGACGGGACGGGAAATCCTCTCGTTTTATTCATGCGCCGCGAGCGCGAAAATCTTAACGTCGCGTTTCGTATACTTTCCCGGTCTCGCGACGACACATACGCGTGCACACTCTGGCTGAGTTTAATTTGCCGAGGAGTCGCTTAACGCCTCGCTTCTCGGGGCGAGAAAACGGAATCTCGAGCGCGAAAGCTCCGGTTGGTATTTAGAGGTGGAAAACAGCGCGAAGAAACGACGCCGGATGACGCCGGAAGCTCGGAAAGAGACTTCCTTCGAAAGAGAAGAAAAAGACAGACGGATCCGCGTCGCTGCTTCGAAATTTTCGAGAGGAATTCGCAAGGGCTGTTGGAGGGATGGGGCTACCTTCTTTGCAATATTCGAAGAACTGCGCATAACGGAAAACTGGAGGACTCGGGAGAAACTTTGTAACGTTTGCTAGCCTCGTAATCGTCGCCTTTTTCTTGCAGAAGCTTTTTACTCCATTATTTGTAATTTTTTTTTTCTTTTCTCTTACTCTCTTTTTCCGCCTCTATCTCTCTCTCTCTTTCTCTCTTATACGTAGCTTTTTAGATTTCGGAAGAGTTGTTTTCGAGTAAGAAGTGACAAACTGGAATAAAGCATTTCAAGTTTTATCGTAAGGAAAAAATTATTCAATTTTTTTAAAGATAACAGCTGTGAATTATTTTAAAATTTTGATCTACAAACATATTGCCAAGTGTCAAAACTCATACTTAATAAATTTAAGAGAAAATTTTGGCACAATTAACAAAAAAGTTTATTCACCATCAACATGTCTCACAAGATATGGGAAAGGTCCCGTTTAGGAAGTGCATCTTTGGAATTGGAGCAACGGTAGCCTCATTAACGATGAAACACGGTAAGCGGATAAAACAGAAAGATTAAGGTATTTAGCTAGGGCAAGGAGTAACGAAACGTCAAAGGATGTCGCAAGATTCCTCGAAGTAAGAAACGAGTCTCGGTGCGTTCGCTCGGAATTTTACGCCGAGGCAGGAATTCTCTGCTTGCGAGAGTTTCTTTGTCGTTGGAAAACAAAGATAGATGTAGATACATGCGCGATCTTAGGTTACGTGTGCGAAAATGCAATACTTGGGATCAAAAAATAGTAAAATTTAATAATTATTCCAAAGGATGGCTTTACAAAGTTTGCTTCATCGAGCTTTTATGGTTTACTAACATATATATATAATTCATTTATTTTGCCAATCATCATTGCTTAATTACATTATTTTCATCTCTTTCAAATTTTTCATACCGATTGTACTATTGTTGTAAAAAATTATTTCAAATATTTAATCGTCTTAACAATCCTGCATCTATTTAGCAGTACGCCGAACGTTGCATTTAACAAAAAGCATTCAGTTGTCGCGCGTAATACCTTGCCAGTTCGACTATCGAATCAACGCTTCTTCGGAAACTTTAACGCAAATGAGGAGCAGCAGAGGGGGAAGGTAAACGTTAGCTATAATGAATACGAGATTTTGTCGGGATTACGCGAGGTCGGCAACGTTGTCATAACTATAAAGTGGAGGAAATAAAGCTTAGCCGACGCGGTGAAACAATGCACTATCGTCGCGCGATTGTAATTTCACAGTGCTCGGGTAATTACGGGTTCGGCGTCTTGTTTTTATATTTATTTATTTATTTATTTATTTATTTATTTATTTTTTGCCACTAAGGAAGGATTTACGGATAGCTAGCGTTGCCCTAGCTCGAGATCCGCAACGTTATGTATCGCTGGGTACTGCTGCAGCCTCTCTTATCTCATCATTTCTCTTTTTCTTTCTTTCCCTCTTACGCTCGCGCTCCTGTCGCTTTCATCTCTGTGCCGTTATTTCTCTTGATTCCGCGCAACTAGCATCCACGCGGTGAGGATGCTTAATACATTTATGCTAATTTATCTGTTGTGATAAAAGATTGTAGAGCGAAATTTCATCCGCCTGTTTGCGGAAGATATTATTATCTTTATCTCATGTTTTTTAATTTTATAATTTGAACATTATTTGGTTAACGCGGTATTAGCTTAATAAAATTTTTAAGCATCCGGCTTATCTGTATAATCTATAAAGTATCCATTCAAATTTACTTGAAATTGAAATAATTTTTAAAATTTTTTAATATAATGCACGCGCAATCGGTTATATTTTTATTTTCGCAAATAAAATGTTTTATTGTTAATTATTGTCAATTGAAAAAGAAAAAAAAAAAAAAAAAGAAAAAAAAAAGGTAATTTACTTATTTTTATTATCTTTGATAATAAAGTATTTATAAAAATTATATGTTTTAACGGTACTTATTATCTGCAATGAAAAATTCAATATTTTAATATCCGTGTCACCTCTTATGTTAACGCAGCAACAATGGCGTTGAGCTACTTTGGTACTTCGCGAGAATGTCGTAAAGATCCTATTTCTCAATGTGCCAACAAATCGAGTTTATAGCTGCGCAGGATACACCGAGAATAGCAGGTGGAATGGCGATGCCGCGATCACGCGATCCATTTGCTCGGGCGGGTATGAAACAAAGGGCGAAATCGTGATCGTCATATAAGCGCGCCGGCAAGTTCGCTCGGCCACAACTTGTCTCCTCGCGTCTCCATGTGTTTCGCTCTCGCGAGAAGAAAGTACGCTCGGCGGAAGGGAAAGACGAATCGTCGCGACGAAAGCGCGTTGAACGGATGTTGAAAAAGGAAAGGTTGAGTGGGTCGCGAGCGGCGGATATTTTGATTTTATGTGTTTATTCAGGACTTTCACCGAATGGACTTTTGAAAGTTTGACGCTTTATTCAATATATCGCTCTATTTTTTTTTTTTTGATAAAACGAAACTATTGCAAGTTTAACTTTTTATGTAATCAAAATAAAATTTTTCATCTCTTTATTTATTTTAATAAAAATTTTTCATCTCGAATAATGATTTTTATTTCTTAGAGTTGTAAGAAATACAAGATAAATGAAGCAAAAAATTCGTTCTTCTCCTTATTGTTATAAAGACAATTGTACGTCTTTACCGAATTCTCGAGACATGAATAACACAAAGGCTCATTATAGTGAGAATATTTCGCTCTCATTTATAATTTGAAAGACATAATTATCAATCATGACGGTTTGTTCATTCCTTATTCATTAGTTTATTTACAGCAGTTCATAAATAATAATTGAAATGTTTTATAATAAATAATTATAATAAAAATTATTAAAATACGTAGAAATATTTACGTGTATATTATTTACGCGCTCTATAAGCACATAATTTATTAAATTTGCATTGAAATTAAAAAAAAAAAAAAAAAGTGAAATTGTTTTAATTTGGAAAACATGATTTAATATTAAAACTTTTAGTATTGTAGCTGTTTGTAAATTGTCGAGGTTAAAGCGCAAGAGGAAAAGGTTAAAATATAGCGAGTACGAGGGTAAAGAGATGGTAATAAGAAAAAGGAAAACAAGCAATGCAGAAATACAAAAACGGAACAAGTATAAAATAGAGGAAAATCGAAGGGAAGAGAGAAAGAGAGAGAAAGAGAGAGAGAGAGAGAGAGAGAGAGACAGAGAAAGAGAGAGAAAGATAGAAAAAAGAAAGAGAGAAAGCAAATAATAAGCTCAAGACGAGAGGAGGAAGTTAAGTGGCGTGGAATCGCGAAAATAAGAATAATTCTTTTTAGCTTCGTTCTAGTCTATCCGAGCAAACACCGAATCTCCAGGGAGTATCGGTCTGAGAGTATCGCGTTTCGTTTTCCTTAGCACAGAGGAGAGAAAACTCGCGCGACCGCGAGTCACGTCGAAAATAGAACGCAGTGACCTGACAATCGTAAACCGCGCCGCGTACCTACCTGGGGGCGTCGCTCCCTCTCGCGTACACGTATACCTTTTATCGTTATTTTCAGCTCCCTCTACGGCACGTCTTCTCTCTCTCTCTCTCTCTCTCTTCGTCTTCTTTTCTTTTCTCTTCTCTTTTTTTACGTATTATCGCTTAATCGCACCATTGAACTTGTTTCAGGCTTTTCGAATCTTTATAGGGGAAAGTTTTGCGCGCACGTGCGCGCCTTCCTTGGGTTTCCACTTTGTATTTAAATGGCGGCATTTCGTTGAATTAATTTACAGGGGCAGGGGGTTATTGCGTAGGGATTTTTTGGCGAAAGGATTTCAAGTTCGAAATTCTCAGCTACTGTATTTGAATGCATTCAAAGGAGTTGGAGTTATCGTAAGATATAAGTGGATTCAATTCATAACTTTTTAAAAGAAAATAAACATCGTCCTATCGCTATATTCGCTAAAAAATTTTATTTTTACATATCTATATTTTATTGTCGATGAATATCAATTTACGTTCATTTAACATGCGCACGTAAAATGTTTTAAAAATGTTTTTATTCGTATTTACGAATAATTATTGTTATATTGTAATTCCTTTATATTGGGAAATTTTAATGATTTGTGATTTATGTAAATTAAAAATATTAAAAAAAAAAAAAAAAAAAAATTCTGCTGTCTCCAATACTATATTTTATGACTTTTTATTTTTACTTTAAATTTAAAATCTCATTTTTATTTCTTGCTTTCATTCTGTAAAATTTTATCTTTTTAGCGCGTAAATTTACAAAATAATCGTATTGTACTCAACGTGCCATTATTGATCATTTATAATAATTATAAATGATTATTTAATATATATATATATATTATTTTTTTAACTTAAAAGATTCAAAAATAAATTATAATAAATGAGAAATTAACGTGGAATTTCAATTTTATTTTTCAAAACTCATTTTCTTTCGATTTTTGCAAAAGAATATAAAATTTTGTCAAAGTGTCTTCTTGCGCGGAAAAAGTAAAACTAAGAAGTTTTCCAACAAATCGGAAGATTCTTCAAACCTCCAATATTACTGCACACCGAAAAATCTACGCAATGAGCATTGTCTCTCGAATCACAAAATCCAACTTCTTCATTTCGACGAATCAAGAATCTCTCGTATTCTCTCAGAGTAGATTTCCTTTTCTTCAGAGTCGTCTTCGTTATTTTGAAAACAGCGAGATCACCTCGCAGCCTCATTTATTCTTCGTCTTTATCTTAAGAAACGAATAAGAAAAATATTCTCCGAACGCTTCCATTTTCTAGAATTTCACGAAGGTATTAAGAAGGGCGCCCGAGCGCGCACTCTCTTGCGGTGGCTTTGTCAAACGTCGCACAAGAGATCGCGTTACAATCAGAGACGTTGGCGGTTTCCCTCCTTGTTAGCAAACGAAGAGTCTCGTCTTCTACCCATCTCTCTCAATTCCGCGGAAAATTCACCGAGCTTTGTGCGAAACGGGTGAGCTCTCTCTCTCTCTCTCTCTCTCTCTCTCTCGAGCAACGTTGAAGGTTTAGCGTACCGAGGATGCGAAAGACGCAGGCACATAGAGTCGGGAAAGCTGACGGTTTATCGTCGCACCGGAATTTGCGATATTATTGCCATGTCTATTTACGATTTCATTTCGTCATACTCGTAGAAAATTAATTAACCTGCTTTTAAGATTTTTTATAGTTTATTCGTTTGTCGCGATAATACATGTCGGCATGCTTCATTGTTAAGAGCATTAATGATCTTATCATTATATTTTATTTACTATTTAAAATCTAATAACAATGAAATTTTCAATGAATAGGTACACCGCTATACTACTACGTAGTTATAATCTGTTTTAAAAGTTTATTATTTTACGTATGCATTGTATTCCATTTCATTGATATTGTTGTTTCCTACTTAAAAAAAAAAAAGATATAAATACCTGTTTTCAATTTTTGAGATTCATAGAATTAAAAATAATTTTAAATTACCTAAAATGTGCCAATTAATTAAAGTTGCGAACGACTTTCTCTCAATATACCGGTTAAGATAAATTAAAAAAGATGATTTGATCGTTGCGCGTATACGTTATTTAAATCTTTAATAAGTTAAATAAAATTTTTTAATTACCGCAATTAATGAACAAATTTATACAGTACTTTTATCCTATCGCGGATATATTTCCTCTTAACTGTTTTCCATTAGTGACTGCATTATGCATTTTACGGTAATCATATATACACGAATAAAAACGCTTGAAAACAAGCAATCTTAATTTACTCTCCCACGCTGAGCTCTTGAGTAAGTTATTCATTACATCTCGTACGGCGACGAGATATATATTCACAGGTCGATGAAAGGGAATGAACCGAGAGACTCGCCTCTATACAAGGAAAGTCGCTCGTTTGTAGCTCACCATCCTCGAGTTTCTTCCTCTTGCTATATAATATAAATATATACACGCACACAAACACACACACACATATTTAGAGAGAGAGAGAGAGAGAGAGACGTACAAATACATTCGTTTCGACATTGTGTCGCTAGGTTCTAAGCTTTGAATGGAAAACATACGCGAAATGTAAATGCGCACATGCGTACATACATATATGTATGAAGTGCAAACGCGCGCAAAATAACGACGCGAAATCTTTCTCTTCGCTCTGATACATACTATATGTGCGTCCTTTTCCATATCTGCACTTGGAAGGTTTTCTCAGGGACTCGGACATACGTGTCCCTTCTAACGCCGCTTATCGGTGACGTAAGCGGACTCGCCGGGTTCACTCGTGTGTTTATCCTGGATTCGACCCCCTCATAGTTTTATGTACACGTTTTATATATACGTATTGGGACAGCCCGAGTGTGGAAATATATTTGCGGCATTAATAAGCCCGATGCTTTTATTCGTTTTTCAATCTTGTAAGGGGAAAATTTTTTTCTTTGTCCTACGAATGTTTTCGTTCGTTTTGATTTTTTTTCCTCCCGGGCTTATCCCGGGTTAAGATTACAAAAATAATGTTTTTTCAACGTACATGAAAATATTTTGTTTCACTGCGATAGAGGCACTGCACACTTAATGTTATAACTAACGTATTGATGTTCAAATACATCTTTTTTAATAAATAATTTAAAATTTACTTTGAACATTTTCATTTTCTTCTAAAAGAAAACAAAAATATTCGTTCAAAATATTGAAAACTATGAAAACTAAAAAAATAAAAATAAAGAAGAGTAAAATAACACTGTTTATATTGAAAATATTAAAATAAAAATAAATATTAAAACTCTGATATATTCGTAATTAACAATTTTAGTGTAGAATATTTCTAGTTACATTTTGGCGGTAATTCTATATTATTTTATAATAATAAGTTCATTATTTTAACAAAAATTAAATTACATATATATATATATATATATATTACATTATAATTTTAGCACATTAATACTAACGAAATAGTTTACATTTTTCAAAAGGACCAATCTCTTTACCAACGTACTTTATAAAATAAATTTGTCCATTGATTGAATTGTTAACTTCAAAAAAATCGTCGATGAACTTTTAAATACTTAACCAAGCAATGGAAATCGGGCAAATATCTCGAGCTACTGTATCCTGTAGATAATGAAACGTATCCAATAATATATACATTTATATAACTGTGTAAGATTGATGATTTAACTATCCTTGAACCTCCGTCGCTCGGCCGTTATGCTATACTCGTGCACTATACGATACGACGATCGTTATTGTAGCGTCGAGGAGAATTAGTTTGGCTTTTAGAGAATGTATATACAGGTGCACGCTTGTACATCTCGCGAGAGAGAAAGAAAGAAGCAAGCTACGTTGTATACTTTGTTCTATACTCTTACTACTTCTTATGAGCACCTTATTCTTCTCTTTCAAAGGAGTTTTTCTATTTAATTTGAAGAAAGCAAGAAACAAGTTCACTAAAAGCCCGAGATCGCATCGCATATATTTGCCGGATAAAATCGTTCTCCTTTTCCATTTTCCAAGGGTCACTTCAATTTCCTTCCTTATACCGAGCTCTTTTGCGATTGCCCGCGCCGCCGGGTTAGTAGAACAAAAAACTTTAAAGATTTTTCGTCCTTCGCGTTCTCGTTTGAATTCGCGAAAAATACTTTGCTTTTATAATCCTTCTTGGAACGAGTATTCAAAAGTAACTGTTACTTTCCTTTTTATAAGCATTTGGAAGATTTCGAGATTTTTTCGCTATAATATCATTATGCACATAACGACGGTAAGATAAAGCGCAAACATTTAAAACTTGAAATATCGTTTCAAAGGAGATACTACTTTAATTGAAAAAAAAAAAAATTAAAATCCGCCTCGGCACAACGCGTAATAACACGATAATTCATCGTTTACTTTGTCGGTTTTACGCGTGCCATTGTTACGCCATTATTCAAACGCAAACACAATATCAAATGTACAAATAGAAGTAGCAAAGTAAAAGATGCAATTGTATTTTAACTGGTCATTGAAATTTAATAAATGTTGCAACCATTGGCCAATCGTTTGCCAAGATGGATTTTATTGTAAAAGTTGCGTAGGTGTCGCGCACTCGACTAGCATTGCTTCTCGATGTGAGCAAGATTACGTTTGTAAAAATTATAATGTTGCATTGCGAATAAGAGAATTCACTTGTAATGATTTTTTCGGTAACTTTATACAAATATTGCATAATTCTATAAAAACTAATACTAAAATAATGACGCGTATGTTTTCTTTCGCTCAGAGTTGCGGAGTTGCGATCCGACAAGATTTTCTACGATCGCTCGTACACTCTGGCTAAGTCGGTGATTTTCTCTAACATCGTTACGTTTAATTAATTTTCTTTTTCTTTAACTCGTTCATTCCGTAATACGTGTGAATTGGTTTTTTTCAATAAAATTTCCGAATCGAAAACTATAATAGAAAAAAAAAAAGCTTGAAAAAATTTTGTTTGAATTTAATCTTAGGAAAGCATCGGTTCTTGTCAAAGTAACGCTTTGGATTTTAATTTTATTAAAATGAACAAAACATTTACCAGCAAAAATGAACAATACGAAGAAGAAAGTTTCGCGAAGCTCACAAAGGCGTGTAACGCGCGGCTCCAGTACAAAGCGAAAGAAATCTCCGTGCAGTGCGCGTCTATAACGCTCTAGTGAGCTCGCGTGCAAACACGCGCGCACACACATGCTCGCGCAAAGGAGCGACGTCGTCTTCGAAAACAACGGCGCGCGTTTCTCGCACTCGGCCGGGACTCCGAGAAGGAAGGCAGAGAGGAAGAGGAGGAAGAGGAAGGGGGAGGGGCAAAGAGCTACAATAAGCGCGCGACTCGCCTTATTACCCGGCGCTTTTCTCGGCTTTGGCCTCGGCAAAGGCGCTCTCGAGATCTTCAAAGTTCCGCAACGCGAGGACGCGTTACACGCATGAAGAAAGTAACCTCGACTCGCTCGGTCCAATTAACCTATACCCTCCTCGAGGCTGCGTTGGAAACGGCGAATTTCGAGATGCCAACGCGGAAGATGCGCCGAGGTCGAGGCGAGGAGTTACCTTACTTCTGCCGCCACTACTGTTTAACTCGCGCTTTATTTCAAAAGCGCTTGTTATGTTGCTTTTTTCTTTCGGGCCGAGTTTTCGACTCGCCTTCGACCGCGGTTTCGCTCATTGCTTCGCTGTAATTTATTTGAATTCGTTGGGATGCCGAGCAAGAATTTTACCCTTGGGATGTAGTTTTAGTCGAGAAGCAAATTGTTTTATTTATGTTATTCTCTACATGGTAAACTTTACTTCGGAAAATACTTCAAAAACTTCGTATTATTTTGTAAATTTTTCGAAAAAAACTTATCGTAACATACTTCGAGCGTTACAAAATATGTTTCCATAAGCGAATACATTTACATTTATTATTTTAGTTTTCTTTTGAATTTAAGAATTTAAAATACTTTTCCATTAAAAACACCATAAATAGAGTAAAGCGCAAGGATCGATAAATGAAAATGTAATTTGAATTAAACTCATTCGTCGAATAGTTTGATTCTGTTCCTTTTTCCAATTCTCTCCCTTACTTGGGCATTCCAAGCGAATTCGTCCTTTCTTTTGAAACACGTATCGACTATCCCACATCTAAGGTTTTTTTTGGGATCTCGTAAGCTTTTCTACTCACGAATAGTATTGAGTGAGTTGTTTTGCTCGTGTTCACTTTGACGAAAATCTGACGACAAAAAAGACAAGAGTTAATCGATTAGAAAGAATTTGAGATTTTTGTCGCCGTGTGAGAAACGTAAGGCTTTATGGCAGTAATAGAACATTTCAGTTCAATGAAGAGCTTTGCCTTCGCGTTAAGGTTGAAATTTGAATTATCGTCAATTAATCATTAACGATATATATATTTTTTCATAAAATTTGTTTGCGTATAATTTTTTCTATTTTTAAACCAAGTAAAAACATTTTTTATCGTCTATACTCGCGATCATATCAAACGGTCGATACGTTCTTTCGAAAACGCGTTTATATGTAGATTATGCGTGTGCGACGTGACTTTCTCCGAGGCGCCTACTTTTTCACTAGCCGATTCACTCGCGTATGCCCACTCAAAAGACGTCGCTTTACCAAGTTACGGAGGCAGTTGGAGTGTAGCTTGCGAATGGATAATTGGGAAAAGTTTGAAAGGTCTTTTGCACTTTTTACACTTCAATACTTGCGGCAGCCATTGTCGGTATTGTTTTATAGGGCACACATCTTAAACGACGCGTATTGAAGAGCTACAAACATAATAAATTTTGATATTTTTTAAAAATAAATGCATAGTTTTATGAGCCAACAGCAGATATGCTTTTATTTATTATTAATTCATTAAAATAAAAATAAAAGTTGCTACAAAAAAATAATTGTAGTTAAGCAAAACTGGGCTTAGAAAGTAAAAAAAAAAACATAGGCAGTTAATTAAATTAATGAATGAAAGTGCGCGAATCAAAAAAAAAAAAAAAATGACATAAATAAATGTAAATTGTTTAATACATCATAACGTTTTACTTGAACATAACATTTAAAGCCTTTTAATATTATACTTAAAACCTTACGATATGCCATAAGAAATTTTCAATAAAAATATGAATATTTAATAAAAATATGAGCGGTATGTTTGTATTTAAAAAAAACTGCTCTCGTAAGATTACGCATAAGTTTTTTTTCTATAATCAAGTTAAGTTGTAAACTTTCAGTTTTTTGGGGCGTAACTTCCTTGTACTATAAGATTATAAGATCGCGTACTATAGTATTAGAAGATCGAGGATAACATTGTCAAAGTGAAATTTGATCCTTTTACGGAAGACGAAAGAGAGAAGGACAGAACGATCGAGCATTTCATGGTAGCACGAGTAGTAGCTCTTTAGTTGCGCACGGCCATTAAGCGAGAAGTTCCAATTTAACGAGGATCGAATGGTTATTTCGAAGGCTACCGTAAGTGTCGATGTTTCTAGTTTACCGAAGTGTCAACGTCAATGACGGACAATAAAACATTTAGCCGCTATTGCTATGGTGAAAAATGTTTAAAAAATCATTACACCACTTCATATAGTTAAATGCTTTGAAAGCTTCTTTTAATACACACTTTAAAAGCTTTATTTATAATATATACTATGATTTTAACTCGCATTACAACTAATTTTTAATGAGATAAAAATCAAAATTAAATATTTGACATTCTTCTCTTTACGAATTTTAAGAAAATTTTAATAAATTTTTAACAAGTAACTCTCCTGGCTAAAATAATTTTTGAAATGAAATATACTTTTAGCATAAAATTTAGGTAAAAACGCTGAGATGAAATTTTTTTCTAAAATAATATTCCAGTTAGATACAATTGTGTATAAATTTATCAATTAATTTATAAATAATAATAAAAAAAAAAAAGAAAAATCATTGGAATCCTCGAAATAGTTTATTTAAAATCCTGGAAATAATTTTATCATAGAAAAGCTTTTATCATAAGTTTTAAATTAATTTAAATTTCGAAACAACGATATACGAAAGAACAATTACGTCGCCTTAATAAATTCGTTGAAAACTCGCGTCGGCTCATGGAAAAAAAAAAAAAACAAAAATCGTCCACGCGTTTCCAGACAGGCGAAAAGCACGGCGGCGCGCTACGTAACAAAAGGCACCTCGAAGCGCGTCGAAGAATGCAAGAGTAAAGAGCAACAAAGGGTAATTTTTGTTCGGCGGCGCGCGCGTAGTTTCGGACTCGGAGCATAGAGGCCAATTAATCGAGGCGCGTTAACCGGCTCGTAACAATAATAAAAGGGAGGGCTCTCGCTCGTCTCTCGACAATTTATTAACGCGGCGTCGTTACGCGAAGCGGCATGCTCAAGGGGTGCGACGCGGACTACCCACGCGTACGTTATCCATAACCGGTAACGAGTTTATTAAATATTTCACGGCGACGAGGCGCGAGGACGAGAGACTCCCCCCTCTCTCTCTCTCTCTCTCTATCTCTTCCTTCTCTCCATACGTTGTCGAATGGCTAATGATGAATTTCTCATTCCAGATTCTGGTCGAAGAAAACTCGCTGCTTTGTTCTCTTACCCTCTTCCTCATTAGTGATATATTTCGATTCGGGCAATGCCTATGCTTTCGAGCTTGAGTATTACGGATAGATGGGTATCGATAATGGAATGATTAAATATGTATGACGAATGAGTGAGGATCATCTTCAATGGCTACAAGTATCGTGCTTTGGTTATATTTTTTTTTTTTTTAACGAACGTTACTAAGCGATAATAATCCATTTTTTTCTTTAAACTGGATAATACATAATTTGTAATAAATTTAAACTTTTTAATCAACTAATTATCTAGAAAACATAAAAAAAAAAAAAAATTAAAAAATGGATTTACACCACTTTCAAAATAAATGGTCCATATTGCGATTACATTATAGATATTTTTAAGTTGTAACAAAACGACTGTATTATCGAATTTTCTAGGAAAACTTTTCAAAAAATATAATGAAAACCACTACGGAGACGTAGCGATAATTTCATTTCCAGACGTCCGTTAGGAAAGTTTGCGAGATTAAAATAGTTTTGCCATCGATATCCGATCTCATCTGAACGCGACTAGCAAAAAAATATTCACGCTTATGCCGATGACGTCTTTCACACTTTGCATTGGCAGGTAAGCTTGAATTTAAAAAGATAGGAAAATTGGAGATCTTTCATTGAACTCTTTAAAGTTGAACCCGTGCTTTTTATTATTTATTATTTAATTTTTTTTTTTTTTTTTTTTTTTTTTTTTTTTTTTTTTTTTTTTTTTTTGATGGTTAAATTGTTTCATTCGCTAAGCAGCAAAAATTTTACATCATGCGGTAAATGCTAATAGTAGCTATAAACTACAGAAAAAATTACGTCTTGGACGTCTTGACTTTTATCGTCAAATCTTTATTAATATTCTGTGGTGCTTAACTGTAACATTTAAGTTTAAATTTGAAAACAATTTTTTTTCAACTTTAACGCATTTTTACCGTTTGATTAAACATTCAGAAATATTGAAAAATTTTATTTTTTGAACCAAAAGTATTCTTTTATCCTTTAATCGTTATGTGCAAAAAATATTTTTTATTTTATTATAATTATTATAGAAAAATTGTAATTAATTTTAAAATTTTGGTTTTCGTAAATGTTTATTTTTATATAGTTTATAAATAAGATTATCAGAAACATGATACAACTTGTATTTTTTGGCTTATATAACAATAATTATAATTTTTTTACGATGTTTATAAAAATTAGAAAATTATTTTAAGAACGCTATAATAGAAAAGCGAAATAGTGATTGTTTTTTAACATTGGAAGAGTAAAAGTAAAGAAAAATTTTTTTCGGTCCTCTCCATACTTGTCTTACTTTTTCAAACACGAATCGTAAGTTTTGTTCCCAGACAACGTGGCCCAACTCTTGACGGCGGTTTTTTATTGGCCCGTAACGCATTCTCCCCTTTCTTCTTTCTCCGCTCTTTTTTCTCCATTTTTCTCCCTCGTGTTTTTTTCTATCTCTTTCGCGCGGGCGCGCTTACTCGTCTTCCACTTTTATTTTTTTCTTTACAAAGTGTTTCTCTCGCGCGCGAGTTGTTCCGCTTGGGCTCGGCAAAAGAAAGTATAAGAGGGGGGGGGGGGGATATAAGAGAGAGAGAGAGAGAGAGAGAAAGAGAGAAAGAGAGAAAGAGAAATACTGTACCAACATATCTTAGGGTAGAAATTGAGTTAGAGCGAGAAACAATTTCAATAACTTCGAGACCTCCCAAACGTCGTCACTCGAGTTTCTCTGTCTTTCACTCTGTCTTTTTCTTTTACTTTTTCTCTCTCTCTTTCTCTCTCATTGATAGAGATACCAGCAGTCCATCGTATTGTTCCGGATGTTCTAAAAAGAGACAGATTTCGATTGTTTTTCGAATTTCCTCAGTTATATAAATGTAATTAGTTATCGGAATTTTTGACCTTTTTACCGGTGAAAATAAAATATTCTACAAAAAAAGTATAACTAGAAATTTGAACTTTTATTGAAAATTTCATTTAGCGATTCATTTTCAATTAAAATTAAACAATATGCATATCGTTTTCAAAATAATAAAAAATGCTTCCTCTAATTTTGAAGTATTTCGAGTAATAGTAATTGACGAATGGAGTCTATTCGTAATAATTATTTTAAATTTAAAAGAGTTTTACAATTAAAAAGTGTATGAAATTTCAATTTAAACGTCACTGAAAATTTCAAGTAGAAACATGCCAATTTCCATAAGACCCAAAATATAAATCTTATCTCGTGCGCATCCGGTAAATCGAGTCCCGAGTTTTTGGCAATTAAAACACGGTCCAGAAAAAGAAAGATGAGAGAAAAAGTGAAAAGAGATGGGATCGAGAGCGAAATTAAAGCGAAAGGAAGAGAATGCAAACGAGTCGATGGGGCGTAAACAGAAAGAGAAAAAGATAAAGAGGGAGAATAATGGGCGTTACACGTAGGTGTATGTGTTTAGGTACATCTCGAGAAAAGGACCTTCGCTCGAGACTGACACTCAGACTTTGCCGTAGGCAATGGGGGCGCGGCGCTTCAGTAATAAACAATCTAACGCTCCTCACCTGTCTTTTGTACGGCCCGAGGATGCTCGACGGTCGAAGGGTTCCTACGCCTGCGCATGCGTTCGCGTGCGCGCGTGCATTTTTACACATAAGCGGGACTCGAGACGAGACGATCCCCCACGGGCTGGTGCTACCGGTGGGAAAACGACGAGTCACGCGCGCGCATACGAGAGACGACCGAATCAAATTTGCAAGAGATATCGCGGGCAGCTGAGAACGAAACGCTTCGTCTTACTCTTTCTCTCTTCCTTTTCTTTGTCATTGTTCATCCCAACTTTTTCGGCATTTTTTCATGCTCACGGATCTCGAGGTAGCATAACGACAATAACATATTAACATCAAAATTACTTTATCTTCAACCGTGCAATTGGTAAGGATCGTGGTATATCTAGTGAGTTTATTCTATTGAATGTTATGTTTCTCGGTAAATTAAATGTTTTATTTTTTTTAGATGAAAAAGTAATCTTCAAATTTCTTACAATTATTATTATAAAAATGAAATGAGCTATTGTTTTTCAAAGCGACGGTTATGATAATTTGGTATTTTAAAAAAATCAAATAAATTTAAGTTACTATCGGTAAAGCATCCTCAGTTTTTTTTTTTTTTCAAATTAGCCAGATGATCTAGTACATTCCATTTTCTCAGCTATCGTCCTGCAATCTCCCCACTGGATGTCTACATATGTCCACCGTCGTTCAGTAAAATCCATACCTAGACCGATATAAAGCGCCAGGCAATAGCGAATATCCGTCAGCTACTTTTTTCCCTTTTACCACGTCCCCGTCGTTGTCGTCGACGTCGTCTTAGTCAAGCGTGAATTATTGCGGATCGTTCGCAAAACTCCCTTATCCATCCACGGAAATTTTCTCGGCGATGTTACAGTGAAAAGTAGAAAGAGATAAAGAGAGAGACATAGAGAGAGAGAGAGAGAAAGTACGAAAAGAACGTTTCGCGAGGAGGTTCGCGGATTGGTTGTTTCTGCAAGCGTAAGAAAGAAGAATGACAAATGGTGGTTATTCGTACGGATGGCCACGATCCGAGCGACGAGCGGCGCTTTTTTCATACTTTTATTTTTCCACTCTCTAGTTTTTGTTCTCATAAAAATTGTAGGAAGACTCGATGATCGAATTTCTCGTTATTGCTCTTATATATCGAGTAGAACGTAGCCAGCTGTCGATGTGGACTTTTTCTAATATCGAACATTCTTTAAGGAATTCATAATGTTTATGGTCGATGATTTTATCCATGAACATCGTCGCGATAAAATTTATTGTATACGCGTTCATATTCATTGATAAGACTAATCGTTCCACCTTATTGAATATCAAGAAATTTTTAATTTAAGGTATTATTCTTCTTTGAGATTTGAGTTGAATGGAAATACAGAAATGCATTTTTAGAGTAATACTAAATTCATTTCCGTGTATCAAATGAAAGACGATTTTGCGACTTGAAATCGCTTTTATCCGTGATCGATTGATTTATAGACGAATTTGGAGCGAAGTCAATTCGTCGTGTTAAAAAAACTGACGGGAGGCAGCAAGCAGCGACTTGTGCGCAAAGTTTTGCTAAAGAAAATTTCATAGATTCAGAAATCTCTGAGTACCTATATGCACGGAAGAGCGACGAATGTAAGTTGAACGAACAAAAAAGGAAAGATGAAATATAATGACTTGAAGCGATTGCCAGACTTGTAGTGGCAGTAGTTCTTATAATAGTTATGGAAGACCAAGAAAGTCAAGTAAATTAAGATATAGTAATGAAAGTTAAACAACGAGAGAAAAAAAATTGTTTTCGTTACTCCTTCTTTTTCAAGACACCTGATTAAATCTATTTCGAAGAAGAAAAAAAAGAGAGACATCGAAACTTTACCTGGGCAACGGGAGCGAAAACATTTTTAAAAGCTTTCGGATTTTTAATTTTTTATTTTACTCATCTCCTATATTTGTATTTTCTTACAACAGCTTTTGCGTAAAAATTATTTTACTAATGTTTGAAATACGCAATTAGGTAAATATAAGAAATTTATTTATCAAGTGCTCATCTGTTTTAAATTTTAATAAATGTTTAATTTTGCAAAAAAAAATTTATTTCCAAAATTAAAAAAAAAATAATAATTATAATAATAAACAAAAAGTATTTATAAACGGCATCCAAAATTTGATATTACTCGTTACAAGTTTGATGTTTTTGATCGTAAAGTACAAGTATTTAATTTCTTAAATAAAGAAGAGTTTATTTTTAAGGATTTTTAACAGTAAATTTGTTACATATTCCAAGATTAAAGATTTTTATTCTTCACTTCAAATATTTCATTTTGTCGCATTTTCATAGATTTCCAATATTTTCTTTGCCATTGAAAATAATAGAAAAAAAAAAAAACAAAAAAAATAGAATTCAGGAAAATAAAAAAAGGGAGAAGTTATTTTTTAAAGAAGAAAAAAACAATAAATTTTTTTTTTCATCGTAAATAAAGTAAAGATTTTCCTCAAAATAAATTATATATTTTAAAAAAAGAAGAAAGGTGATTTATATCAAAGCAAACGAGTGAAAAGCCTTAACCGAATCAATTTACAAGCTTTCCCCATGAAAGTCGATATTTGATAAAAGAACTTGAATTTATTCCTTTCTCTCATTCTGGCTGTACAAAAGCTGTCGGAAAAATCGAAAGCTTGGTACAGTATCAATGTACGATAGACGAGGCGCAACATTCGCGCTTAAGCACCACCTCCGACGTACTCGTATAGCTTCGGACGCGTTCGCTCCGTTGATTTTCGCTCCGCGAACGGATCATTTATCAGCGCATCGACTAAACCGCTTTGCGCCACCTGTCCGACATAGTTGAAAGCAAAGTGTGCAATCTGTGAGCAAGCGAGCAAGTATATACTGTAAATTAATTGTCGCGCTAAGTTTACCTTTTAAAACTTTGCAAATTTATTCTTTCGACGTTTAGATTTATTTATCGATGTTTGCTGCCTTTTAAATTTCATTGTTTTTTACATTTATTTTAATAGATTGTTATGTTTTTCATACGCCTGATAGTGACATTTAAGTAATAAACAAAAACAATAAATAATTTTCTCAAACGAATTAATTAATTTTATCGAATGCACTTTTATAAAATTTAAATATATTTAAAAAGATAAGGCTCTTTATACAATTATTTTATTTTGTGGAATTCCATTATATTATGCTAAAAAAAAAATCTCAACAATTTGAAAATTATCGAAGTAAAATAATAAATCAAAATTATTATTATATTGTAATTTTTTAAACTTTTTAAAGAAAGCTAGATTACATATACTCTTAATTTGATAAAAATGTATCGAGTTATCGCATCGTTATTACGTTAATTTTTGGATGGCAGGTCCGATAACACTCTCCCCAATGCATATAAATGCGGTACGTTAGTGGGTTTTCGAGGGCCCTTCAATTTCAAATTACCGTGTTTCAATTAATCCTTTGCGCGAGACTCTTAATCCAGCTAAAACTTACTCTTCGCCCCTCGATCGAGAGTGCGAAAGTCGGCTGGAAATAAAAGCCCGATATTCTTTTTTCTTTTCATTTTCGCATATACATATGCGATACGTGTACCTTTGAGAGTAGCATGACCTTCCCACGCTACGAATGTTGGGATCCTTACCCTATAGGAACCTTAACTTTTTTCTCCCTTTCATTTATTTTTATTTTCGTACGACAGAGTCGTTTTTGCGTAGATTTTTTCAAGCTGAAGTAGTTTATCGAGATTTGGACTTATTTTTCTTTTACGTTTTTATGGTTTCAAAATTTTTTACCATTGTTTTAGATTACCAAAATATCGGTAAAACTTTATCGCGTTCGATTTTCACCTTGCTCATATAAATTAAAATATTTAATTTTAATCAATCAATATAATGTTACCGGAAACATTAATTTCATTATTGTCAAACTGCCACAAGAGTAATCTATTATTCCAGTAGTTTATTTAACGAACTTGGGAAAGAAGAAATAATGGATATACGAGTACGTTCTTATTTCGGTAACGCATGCGATTGCAAAAGTTTTCATAAGCGTCAAAGAACAACATAGAATTACAAAGCACTTGATTAAACTTCTCCATTTATAATAAAAATATAAATGAAACAGCTTTATTTGTTTTGGCCAACAAGCTACTAAACTTTATCGTACATTATTCCGCCCTATAGTGTTTAAATTGAATAACAATGTTACATACTTTTTTCACGGTAACGTATTCATAAATAATACACTATTATTAAAGATTATATTATGAAAATGATAAAATGAACAATAATTTCATTTGTAAAAATCTGCACTCCGACGACTCATGCCGTTTTTCAATCTACGATCAATCATCAAACTCAGATGATTAATTCATTCGAAACAGTGATTCGTGAGGCCGTTAAGACGCAAACATTGCTATCTATTTATAATTCGCGCACAATACCGCATTGAGTCGAGCATCTGCATATGTAAATTTATGCACATGTGTAATATATAAATTGATTTTCGAATATGGGCGGGAGAGAAAATTTACGTCGGATGTGCGGTTGGTATATCTGCACGTATACATGTAAATGTGTGTATATATATATATATATATATATATATATATATATATATATATATATATATATATATATATATATATATACACACACACACACATATATATATATGCACTCGTGCAGTCAACACGCGCCGGTTATTTGGTCGTTCCCGGGATTTAGATATATCGGATGGAATTTAATTATGGTAACGATTTCAGTTGAAAGCTCTTCTATTTAACGAGACTCAGGGCCAACGGTTCGCACGACGCATCGCTGAAACGGAAAATTAAAGTGACGGTAAATTTATAAAGGGAGGAGGAAATAGAGAGAAAGAGAGAGAGAGAGAGAGAGAGAGAGAGAGAGAGAGAGAGAGAGAAGACAAAAGCTTTTGCTTAGAGAAATTGATAACTTTTAACATATACTAATTATGTTGAATTAATTTTACATTTTAGTAGTTGCATCTGTGAGCTGAGATGAGAAGTTGTTAACGAGTTGTGATAAGTGTGCATTAATACAATTTATTTTTTTTATTTTTTAAGTTGTGAAACGACTGTGTATCGAAATCTAATAAATACTAGCATATTTCTTTAGCAAAAGTTTTGCTTGCAAATGGTATTTTAAAAGTTTTTCTTTTACATTAATGGATGTCAAATTAAGTGTATTTAATTGAAAGCGCTCGTTACAATCTTTTGAAAAATGTTGCACAATGTATCCAACTATTTGCAGTGATTACTCAATCCTAAATTGGTTTGCTTTTTGTGGCGCTCGATTCGCAATCCATGCAAATGTATGCAAATTGAAAATAGAAACAGACGAAAGTTTGTATTCGTCATTAAATGTCGCGTGTATTTTCCAGTAGTTAAGAACTTTTTCATAGAATAGTTTTTTCATCGACGATAAAAGTTGAAAGTTTCTTTGTCGGATGCTTCGCGCTTGTTACGTTAATAGTTTTACTTCTCTCTCTCTCTCTCTCCCTTTTTTTCTTTTTTTTCTCTCATCAATTCTCACCCCTTTAGTTCTTTCTCTTGTTTTTTAGTAAGCTAAACAGTTGCACGAAAATCAGTTTTTAATTAAATTTCAATTAATTTTTTTTTCATTTATAAACGGAAGTTTGTTTTAATTATTACTTTAAATAATTCGGAAATTAAAATTTTTCAATCAAAGTATGATTGAATTTTGTAAATTACATTGCATTTTTTCTTCTGCTTGGCTTGGCACAATGTACAAACGAATCGAAATAAACAAAAAGATATAAAAAAAAAATCGCGCGCGAAACGTCATATGAATTTGAAAATTTTAATCGGTGCTCGCGATTTAGAGAAAACACATAGGTATATATGGCTTTCTGCCCGCATGGACTTTGATTTCGAAGGCGTTAAATTAGCTGCGGCTTAATTATGTAATAGGAGGCGCGCGCCGTTCTCTCGTTCAAAGAGCGATAAGCGTATACCGGTAACTGCTGCTTGCCGGCAGCAGTTTTCCTTCTAACTTTCCCGGTAAATAAAACTTTTGCACATCGGAGCTTCTACTTCTTCTACTTCTTCTTTTTCCTGAAACTTGGCCTGCGGGCTTCGCTTCGGAGACGCAGGTTATATTATATTACGGTCCTGTGCTCGCATTCCTTTACTTTTCTTCGTGATTTCTCTCCGATGGGTTCGAGAGCGCGCGAGCCACCCGTCAAATAAAATAGTTTAATCTCGCGTCAAAACGAGCAATTGAACTTTATTAACGGCCGAAGGATTAAAAGGCTTTTCGTTATCGATTAACGAACATCGTTAGATGGGCTTATACTGAAAAACTAAAAAATAAAATTATTTGAAAGCGTAAATAAAGTTTTTTTTTTTTTTATTTTATTTCTAACATTCGATATAAAAATGAATATTTCATATGTTTGAAGGATGAATATAAATTTTTAAATATTTATAAATCTATGAAAAAAAAATAAAAAAAATAATAAATCATAAAAAAAAGAATAGTATATAATTTATGTTACGAATACGTTGCGATTTGAAAAAAAAAAAAAAAAAAAAAAAAATTGCTCAACAATAAATAAAACTGGAAATTTTTAAAAAGTAATCGTGCGTGAATAAACTTTAAAAATTTAACTATTCGATGGAAGGGATGGGTAAAATACTCCAAAGGGACGTAGAAAGCGTGTTTCTAATTTAGATGTGGGCGCGTGAAATAGGAGCAGCGTTCACTGGGCTTTAAATGTACAATCGCGCGCGTATCAAGCGAGGGACGCAACGATAAACGCTCGAGTTGTAAAGTAGGCAGTGACTGTAACGAGCAACGGGTTAGCGCCGTATCCTACAGCTAGCGCCATCCGTTCAACAGACTATGAACTAAGGATTTCATATGACGCGATTAAAATTTCATATCGCTAACACTCGTTGGCAACTTTTTTTTTTATTTATCGACTCATACTCCCAAAGATCCTTGAAAATGACAAGTAGACGTTTATTCCTTCTTTTTTTTTTTTTTTTTTTTTTTTTAATTATTAATATACCTTCCTGACACTTTTATACGATTTTTATTTTATGAGATTTTATTTCTTTTTTTACGTCACTTTTTGTCTAAATGTTTTCATTTTTAATATTAAAAAAAAAAAACAAAAAAAAAAAAAAAAAAAAAACAAAAAAAATTATTTAAAAATTAAAATTATTATTTTTCTATGAAAGGATATTGAAAAATATATTCATCGAAATAAAAAAATTGAAGGCAAAATTGCACGGTGATTGGTTTAAAATGTATGAATGATAATAATAAATCATTCATTTGCATTCAAAAACTTTTCTCACACATCAATTTTTTGCATAATTTTTTATTATTTTTTTTTTCTATATTTATGAAAACGATATTTTTGTATAAAGCAGCCGATTATTTCACAGTAATTTTTTATTTTATTTTAATTTTCTCAACAATAGTGTATAAAATTAATTGCCGTATTATTTGTTAAATAAAATAAATCTCAAGCTGCAAAAAAACAAAAAAAAAAAAAAAATAGTAATAATTGAATTGTTAACGGTATAGTTGTCCACTCCAACATTAATTAACAAGAATTTAAAAAATTCGTGCGCACAAGGCTCGTCTAAATTTTCGCATTTGTAATGACAAACGAATAAGCTTCATCGTTAAATCAACAATTCGTTTGCTTGTCAGCGGTTGAACGAACGAGGTCCATCCAATAGAGAGTTCGATAAATACGTTGTATATATGTGTATTAGCTTTATCGCTCGAAAATTACATTTTAATAGTCAAAACTGAAGTCTTTCATCTGCGCGTGAAATTTATATTTGAGCATTCGCTCGATCGCATCGTTTACGATTGATTATCGGATTTCATTTTTGAACATTAAAATGGAACATTAATATCGTTATGTTTTGATATGGGATCACAATCAATACATCATTTACGGTGATCATCGTTCAAATGTACCGTAAATTTTTTTATCGATTAAAGTACTTATTATGGTGAAATGTTTCATTTATGCATAATAATGTAATTAATATAAATATTTTCTTTTATCTATAAAATGAATAAAATTTAAAATAAATCATCGTCTTCACTAATGATTTATTCACAATTGGCGGATTCAATAATTTATTTACCATATAATAGTTTATTGGATTTTACGTATTCATTTTTAAATATCTCTATTTGATAATTTAAATCAAATGAATATGAATAAAATTAGATAAATAATTTATTTCTCGGTTTGATTTCTTCAGTTGATTTTTAAAAATTATATTTTTTAATATATTTTTGTTTGTTATTAATAATATTTCTATCTTTCTATTTTTTAATATCGACTAGGTCTTTTTTTTTTTTTTTTTTTTAATAAAATATAAAATTTTTATTTTTTTATTCATGGATAAATATTTAGCATTATAAAAAATTATAGATTTAAAAATTCATATGTTAGAATTCGTATCTCCATATTTCTTACGTTCAATATCCGATTTAACCTTATGCATTAATCTTACATTTTTCGTCAATTTTCTTTACTTCATATCATCAATAAATTTTGACGTGAAATTTTTGAAAATAAAAAGATAAAAAAAAATAAGAAAAAGATGAAATGTATAACCTCATAGGAAGTTAAAAAAAGAAAGTAAGCAAGTCTTGTCTTGAAAACTGTAAAAGAGAAAGCGAAAACAAGTTATCCTCGTATCGTGCTTCAGGAGCTACAACATTTTTCGAGGCATCCCAGCCGAAAGCTCAAATTTCCGGCTCTGTGTAACGTATACACCGCTATCCGCAGCAACTTTCAAAGCTTTGAAAGAATACCATCGGTTCTAGTATATATATATATATATATATATATATATATATATATATATATGGAATTCGACGTATACTGTCTGATATATCCTTTTTTTTTTTTTTTTTTTTTCATAAAGTCGGTACAATGAGAAAAAAAAGAGCGAGAAGAGAAAAATGTCATGGTGTGTTTTAATGCGATTTCCGGGACAGTTTTTCGACAATAAATATCGATTATGTTGCCAGCGGTCTTTAGCCGCGCGATTCTCGAGGACTTTTCGCGGCCGAGATTTTCACACCGGGTGCAGTACATCGATTTATGACAGACGACCGCGAACTCGTGCTCGATACTTTATGGCGTATAGCTAAAAGTGACCGATATGTCGTAAGCGCAAAAGTAACTTTGTGGCTTTCGTTGTAAGTACGGATTATGTAGGTTAAAGCTTCTCTTTATTTTATGATCGACGCGTAATTTCTACGAAAGATGGAAGCTAATCTGTTTTCACTGAAATTATCAATCGTTTTTTTTTTTTTTTTTTTTTTTTTTTTTATTATTCGACAGTAATGGCTTTATATTCGAAACTTTTAATATAGCTTATTCACAAAGCATACACCTTTTTGATGCAAAATTTTTATGTTAAAAAATTCAACGAAAATTTATAAAACCCTTTGATATTTTTACATAATAAAATGTGTTTCTTCTGAGAATCTTTACATTTTAAACTTTTCAATGCACCGCCCGTTAAAAAACTACTTATTTATAAAAAAAAAAAAAAAAAAAAAAAAAAAAAAAATTATATTTTGTCGGAGGGTGAAATTTTTATAAATATTTGTAAGCATTTCCAATAAAAATCTTAAAATTTATTACTCTACCGATTTATATAATTAAATATTATTTTATGCGTTTATAAATTATTTTATATAATATATTATATATTATATTTAATTTTTGTACTTTATAAAGAAATCTTATTATATATGTGTATATGCATAAGAAAGGGAATGAAAGGAAATATAGTCAACAATGTCGATGAAATTCCTTTGGCAATTAAATAAGCAAATCAATGAGATGTTGGTAAAATTTAAACGATCTTGTGACACAGGAGCGGATTACGATCTATTGGAGGCGGCCGTGTCGCTGGTCGACGACAGGAACCACTACATCACCGAAGGCTATGATGGCTTTCCCTCTTTCGGCTTTCGGCTGGGTTCCGAGGTCAAGCAGCCCTACCGAATGTACCTGCCGGAGAAGCTCCCGGCCGAGTTCACCCTCGTCGCCTCGTTCAAGCCCCTGTCAATGAGGAACAGCTACCTTTTCGCGGTCCTCAATCCCTTCGAGACCGTCGTTCAGCTTGGCATACGTATCTCGGTGAGTTACGCGTCTATTTCATTTATCTCCTCTTCATCCTCACCCTTTTCCTCTCTCTCTCTCTCTCTCTCTCTAATTCTCTGTTGCTCTTTTGCGGAAACGAACCACTTGTCGGTTTCCGAGAGGATCGGATCGGATACTCGCTTCACGCTTATCTTAGAATTGTACGGCTTGAATTAAAGCTATACTAGCGTAATTTTCAAAATTTGCACGGAAAGTTTTTTTTGAAGTAATATCTGCCCGAACCCCTGAATCAAATAAAAATTTAAAGAGTTTAAATTAAAGGTTCTAAAACTTTATTGTAAAAAATATTATAAAAATTAAATAAACAATTGTAAATTACGCTCGATTAAATTCAATTAACGCATAAAATAATTACCGTACTCGAAAAGTTAAAATATTTTATCGAGAAGAATAAGTGATCGAGAGACATGGATTTTAAAATATTTTAAATAATTTCAAAAAGAAAAATAACTTCATCGAAATGAAATTAAAAATTTTCCCATTATAATGAAATAACGTTATAAATATTTTTGAACGAGCAGGAAGGGCCAGGAACGAATCAAAACATATCCCTCGTTTACACAAACTCCGATCTACACTCCTTCTCGGACGAGGTGGCCAAATTCACCGTACCGAAGCTCGCGAAGAAATGGTCCAACATTGTCATACGCATAACCACGACGGAGGTTATCTTGCGTTTAAACTGTCACGAAATAGCACGGCAACGGGTTACCAGAATTCCCCAGGAGCTCGTTTTCGATACTGCGAGTACCTTGTACATTGCACAGGCAGGACCCCACATACAAGAAAAGTACGAGGTGAGTAACAATAAAAGATAAACGAATCTATTTCATCATTTTAAGATTGGGAATTTTTCGCTGTAAAAGTTTTTTTTTTTTTTTTTTTTTTAGAATTTTAAATAATAAGTTTTAAATTCCATCACGAATAAATATAGTTTTCATTTATGAATATGAAAGTGGAATTAATTTATTTTATCTTTTTAATAATATTAATTTATTTTATCTTTTTAATTAATAAAAGAAAAAAAAAAAAAAAATTTTTCGACGTTCTCGTAAAGTTAAAAAAAGCAAAAAATTTTCATTAAAAAAAGAGACACATTCTTTGTGAAATTTCCCCAATCATGAATGCAGTTTCACCGATTTTTTCAATTAGTTTTGTGTAATGAAATAATAAAGCATCAATGCGACCTTCGGTATTTTAATTAATTAAAAAAAATCGGAGTGTGAAAAAAATTTATTATTATGCCAGCAACTCGAAACTGCATTCAAGAAAAATTAATTATACATATATATATTATTATCAATTGCCAACAAATAAGCGAGCCTCGGAAAATTTAATTGTGTCCTAAAGCTTTCGAAGAAAAATTTGAATAAATACGCATCTGTAAACATGGTTGTATCGATGTAAGAATACGAATAAGACGATCGTATGTGGTAATAATTACGAGGATAAAAACCGATAAGGATAAAAGCGTTCGATAATTCGAATGAAATTAAAAACGTCAGGGACATCGGTAAGTATTATTCCTTGGAAATCGAATGTTCTAGCGAGTCTTCAAATCGAATTTCAAACAGTGCATACGGAGATTTGGACAAGTCGACCAGGTGCTCTTCTCTTCTCGGCATTACTTGGTTATATAAAGGCTGACCTCCATTCGGCTTTTCGTTTCGCATCGCCGGGAGGAAAACAGAGAGCAACCGGGGGTCGCGAACAAACTTTCCACAAAACTGTGACGCCTTTATCGACTCTGCGAATTCTTTCTTCTCCCTCGTGTAGTTTTCGCCTCGTCCTTTTTTTCCCTTTATACACTCTTTCGATAATCTAATTCTTACTTCAGAAGCTATATCTATTCGGTATCTTGGGAGATTTCAGAATTATCGTAAAAATACCCCAATGCATAACAATGTCGAGTAAGGTTTGCGTTGTTATGCAATTTGAATTTATAATTTATCAATTATTTATTTTTGCTTGACCAAGCGTAGAACAAACTCACCGTTTTTAAGATATTGCGAGAAGCTTTTGCATTATTACTTAATAATCCATCGATTATTTAATCCTATTAATTGAGTGAAGCGAATTTTAATTTTTTACTAATTAATAAATTGTTAACTTTTTTTTTTTTTATTAAATTTATTAAAATTTTTATTTTATTGATTTTTTTAATTATTTATATTCAGAATGTTTTTTCATAGAATACTTTAAATTATTAAACATAACACTCAATATGTACGAGCGGCAATCAAGTTTAATAATAAATTATTTTGTAAAAATACTTGGCTGTCAACGGATGCGTCATTGTTCATTTGAGATAAAAGTAACGAGTATCTGACGCCGCGTTATTAAAAGTATGTTTTTAAAAAAAATAAAAAACAGATGTATTGGAAATATTATATTCACGTATGATATCGAAATCCGATATGTAATAACATAAAGAGATATTCAAACGCTAACAATGAGCAAATAGTGTAAAGCGAACAAATGCTATTCCTACTTAAACACCTTAATTGAAGTACGTATGCGAAATGAACGCGTTATATACTACTGACGTGACTATGACATATAAATGTGGTACGGTAACAGTCCTCACGCATTAAACAAACAGCGGCAAAGTAGACAGAAAGAGAGAGAGAGAGAGAGAGAGAGAGAGAGAGATCCACAGTGACGAAAAATAATTAAAGGTATATTATAAAGTTGTTACCAGTCGATGCCGTGGACGTGCGAAATTTTTCACCAACGGCGAAGCTAGGTGCATATACGTGTTATACGCATATAAGTATACGTCGAAAAGTGCGACAGGTTAAAATTTATGGGAGTACATATTTTTGCGCTCGTTGTCACCTGCTTTGATTTTAGGCGTTGGGAAAGTGTGTCGCGCTCGCGATTTTCCGATCGCCACTATGTCCGCCGCGTGTTGCTCTTTCGTTCAAATTTTTTTCCGCACTCGTCAACCAATCGTTTTTTTTTTTTTTTTTTTTTTTTTTTTTTATTTTATTTGTTTATTTATTTGTTTATTTATGTATTTATTATTTTTTGTTTTGTTTCGTTTTGTTTGTTTTTTTTTTGTTTTATGAGAAATGAATATATGTACGACAGAAAAGTATACTTTTTGAAATAAGAGATTATACTTTTTTTATTTGCTTTTTTCGTATTCATTTGATTAATTAACATCGTTAGTGGATTTTAACGCATTTGATGGATATGAAAGCATTAGTAATTAAAAGCTTAATTTACATTTAAAAATATTTTTCTTTGAATATTCAAGAATCAACACAATAATTTTATTTTAAATGAGAAAAGTTATTTATAAATGTTTAAGTCCAACTTTATTAAAATTCGACGTTAAATATATAATTTTACAGTGACATACGTTTATACCGAATGAGTAAAAATAAAGTTTTTCGCAAGATGCTTATTATTAAAAGCTTAGAAACATCGTCCAACAACGTTCAATTTTATTCCAAGAGTGCACACGTAAATAAACAACATTTCTTTCAGAATTTAACAAAGCAAAAAAAAAAAAGAGTAAAAATAAAAGAAAGACGAGCTTTTCTATATTTTCATTCTACATTTTTCTGAAAGAATACATACGATTCCAGAAGAGACACTGACCGCGTAATAGAAGCTCTACATACGTTTACTCTCTACTTCTCCGAATTTTCCGGCCGATTTCGTCCATTACTGCGCGAGTTGGCTTTTTCCATTTTTACCGTTCCCCGCATACGCGCGAGCGCGCGCGCGCACATCCGTCTGGTTTTTTTTTTCTCGTTCGCGTTTCTTTCCTCCTCCTGTGCTTTTGTCCGGTCTTCAAGAGGACTTTCAGTTTTTGGTTCATATGCTAATGTGGCCAACTGCTCCAATGTTAAAAATTTACTTTGTTGTTTAATTTTATGATAAAAAGTTGACAGACTAAACTGTTTTATCTTACAGTTTTATCTCGAGGATAAAGTTAAATGTAGCAATGTTCATGCACTTGGCCTTTCATTGTTTAGATAAAACGATTGACTCTTATAAAATAATATACAAAGTAAATATTTAATTGGTATAAAAATGTTGTTATTAAATAATAAAGATATTAATGATTCTGAAAATTTTGCGCTAACAGGTACACCGCGCGATTGAAGCTTTATTGTTTCCGTAATGTTCCGGTTTTACGAGCATACTTTGCAGAAGCTACTTTAACCATTATTTCACCTGAGAATAACGTTGCGCCAAGTTTAATAAAGAAAAAGAAAAAAAAAAAAAAAAAGAAATAAGAAGAAGGAAAAAAAGGTATTTTGAAGCTTATGCTTTCAACGCGCACTGTACAGCAAGCGCAAAGGTTTAAAGTCAGCGTAATTCGAGATACTTGTAAAAAACTTATGAAAGGATTTCACTTAACCCTTTTTACCGTATGCTTTTTCTCTGTTATTCTTGTCTGATTTTTGCGCGTTAACATAGTAGCTTTTACCTAAGTTTCAATCCTCATTTCTCTCTCTCTCTCTCTCTCTCTCTCCCTTTGTAATTAAGCTTCATTAAAGAGCATGGATACACAAAAGGAATTTATTCATGACAAACAAGAAGAAAATGTTTATCGTAAAGTAAGAAAATTGTTAGAAAATGGCGAAGATGTTGCACTTTGAGTTATCCAAATTTCCGAAGTAGTTTTAGATTTAATAAATTTATATTGATACAAACCAAATAATAATCTATCGTATTTTCGATATATTGTATAAAAAAAAAAGAATAATGAAGCTAATTAAATTTTTCAAGGAAAAAAAAATTGGTTTTTCATAACATTTGAATGAATTACCTTTAACTGAATAAAACTATTGGTATTAATTTTACAACTAATATTTCACCAAATTTATACCACGAAACAACTTATCTCTTAGGCCTTAGTTGTAAAATCTACTGAGATAGGTAGTAAAAGTGAAAAAAGTATCGAAATTACGTCACATTTGAGCTTTAATTTTCTTGTTTTTTTTTCATAATTTTGATTAACTTTTATTTAGTATTAAAATGAAATATACGTGTATATAATACGTGTTTGCTAACTTCTAACTCGCAAACCTCGTGAATTGAAATGACATTTTAATGAAAGATTAGAGGGATATTCGGGGATAAATTTAACATGTTACAACAACAAGCCTCAAGAGCTTGTTATACAACTAAGCTGAAAATATAATTTTTCATCTTTTATATGACAACCATAAAATTAATTTACTAATCATAAAAAAAGTTATGTAATATCAAATACTGATTAATTTTAAGTGAATAAAATATATAAAGTTTTTAATTAATTTATAATAATAACGGTTAAATTTTACATTACGCTTAACCAAAATGAAGCGCGTGCATGCATCCATTTCCTGCGCCACCTGATCGAACACTGACTATGACGACATTATATGGCTCAATATAAAAATAAAATTGAGTCAGAAACATAAATTTATAAAAATTGAATGCCCGTTTCTTGTTACTTCTGATACAACCTTGGATAACCTTGATTTGCTTTAATAATTTTTTGTGCATTTAACAGATTTAAATATAAAGTCATTAGATTTTTCGCAAGAATTTTTTTATTTAATTTATCAATTGATTAATATTAATTAATGAATTAATTAGTGACACTTGTTATATCCAGCATTTTAACAAAGTAAACGTATGACAAGTTTCAGTGGTCAAATGTACCCAGAGTTAATAAGTATATATGTTAATATTAAAATAAGCTTAATGAAGTTTTTCGTCTTCGAACATTATATTCAATTTTTTGCCTTCAATATTTCGCGTCTTAACAATCTTAATTCTTCTATTCAAAAAATTATTGGAAAAATACAAAAATAAGAATCATATTAAATACTGATAAAATCAACCTTATATTTTTTTAAACGTTTACCATACAATCCGATCATTTATTTGAATTTCTCTTTTAAGCATGGAAAAGTTTTTAATAACTGAAGCTGATTGGAGCTATTTCGAAAATTGGAATATTAACGCGTTCCGTGAAAATACAACCAATTTAATGGGGTGAATGAATAATGATACAATTAATACATTTTTTCCATAAAACATGTGACGTTGTATGAAAATTGCGTTTAAAACTCTCTTTGAAATACTACCGCTATTAAGTGTAAAGTATAATTTTATTATATGTATAATTATAATCTTTATTTTTTTTATTTTATTTTTTTCTTACTAATTAATTTACTTTACTCTAAAATTATTAAAATTATAAAAAATCAGTATAAAGTACGAATTGTTTCAAGGGAAGCTTATTTAATTTAAATATATTTTAATTTCGAAACGGACCTTATTAGCTTAAAAAATTTTCATATTTCACAAAGAGGTATCGTGTTAATACTCGTACTTATATAATTAAAAAATAGTAATAATTATATTTTACTATTATTATATTAATTATATTAATATATTAATAATATTAATTATAATAATTATACATAAGAAAAATAAAATTTTAAATAAATTAAAGTTTCGAGATGCTTAAAAAACTTGACATTCTCGCGAGATTCTTGCGATGGTAGAATTTATCGATAAAGAAAAATAGTTCGAGGTAAAGAAGTTTAAAAAAAGTGTTCGGTTAGGTACTTTTTTCATCAGAACTCTACGGCAAAATTGGCCAAAAGAGGTTATAGAGGGTACGTTGGCGCGTTAAACGAAACTTTCGAATTTTTCTCATCCGCTCGAGTGTGCGTTGCGAAGCTTTGCAAAGAGAAAGGGATAAAGCGCGAGGAATAGGCAAAGTGAAAGAGAAAGAGAGAAAGAGAGAGAAAGAGATGGTGAATTAACGTCGAAACTTGGTTGAAGTGCCTAGCGCGTACTAATCTCTGTACGTCGTTTCCCGGTGCGAGATTACAAATCGTCTTGATTTTCTTCGTAGCCGCTTCCACCAGGACTAAGTACGATGTAGTCTAGGCGGGCATGGGCGCGCGTACCACTTTTGGGTCGAATTCGATTAGGGATAAATTCGGGCAATATATATGCATGTATGCATACATATTTTTATGTGTTTTTTCGTTCAATATTGCTGTACTTAAAAATTTTTTCAGATATAAGTATAAGGATAATTGACATAGATTGACGTAAAGTGTTTGAAGTTTTTAAATCTTTGTCAAAAGGCTGTATCCGTTCATCATATTATTTTAACAAGATTTGGCTAATTTTTAGAAGACCTTAAAAAAGGAGATTATTCTCGAACGTAAAGAAAAATTCAAAGGTCAAATCAACTAAGATAAATATTTGAATTATACTTCACCCAGTTTTTACCGAGCGGAAATAACTGTAAAATACTGCATCAAATCTCAAAAAACTTGAATTTCAAAAACCAGCACTTGCGAAAGTTAAACGATGACTATGCTTATGATCCGTTCGCGATTTTTCGGCTGCTCATCGCCGAATCTCCTTTTTAGCACCGATAAGGAAGAAAAGAGAAGGGAGAAAAATAGTGCTTATAAAATGTCTTTAGGTTTAGCTCAAGGGAATCGCGGCGCTCGCTACTTTATTACTCGTTTCTTTGGGGGCAGCCTCGTCTCGATCGTATTTTTTTTATTATATATAACGGACGGATTAAATTCTTAATTCCGCTAGAGAGCTGACTTCGTACGATTTAATCCCTTCCTGGATTATTAAATTTGCGCTTTATCGAGGAGTCTCGTGCCGTCCTAAGATTATTTATTTTTTTTGTTTTATTTTTTTTATTTTTTTTTATTTTGAATTTGTACGGTGCATTGATTTGGATACGATGTGCTTAAAAGGTTAGTTATGGTTATGCGATATCGCTTCAAATACTCTAGAGGACACAAAAATATTCTAATAAATACCGCCCCATGTATGCACGTATATATATTAGTATACATATATATTTATTCTCTGTCGTTTAACAGTGAATTGTGAGGTCATAAATGTTTTGATATACTTTTAAGATCTGATGTACCAATGAGGAGTAATAATTTTTCATTGTGTTCAAATTCAATAGCTGATTTATTTCTTGAACCCTTTACAATAAATATACGCTTTTAGTTTAGAATTTTCAGATTATTTGTTAAATTAAAGCTGAAAAGTTTGAATTTTGTCAAAAATTTATAATATTATTTAATATAATAACAATAATTCCGCGATACAATTAATCTGTTTGAATAACACTTAAAATACAATTATGTAGTTAAGAAAGCGGATACTTTTTAATGAAAAAATTATAAATTTAATTAGTATGTATAAAAATAATGAGAGATAATTAAGGCGCAGCTTATTTTAATCTAATTAAATGATAATTTTTCTTTTTAAGCTCAGTAATAATGCAACAATAACAAAAAAGAAAAAGTACGCAAGCTCGAATTAATGCCTTTCACGAGGATTGCTTTTTCCTTGAATACGACGTAGCAAAGTGGCTTCGTTGCTTTAAATTAGCGCCTCGAATCTCGCACCGGTGGAGGCCGGAAATGAGCTTTGAAATGCTTCTGGAGAAAAGAAGAGTGCAGTCTGTTGTAATTTTTTCTTTTTTCTTGTCTCTCCTCTTTTTTTTCTCTTCTATTGCTTTGCTTTCGTAAATTGTCGCAGCGCACACTATTCGATCTACGTAGTTCCGTTTGCATGAATATTTTTCACCGCTCTCTCCCACGCTCTCTCTTTCTCTCTCGATTTTTACCAAGATTTTTTGAGCGACCCTCTGGCAACTTGTTTCAGTTTGCTTTTCGAAAGAGCAAAAATTTACGCGTAACTCGCTGTAATGTTAAGGTACGATGTAGTAGCTAGATTTTTGTAAATAAAATGACGTTGAGCCAAGAAAATATCGTACTTGTGATATTTCGATTTTTCGTTATCGCCGTTTTTATTATTATCTTGCACTCCACCCGATGAATTTTCGCAAACTCTTTCGATTAAACTGATTTTCTGCTTA
This sequence comes from Chalcis sispes, assembly GCA_949987625.1. NCBI lineage: Eukaryota > Metazoa > Arthropoda > Insecta > Hymenoptera > Chalcididae > Chalcis > Chalcis sispes. Next base: position 1,359,289 of record OX465094.1, on the reverse strand, counting down.
CTGGATATTTTATCCAGAGGGGATAGAAATAAAACAATTTTACTCGTAATTCAATATTCTTCAGAAATTAACAAATAAAGAGAGAAATTGGATCGAATGTAAAATAAGAGTAGCGCAAAACGTTTTTCTTTTGTACTCTCGATTCTGATTGCTCTTTTTTTTAATAAAGTTTATAATATATAAACCATAAAAATTTTTAATTAAACTTACTATGAAATACTTATTAAAAAACTTCCGAACAAAATAAATAATGTAAAAAGCTCTCATCTTTTTTTTTCTTTATAATTAAACAATTAAATAATTTTTTTTTTTCTTCTTCCTTATTATACTGGTGAAAAATGCTTGTTAGATATTATTAATAACCATAATACCATCGTATAAATTAAATAAGTCAAACTGGAACATGCACTCATTGCTTCTATTCGTGTTTTAAGTTAAAGTCGAACAAATATTCGATTATTTGAATTGTGTGCTCTTATGTGCATTAATATTTACGAGTACATTAGATTCCATCAGTAATTTTATTTGACATTATCGCTCTTTTAAATAAAACCGATTTAAAAAATTTTTATTAATTATTTTATTTATTGAAATATTTAATAAATGATAAAGCCGTCTTAGGGATGTGACTTATGGATATGACTTACACGACGGGAATATTAATTATAAAGAATAAAGAGAAGCTATCGAATAATGAAATTCTAAGATTTGAGTTTGTTTTTCTAACTAACAATATTGAGAATATTTTTTCGGAATAGCAATAGAATTTTTTATCTGTTGTAATACAAGCATTTCTTTATTTTCATAATTTTAAAATTCCTATTTTTAAGCTGCTTTTAAGTAACCTTTGTAAGATTTTGAAAAAGGTCAAGCTAGCGTCGTTTCGTACGTTTGCATATGCAATGATAAAAGCTTTAGATCTTTACCCATCACGAACATACAACTATATAAAAAGAAACGAAAGAGTTGGTCTATTAAAAAAAAAGAAAAAAAAAAAAAAAAATCAATACTTTGACAAGTATTCAAAGTTATATAATAAGGATAAGCATTAAAAACGTTAATAATAATTATTTGCGTCAAAATTTGGTCGATTATTATTCATAAGAATAGTTAATACGAATAATATTTTAATGACCGTATTTAATTTAAATAAATTATTTGAATTTGCAATGATTTCATTAATTCAACATTATTGTACAGTAAGTTTTAAAGTACCAAGATAAAACGAATATATTGATCGGAAAAATAATTATATTTGATTAAATTTAATTGGATATAATTAGTTTTATCCAGTATCTTATCCAGGATTTTATCCAGGTATTTATTAGTAATTAAAGATCAGTATTTTTTAAATATATTAACACGAGCTAACGGGAAAGCTGAGTTAAAACCTTTGTAAAGAGAACAAAGAGGTGAAAGAGAAAAAGAGAGGAAAATAATTATACGACGATCCGAAATACCATAGATTTTATATCGTGTCTACGGAGTGTATATGTGCGAAAGAAAGCGTTATACTATATGCGAGTGTGTGCGAGAGCGGGCGAGTAAGAGAGAAACAAAAAAACGGTAAGAAAAACGAGGTGGTGCGACAAGCAAAAAAACGGGAGTAAAACGATTGAACTCGTCGGTGTCCTGTTAGACTTAATATGATCGAAACACCTCGTCTATGTTTTTGGGAAGTAGCTCGCCGAACGTGCGGTAGGTACAAGATCGCTTTATATGACAGAAGCTGGAGGTGACTGCTCGAGGCGATCGTCGTAGTAGGAGTCTGTAGCACGTACTGTGTGCTCGAGAAACAGATGAACAGGAGAATGAGTCATCCGGTGTGATCACCCGTCATAGATTCGAGGATTCGACTCTTACGAATTAGTGCGTCTCGCGATCGCATTTTAAAGTTTAATACGATTACATCTAAAATTAATGCAGAGTATTTTAAAAATACAAAGTCACCTAGACCAATGCAATACATTTAAAAATATGATTCCCTTTTCGAAAAAGTCACTTCTTTAAATTAAACGATGAATTCCCTGAGAAAGACATTAAGCAAGAGCCAAGATAAAGCTTTGATATAATCACCAGGAGCATATCTAGAGTCCCGATCGGTTCTCTACAGGAACCGAGCTAACATCTTCGAAGGCTTAATTGGCAGGACATGTTTGCCGGTAACAGTCGAAATCAACGCGCTTCTATTGCCAAATGAGAAAAAGAGGAAGAGAGAAAGAGTTGAACGAGAAAAGATTTTCTTCTTTTTCTCTCTTTCTCTCAAATCTTTGAGATCAGCGAAACCGACGGTCCGGAATTTATTCGAAATCGATAATCAATTTACCGGCCGACTCGCGCACACCGAGAAAATAACACCGACTTTGCAAATAAAAAAAAAAAAAAAAAGGTAGGGAGAAAAGGGACTGGCCAACTGGCGGCTCTTTGGAACGCCGTGAAAGAAAACTGATAGCGTACGCTGCCGAGAAAAAAACGTACAGCTAGCTATGGAAGAATAACGATGAACGGCATAGAATACAAGAGATAGAACGAGAGACAGAGATAAAAAAATTTTAATGAATGCCACATATGCATATGGTAGATTATACGTCAAGCTGGATGGCTGGATAATTAAAGTAAAAAATAATAAGTCTCTGACTTTGTCCAAAATTCAAGGCTTAGACACGCACTCTTTCAATCGCACCAAAGTACATTCTTGAAGTTTTTCAATTCCAAAAAATGTTGAGTATGTTATACCAGTTTGCACGTTTATTTACAATAATAAATGAGTTCAATTCATAATGCCAATCTGAATCAAATTTTATACAAATTATTAGTTTTTAATGTAATACAGAGGAAGCCCAAGCACAAACCTTTAGATTTTTATTTTCATTTTATTTAATGGTTTGAGATTTCGAATTTCATTATTTTACTTAGTTCATGATAATTTTTTTGATATGGAAAATATTTTAATAAGTAAATAAAGCACAATAAAAAATATTGATTGCTTTATCTCTCTATTCGATTATATATTTTAATAATATAAATTCTATATTTGTAATTTTAATGTAAAAATATAAGCCGAATGTGAAATTTGTGGCAATATGATATCAAATATAAAATAGACTCAAGTAGGTGGAAATAATAAAGTCGAGAAGATAAGACACAAAAAGAGGGACATTAAAATGAAAAAAAGGTCTGCACGTAAACGTAGAAGATGAGAAATAGTTTACGCGGAGACGTAGAATAGATTTTGTGCGCCGGTACACGGAAGAGCCACAAAAAGGAGAAAGAAAAAAAATTCGCGAGTCCCAAGAAAATAATCCATGTCCATCAGTATTTAAATTAACCTGGGGCTAGAGAACGAGAAAAGCGGAACGAACAAACTCGCGAATATTGGGTTGAAGCAGCCCGTGTTTGCCGTTACCTCGTATTATAACTTTGCAAATTGAAGAGAAAAGTACAAGAAAGCACGAGAGTGGAGTTCTCAGCTCCTCGAGAGCGAAATCGCTTTGCCGGAAATCACGGCCAATAGAGGAAAAGAGATATTTCGCAACTCCTTGGCGTTCCGTAAAGACGGAAAAAAAAAAAAAAATTAATTTGGTTCGTTTTGCGAAGAGAACGTTATGCGAGCGAAAAAATTGCTGCCGTTTGCAAAAAACTGGATTAAAGAATCGAGCTATTGAAAAATAATTTATATTAGCGTTAAAACTCGCCCGACAGATTTTAAAAGAATAATTACAAACATGGATAATGGATACAGCACTCGATGAATTGGAAAGATACTTGGTGCAAACAATAATTTTACGCTTGGCGAAAGTAAATGGGAAAAACATTAGTATCTCTGAATTATTCAATAAATCTTTATAATAATTCGTAATAAATATTAAAGATAAAGATGAAATATTCCATTGTTTACGAAAAACAGAATGAAGTAATAAAAGTGTAATCTATTTTTTTAAATAAGTGTATTTACAAGTATAATAAGTGTATCAATGAATATGCGAACCTACTTTCAAAGAAAATCTTTTTTTTTTATTGATTTATTTACTGTTGCATCCCCTTATGTTAAGTCTTATTAACTATTTACAATGTTTACATTATTTACATTTTTCTTTTCTCCTTTTTTTCCTATTTAATTTATTTACGCAGTTTATTAATAGAATTTATGAACTTAGTAACATTTTTCCTCTAATTATAATCACTTGGCATTTCCAAAAGGTTGTTTTTTTAAATTTGAATTGAATCTGATGTGACTATAAATACATCGTTCATGATTTTAAAACAACGAAGATACCATAAAACATGTTAATAGAATATAAAAATCATCATGATATTAATTTTCCAATAGTTCTATTATTAAATCTATGTTGATAATTCTAAATTATTCATGTGTATATATCAATCAATTATTATTTAAATTACATGGATGATATAGGTCGTTTGTTAAATCAAATAAATTTCTTTGATTAGAGTGGAAATAAATTCATTAGAAATAAAATCGAATATAAAATAGATATTAAATTGAAACTAGTTAAACTTTTTTCTTTTCTGATTATCAAATATAATTTTTCTTTCTTATATTGTTTTTTAATCGAAGCTTTGATTTCATTTGCTGTTTTTGTGTCTATAATAGCAGTACAAAAGTGGCTTAATTTTTTTCAAACGTTATCGATTTAACTACTAAAATTCGAGAGAAAAAAAATGTTATAAAAACTTATCTTGTCAAGCGAAATAATTTTCTAAGAACACTTAAATAAATAATTTTAATTTATACTTTATATTATAAAAAAACAATAAATGAAAATATTTTTGCATTCAATGATTAATAGTATATTTAATAAAGTATTACATAAGAAACATTTTTTATCATCGAAAAAGAAAGCTATTTATTCTGTTAAAAAAATATTACCATCAATCTATTAGACTTGAAAAATTAAGATACATAGACAATTGCCCAGAGAGCCAAATGTTAGGAGAATAAACAATATGATGTTCTATGTTTAGTATAGCTGCCTAATACACTTCTCCACGGCTTCTTTGCTTTCTGCCTTTCTTATAATCTCGAGAAAAGAGTTCACAAATTTTGATTTTCTAAGTGTGTATATGTGTGTGTGTGTGTGAGTGTGTTTATCTAGTGTGTAGACACGCGAATTTAAATTACAACGCGGCTCTAATTTCCGCTTCTCGCCATTAATTTTTCCAGGAAATAACCGAGCGTTTACGCGGCTCCCTCCCTCCCTCCCCCTCTCTCTCTCTCTCTCTCTCTCTCTCTCTCTCTCTCTCTCTTTCTCTCTCTCTTTCTTACGCTGTAAAGCGGAAAATTAATTACCGAAGAAAAGACGACCGAGGCTGTATCCGATTCACCGACTCGTATAATTGTGTGCAATAAAAGAATGAGTTTTCTTCTGCGCGTGAATTTACGGAAATTTTCGGTCATCTGGCTGTTGCGCGAGCTTTCACCTCGAATTGCAAATCGGGATCTCATTATGCTCGAGATAATCGTCGTTTTATTTCGTCAGTATAACTGAAAATATCGTAGTTTCCGATTTTAACGCTCGCGCATCTGAATATTAATGATACGAGAAAATTTGTACTTACCGAACTCGCTATAAGCGACGGAGAGAAGAGAAAATTATATCAAGGATTTGACCGTTATTTATTTATTTTTTTTTTTAAACAAAATCATTTAAAAAAAGTTTCGTGCTCGTAAATATCGGAGACTATACCGTTTCAAGGATTCTACAGCTTCAAAATTCTTTGACACGATGAGTTATTTATTTTATTGATTGAATATATTTATTTACAATACGATGTTCATAATTATATTTTCTATTTTATGGTATTTATTAATGTTTAATATTATGCTTTCAGTGCCCATTGAATTATTAAGTGGTTTATTCTCTCTAAATAAAATGTTCACAAAGTTCAAGTAAAAGACGCGACACAAGTTGACTAAAATTTAATTTAAAAAATCGTGCATTTTAATAAAATATTTCAAATACCAGATATCGATAAAGTTTGAGCATTGCTCAAATTACAAGAATTAGGTTTCATTATTATTGAATGAACAATTACAATGCGCCGTATTAGCACACCGTATTAATAGAAAAAACTCGTAGATCGATACATTTTATAATATATTAACGGGATGCATAGCAAACTTTGATACGGCAAAAAGTTTATTTAAATTGCGAACAATTCGTGGAACGTAATATATCGAAATTCGTAAGCGCCAATTAATTGAATGAATTCTGTTGATGCATTCGATTTTACAAAATTATGCGCGTGGATGAACTCGTTGAATTACTTATGTTATTTATTTCTCCTATGTGCAGATTCAAAGTTGCGTTTAGAGTTCAGGATACGTATTTCCGGCGCTCGTTTGAGTATCAGCTTTAATCAATTTTTCAAGAAGCGATAGATAGAAGGAAAAGAGTAGAACGAGAGAGAATAAGCTTTTTCTAGCGGGATGTTAGTGTAGGATCAAAAGGAGATGGATTTGGCGCTACGGTACAATAGACGGCGTCAACATTTTTGAAAGCTAAACGGAAACGACACCCGACGCTTTTTCTTCCTTTGTCAGTTGTTGCTGACGCGATTATATCGACGTTATTTAAGAGAGATAATTATTTTTTTAGATGCGCCTTTTATCATGATGTACCTTGATGTCGAAAAATAATGTTATTTGTTTTTATTACGGATTATTTTTTATAATAAACGTGTCAATCGTTAATCATTATTTCACAAAAAAAAAAAAAAAAAGAAGAAAATAATCGCATTTAATTATAAATAAGTTCGTACAAATGTTATTCCTGTTAAAATAAAATAACGTCGATTTAACCGAAACTTTGTAAGCATTTTGTATGGATACAGTGGAAAATGTTGGATTTGTTCGGCCACAACATGTGTCTGTCCTTTATTGTTTTTAAATAAATTCGAAAAGTATTTGTAGTTACAAACAGAAAAATAATAATTTCAACTGTTCTTTTTTCGTAAAGCACTTCAATTATTATTTAAATTTATAAAGTGACTATAATAAAGTAAAAAGTTTGTTATTAATACAATGAAAGCTTTTAGCTTTGCACAGAACGATATTAAAAAGGGTGAAATTCATTTTCATGTCTATTATTTAAGAACAAGCTGCAGAATTTTAAGCTCTTAATGTATTGTGGATTTAGCAATATATAAAAAAAAAAAATAAAATAAATGTTTCATATTTCAATTTATAAAGTAATAGATATTTTAAATACAACCGAATATTCAAATATTTATCGGAAATATTTCTTGTACCTCCGAAATCGTATAAATTCTAGATTCTTCCAAAATTTCAGATATTATAAATTTAACCATTACATTTTGTATTCTCTTAAAATGTTATCAATTCTCTCTTTCTTTAATTCAAGCGTATTAAAATAAAAAAATTAATAACATGTATTTAAAATAATTTTTAGAAAAAAACTCTTCTTTAATGCGGAGAGTTATTAAAAAAAAAAAAAAAAAAAAAAAAAAAAAAACCGATTTAAATATTATCCGAGTAACAGAATATTTTAAAAAGTGATTGCAAATGACTGGATTTGAAATCCATAACGTTTTTCAATTGCAGCAAGGATAAAAGAGAGCGAAAATGGTAACGAAGAATTGAACGTAGGTGAGAAAGAGAGCGAGAATGAGACGGTGAAAGGGAGGGAGAGTGGAAACAAGAAAACCAGAAGCGGTAGAAAAGCGACCTAATTGCAACTCATTAAATCACTATCGACGCATTTCCGCGGCCCCATTCGACAAATTAGCATAAGTAAATTCTTCGGTACCGAGGCGTAGTATAGGCGTCGATACAAACACAACGCTAAAGAAGCAGGAAGAGGAGAAAGATGAGGAGGAGGAGGAGGAGGAGAAGGAGGAGGTGGAAAAGTGACAGAAGTTGAAGCGGGTATGGGCGGAAGGACGGGTGGACTGTTTGCATTGAAAAAACACGGCCGACAATTATAGCCCGCAAGTAAAATGGGCTATTTAAAGCGTGTCCGTGGACGTGCCCGAGCAATTTTATGTCCGCGCGCGCGCGCGATTAATGCATTCGCTCGCGTCGATTATTCGAGAGGCTCGCGCCCGACGCGGTCACGTACCGTTTGTTTGCATCGTCGAATAATTTCGCGGAACTCGCGGCTGACCCGCTAAAATTTTCCCCTCCCTATGTGGCCCGCGTTACGTGTGCGCGTTTTTGCGAGTTCTCGCAGCCAAATTTATTATTTTTCCTTTTGCCCAAATATTCTCGAGCTTTTCGTTAGGTTAATTATTCGAGGCGAAAATTAAATTTTCATTATCCGCTTGTTTTCTCTCTCTCTCTCTCTCTCTCTCTCTACCAGTTGTCAAGCCAATAAATGTGGATGCAATATTTTGCGCATGATACTCATAAGTTCGCGCGTGAAAATATCGAGGGAACGAGGAGATGAGTATTTTTTGCCGTTGGACGATTTTTACGTATGAAGAAACCACCGTCAACCAATTGCTCGATGTGATTACGCGTTTGGAAATTCCGCTTATTGTAAATAAATTAAAATATTAGTTACGTATAAACAGTTTCTTAACTTAACTTTTAAATATAATTTAAAAAATTTGTTTGATAAAATAATATAGTAAGTTATTCTTTTCATTGAACAATTAGATTAAAATAAGGCCGTTAATTAAGTTAAAATTAAAATGACTTACAATTAGATAAACAAAGTTTTACGTATAAAAAATAAAATTTAACCCCGTACAATTCTAAAATTAGGGTAACTTAAAATTCCGTCTTATATTTAGCATAACAAAATTTTAAGTCCACCCTTTGAAACGTCTGCAATAATTATAATATGTTTTTTTCATTTTGTATTTTTTTCTTCAAAAAACTTACAAAGTATTTTAAAAAACAATCCCCGTAGTCAGGATTGTTGGTGTAGATACCTATATACAGGCATTCGACATAATGTATAAAGTATATGAGCTTACAACGTCGAAGAGAGAATTTTCTCATTTTCCGGAACGGCATCTTTTGCCAAAGAAGTTTAAACGAAAAGCTAGCAAAAGCGCGTTATTTGCGCTCATCTCTTCGATGCGAGTGCCCTAAAAGATTCGTATTCATACCTTCATACATATCGTAACGTCTATTTGTTTAAAAGTTTAGTATATTACAGATATATATATATATATATATATATATATATATATATATATATATATATATATATATATATCTAAGAGTAAAAACATGCGGGAAAATGCTCACAAATGCTTTAAAATGAATCTAGATAAAGTTGGGAAAACAAGTGCCCGTACACGTAAGGACAAATACAAGGCAAACGTCGAAGGAAAAAGTACCCCAAAGCTCATTCGATCACGAAGTCACGTGCGACATCGTCTCTAGCTCGTAAAAATGTTCAGTTCGCTCATCCGTAGAAGCTAAGCGCGTTATATATCAGGTGCAACTGCGCGTTTGCAATAGTCGACTAACTTAGGAAGTCCGTTGTTCATTGGTTATCTAGTCACCTCTCTCTCTTTCTCTCTCTCTCTCTCTCTCTCTTCTTTTTCTCACGCTTTCGGCATTTTCACTGGCCATGAAATGTGCCAGAAACAAGCCGTAATTTTGTTTTGTTCTTAATAACCCGCAAACCGCATCGGAAGCATTTACTCTCATGAGTAAACAAGCGAATACAGATTGACTCATATACGTCTCTTAAAAGTATATGGAATAGAGAGAGAGAGAGAGAGAGAGAGAGAGAAAGAGTAACAGATAGAGCAAAAAAAAAGAGAGAGAAAGAAAAAGAATATAGGGCAGAGGAAAAGAGAAGGGTTAAGATCGACCGTGCGAGATATTGCTTTTACTCCTCTCGATGAGAGCTATGCGGATTCGGACGTGATTCGACGACTAACATTAGCCAGTGCCGGAGGGCGTAAAATCAATTCGTGGATAAGGCTTTTTTCTCTAACAAGCTTTATTTTTTTTTTCATATGATATTTTATTTCTTGCATACATGCGTGCGAAATTTTCTTCGATGCTGAGTTATTGATGAATCTTAAAGAATGATAAATGATCAATCGTATAATGGGTGCTACAATTTTTAAAGTAATTTTAACATTAACAGTAGAATTTTGTTTCTTTATTAATAAATATTAATTTTAAATTTTTGAAACAAAAAAAAAAGTAAATAATTTTTCATAGCTTTTCAGAATAGGCATTATTTATCAGAGTAAACAATCAGTAACGAAATATTTAGTTTTATGTAGAAAATTATAAATATTATATAACAACATTAGTTGTCGTCTATCAATTAAAAATACACGCGATTGAGATGAAAGTTTTAATTTTTTTACCTTTAGCCCCTAATCAAATAATCATGACAATTTCCAAAAGTAGTTCAAAAATAAATCACAGCGACAGTTCCGCTGATAAAATTTGCAACGTAACGTTTCGTCCGTACGATGTTTTTCCTCCAAAACTTCTTCCAAAAAAAAGGAAAACAAAGAAAAATCACGAAGAGAAAGTAGAAAAAACAATCCCTCGAGAAAACTCCGAGAAAATTTGTCGGCATGAAGCCGGCATAAATTACGAAAAGAAAGTATTAGCGTCAAAAAGAGAAAGAGAAAGAGAAAGAGAAAGAGAGAGAGAGAGAGAGAGAGAGAAAGAGAGAAAGGGTGAACGGCAAAAATTCAAAGACCGCCGTCATAGTTGCGTTTCCAAATACGTTTCCTTCACGAAATGGGACGTCACCACCAAAGTACGCAAATGCATACACGTGTCTCCTTTTCTATATTTACATGTTTGCAAAGAATAAGTGTTTGTAAGAAAAGGGCATTGGATTTGGTGTCGTCGTTTACCGATAGATTCTTACACAATTGAATTAAAATCGATCATTGGACAAATAACGAATACTGCTGTTTTCAAAAGATGTAATATCCAGATTTTTCTTTATCTAAAACTAATGCACAAAATTTGAAGAAAAAAAACATCTTGAAAATTTGATATATATATATATATATATATATATATATATATATACAAATTATAAAACTACTTCTTGCCTTTAGGGGTAATGAAGTTTTTAATATATTCTTGACAGGAGAATAAGATAAGAATTTTTATTAAAAGTAGTTGCAGAATTACTTTTACATTTATAACTTTCCCTAACTTTTGTATTTATAGAGACTATATCTGATGCACGTTATAATACCGAATGAAAAATAGTTATATGCACTTTCAAAATGTCAATATTTTATCGGAAATAAAAAAGAGCTTCGACGTTTCGATTTCTATCCGAGTTCCTCTTCAATGAACTTTAATTAAAAGTTGTTGAAAAAAAAAATGTTGTCCGCGTTTTCTGTTTGAATACGTACATTTCCTATTTCCTGTCCTTCCGTAAAGTTTTTACAAATTATACAGTAATTATATTTTGTATATAAATATACTTTTTTCTTAGAATTTTTTATCTTAGTGTTCCTTATTATTTTAATAAACAAATCTGTTGTTTAATAAAAAAAAAAAAGATTCGTAATTATGGTATATTAATAAACATAATTGAAAATTTTGTACTGTGATTCTATAAAAAAAATTTCGTAACGGTAAACATCAACGAGAATAAATAAATTAGTTGATATTAAAAGTGCTCGTGAATAAAAAATTCACGTAAACTTTTAAAAGAAAATAGATTTAATTTTTCGTTTAAAAATGTCGCCGCAATTTTCCAAGCAAAGTTCAACGATAATTTGCGAAGGAGAAAAGAGGAGGACAAGCAGCAAATCAGATCACAAAATAGAAGTAACATAAAAAGAGGAAGAGGCATAGAAGGGAACAAAGAAAAAAGATTGGACATTACGGCAGTAACGGCGAATAGTCTACAAATCGAGATAAAGAGAGCGACAGAGAGAGAGAGAGAGAGAGACAAAGAGTGAGGGTAAGAGGAAGCAAGAGGGGCAGGTTTAATTTTCCAAAAAGCTGGATTTGCAGAAGAACCGCTCGCTCTCTCGTCGATTTATCGCCCGCAGAGAAGGAGAAACTACCCACCGATAAAAACTATCGCCCTCTCTTTTGCCTCTTCCTCGCTCCCGCTATTCTCCTTTTTTTTTCGCGCTATTTTCCCTGGCGCGCTTCTCTTTCCTCCTCCTGCCTTTGTTATCGACGCGCGTTGTCCCTGGATCTTTTTGCCCCGCGTAAATATTGCAGGAAGGTTTCGTTTTGTTTTGCAAATCGATCCCTTGCGTCGTGAACATGAAAATAATTCTTTCCGATCGGTACGAGCTATCGATCGAAAAATATTATTCTTTTATATTTGTACGTTGCACAGGGAATATCAAAACTTTCTTTCGCTTTCTCTCCCTTTCTCTTTGACGTTTATGTTTAGCCACATTGTAGCAACGGCAAGCGGAAAAGCGGAAAAGAGGTAACTTTTGCCTTCGAGCCATGCGGGTCATACGCTTTACGATGTCTACCGTCTCTTTTTCTCCTTACGCATACTTTTTTTTTTTCTCACTTACCGAACAAGCGATCGGGTGGCGCTGTCTCTTCTTTCTGTTACTTTACTCCGTCCGATCTTTTTTCTTACGATCTTTTTCTCATTTTCGATAAACTCTGTATCCTATGTACTAACGTACTTTTTTTTTTACCACGTACGCGATTTTTAATGCCCTATACGTGCGCTTGAAAATTTACACAAAACTGCAATGTTTGGATTGGAATGTATGCATGTAAATCACGATGGCGTACGTAGATGTATTAATTTTTCATTATAATTAAAGTGGTTTTGTTTCTCGTTTTCCAATCATTTATTCAAAATGTCGATTGAAAATACTATCATTCGATTTATATAAATTTATCGGATGTATCTATGTTAAATTTTTGTAATCGTCGAATCAAGTAATTCATGCATACATTAATGTGATCTCCTGTGTACTACACGTGTGCGTATGCGTGTGGACACAGAGTATTTCCCTAAGCAAACATATATCCATAATCGTATTTACTCGCGCAACACAAACACGAGTATTATAGGCAAAAACACGCTTTACGTCAAAAGTCTTGACAATTTAAATCCAACAGAAAAAAATTTAAACTTTGTACGAGATGTCTCAAAAGAAAGTTTATATTTGATTAACTTATTCTGTAAACGAAATAAATCTGATAAGTAGTGGGCTCGCGTCAATCGACAGCATGGCTCTTGGAAATTCAATCGCTTAAGAGCGTTTTTGAGGAGCGAAGCGCGCATTATGCACGCGGGAGTTTTAAAAAACCGGTGATCCGGCGACTGTAGCGCGTAGAAGATTTTTCAGTATTCGTGGTTTTTATCTCTTAAATAGTGCAGCGAGCATTCTTCTCATTCGATAAAAAAGTTCAAAGCGACCGGTTCAATACTGGATAAACAAAAGACAGGACGAAGACGTGGCGAGCACAAGGTAAAGCAGTCTCTTCGCGACGGTTCGAACTTTTCGATTCCAAATCGCGCAAGTATTTTAAATGTGCATAGGACATCTTTGCGCCACATTTTGCACAAGGAGAATGTGCTTCCAGCAGATCGGAGCAAGTTCTCGCACGTCCAACGCGTCTTTGCTACGAGTTCGCGAAATTTTCCCTGGCAAATTGATTTCTAGGAGGAGAGGGGACTTAAACCAGTCCCCGTGATATTTTCATAAGTGGAGTTAACTCATATCTAAAGTTTGTACCAATAAACCAACTTCCTTGGAGTATTTGAAAAAAAATATCCGTCACGAAAATTCCCAAATTATGTATTTCGTAGTTTAATAAATGTTTTTTAATAGACATCTTTCTTTTTTTTTTTTTTTTTTTTTTAACGTCTTGTAGGATTTAACTAAAAAAAGGACGATAAAATTGGTCTGTTTCAATGTCAAATTAATATGTAATGAAAACTTTATTTTTAAACGTTTTGAATGGCTTTGGATACACGCAGTGCACCTGTACGTGTGACGCTAATAGTCACCGATGTACCGCATTCGGTGTGCATAGATCGTTTGAAAGAGTCGAGAACAACCGTAGACGTAATTGAGAAAAATTTTATAGCTGAAGAAGTATAAATAAAGACACATTTATTTAGATGCACGTCAAGGTCACTTCCAACCTTTTAGTTGTAACCCGCCTCGACATAGAGAGCTTTGTGCGAGTCGAGCGGATTCTTTAAAGGCCGCAAAACTAAACCACACCGAACAATTTTAGGACTCCAGGTGCACTTAATTATTGGATTCCTTTACTTTTTCTTCTTCTTCCAGCCTATTGGATTCATACGATTTAAAACGCTCACACGTGCGCGAAATACATATTTAAATGCGTACCTCGATTTCTTTTCTTTTGTTAACAGAAATTTAATTAATTTTTCTCTAGTGAAGAGACTTGATTGTTCTTCTTTGGATATATAATCAAAGAATAAATGTACAAAAATTCGGATTAACCTGATTTGTCTCGAATAATAAAAAATTTATTTATATCCTTATTTTAGAAATCGATTCGTTAACCTACAATAATATTATGATCGAGAAATCGATTTTTCCATTACAGAGATTCGAGGGTTCTTTCAATATCCGTCTTTAAAAAATGATTAGATAGTTCCGTTTTTAAAAAATGATTAGATAGGGTTCTTTCAATATCCGTCTTTAAAAAATGATTAGATAGAGCTACTTCTGTTTTAAGAATGAGAGCGAATAATTTTTTAATTAAATTGTAAAAATAAGATATTTTAGTTTTTTATAGTAATTGCAGTTTATTGCATATTTTAATTAAAAAAAAAATTGTTTTTTTATCAAAAATTAGTTTAACTGTTTCAAAATACGATAACTTTTAACGAATCATAATAAGAGAAGCGATTATTAGCTATTATGATAACTTTTAAGTGCGTTGTAAAGAATAAAAGAGAAAAAAAATCACTTAAGTAATTCAAGTATAATACAAAACGAATTTCAAAAGAACAATAATAAAAGAAAACGCCGCAGAGAATCGAATTACGATAAAGCTGGGAAGCCATTCGCCCTTTCCGCAAATATGGCTATTACTCGAGCTCGTAATAAAGCCTTTTCCACATCCGTTTTCCCCGGTTACCCACACGCGTACTCATAAACTCACGCATAGAGACGAACACGTGCATTTAGCAAAACGCATGTAAGGACGTTCTCGCGAAGATAAATAATCCTTGGCGTACTCGTAAAGCCGTACCGCGCGGCGGTCCTTCGTAAAACCGTATCTCGATTGGGTGACCGAGGAATGCGTTTTCTCCTTTCTGCCAACTCTCACATTCACGCATTTACGTGCACAATAGAGCTACGTATATACGACTAAGGTTTTCAAGTCACACGAGCCGCGATACCTTGGTGCAAGGAGAAACAAAGAGGAGAGAATGATGAGCGGGTGAGGGAGGCGAAGAGAAAGAGAGAGAGAGAGAGAGAGAGAGAGAGAGAGAGAGAGAGAGAGAGAGGAAGAAAGAGCAAAAGAAAGAGAAAAAAGGATGTATAGTCGAGGTTAAAGGGGAATTGGTTTTAGGATTTTATGCCGCTGTGGCTGCTGCTACTGCTGGTGGCGAATTGGGGCCACAGCGATTTTCGGACTATCTGATTCCGAGTGTCTCACGACGAAATAAATCCTCGCAATCAAAAGATGACCATCTAAACAGTCGCCTTTTCTCTTGTGCGTTACTACTTCTTGCGCGCTCGCACAAACCCATAAAAGCCGCAACACCCCGAAGAAAGTTCCAAGCGCAAGATCGTCGTTTACGACGCTAACGTCTCTCTCTCTCTCTCTCTCTCTTCGTCTCCCTCTCTTTCTCTCTCTCGCTTAGTGGCCTGGTTGTAAGATTATTTTCTTTAGAAATCTACACCACTGCTTTCTGAAAGCGATCTTGCGCGAATTTCAGCATGTTTCGTGGCTGCTGCTTTATACCCTATATACTATATTGTTATAATGAGTGAAGTAAAAAAGAAGCCAAAAATTAATTTTAACTCAAAATATACGATGAAACGTTTTATCGATAATTATGTTTAGATTATAACGGAATAAATATGGATTGCATAAAACTTAAAGGGATTATGTTATTTTAATTTTAACCTAATATTTGAAGTAAATTTTTATTTCAAATTCTCGGATATTTTTATTTTTGATATTTCATCGTCTCTTTTATAAAAGCAATATTATAAATAATTTTTTTTATTTATAAGTCAAGAGAATGTATTAATTATTTAAAAAAAAAAAAAAAAAAGAATAATATTGAATCAAGAAACAGTTTAATTAGTAGTGACGGAAGGTCAATATACAATATATTCGGAGCGTTTTTCAAAATAAAAATTTTAATAAAAATTCATCGAATGTAAATTAAATTGTCATTTTATTTCTACCGCATAAATTTTATAGATAAAAAGAAAGAGAAAACGGTTATTTTTATAAATATGTTTTTTCAAAGTAAACACGTGACAAAGACGAATGAATGTATGGGAGCAATTAATAACGAAAACCGCTGCCGATATATAACGAACAATTACAATTACAGGTATGAAGCCGCTATCGATGTACGTAAACGCGCAAGCGAACTCCCAGTACACAATTGCATCGATACATTGATGTATCCCAGCGCGACAGCATGAGAAACGGGGATAGCTAGTGTACCCGGAACGAGAACGAGACGGAAGCTCTGAAATTGTATCATTTCCGGCGATAAACCTCTCCCTTTATCTCTCTCTCTCTCTCTCTCTCTCTCTCTCGCTTTAGGTTTGTCTTTTCTTGAGAGCAGTCAGCCAAGAGCACTGCTATCTAACGCGGGAAATCCCCCGAGGACGAGTCCCCGTCATCGCTACCACCGCGATGCCATTAGAACGTAAACTCGATTGAGCGTACGCGCGTGATCGGCAAATTTTAACGACGTAGAGCGATATACGTTTTTCTCAACTCGCCCTCCCGCAGGGAGAACATCGTTTATTTAGTTTTTACTTGAATACTCGCGTTCTATTAACTAAGATGCGATACGCGAGCCTTGAGGATTCCTTATTAGGTTTGACCAAAACTGGGCTAGTGAGCAAAGAATAACGTTGAGGTATTACGATTCAGCGAGAACAAAATAAAATTATATGGAGATAAAAAACGCCGTTATAAATCGTTAAATTCTTTTGATATTTTATAGGGTGTAAATAAAATTCGATAAATCTTACACGAATGAAATCCGATGTATCTCTCGTAAATTTTTTATGGGAAAGAAGTTTTCAAGATTTAATGTAATATAAAAGTCAAATGTACATTCAATTTATTATATACATATTTTAATGATGTATGATACCGGTAACAACGATTATTCAATGCATAATCCATATAAAGAATAAACGAAGAAATTAAATTTAAGAGGTTTAGTGTCATATATAATAGCACATAAATTTTAAGACTATTTATTAATTAAGTGAAATGTTTGATAGTTACATTGTGCATTACTTAAAAATATAAAAATAAAAAATAATGTATATAATTTTATATTTTAGAAATAAATAACTCGTTGTGATCAATAAATTTACAAATTTATGGCATTATAATTGTTGTGGCCTATTTTCTAAGAAGGCTAGGTTAATAAAAGGAACATGTTTTTCAAGTAATGCATATTGCAATATGTTTCGATTTCATTTTGTTGAATTTTTTGCCCTCGTCTTCATTACGTTTATGTAGATTGACCCGAAAGTGGTTCTGCTACGAATCTATATATTCTTAATAAACTTTGTGATTGCGCAATTTTAGATACCAGTATTAAAACAAAACAAAGAATACGATCGGTATATTAAATTACAAAAATTGATAGTCATATGTGTTATTTATAAAATTATAACGTTATTTTCTTTCTTTATAACAATTAGAAATGTTGATATGTTTTCAATTTCCATTTAATACATATAATCAATGCGTGAGCTTTGGAATAAATGGAAAATAATAAATATCTATATTAGATTTAAATATGGTAATGATACTGAAAGTCCTCTTTGAAGAAATAAAATGATAAAATTTATTAAAAATGTCGACGTTTTTTTATTTAGAAAAACAATTTGCTTTTATTTCTTAATGACTCTTCGTATTTCAATTGAGAATAGAAAAGTTTTTTCGATCCTTAAGTACGAGTTCTTTCTTTCATCATATCGATCATAATAAGTTAAATTAAAAGATTCTTAAAATACGTAATAACACAATTTACCTTTAAAATTTTTAACAAAATGTAGATCATAATGAAAATCCATGCTTTATTAATAATACTGAAAATGCATAAATATAGTAAGATATTTATTTCTTACTTTTGTAAAAATGAAACTGCCAAAGCCCGAAAAATCTTTAACAAGCGCAATATAATTTGCCAAAGGTGATCGATCGGAAATCTACGATGGCAATAACTGAGTAAATACAGAGCACATCGGCAGAGAAATCCAAGAAAGTAATAGATCGAATTATATTTTTGGTATATAGCTCGATCGCGAAAACAGAGATTTTCCTTCGAATTCTGCGAATCTCAAGGGTTCTTTTCTTTAGCGGACGATATTTACAAAACAGTCAAAACTTCTATATGTACTATAGACAGTCACACATTTTGAAAATAGAATAGTTTTTCAAAATTTTAACTTTTTCATCAGCTGGCTTTTCTTCCGGTCCTTTTTCTCTCTCCCTTTTTACCTTGAGAAGCCATCCGAGTCGTCGACTGGCTCTTATTTCGCCATCGATCCCTTCTCTCTTTCTCCCTTTGACACCTGCCATTAATATTGACGTATAAAGGAGCGAGAAAGTGAGAAGCCTCTCAGATGCCACAGATCAAAGCGCCTTAGAGGAAAACTTTAAGATCCAAGGGCTGCACCTGATGTATATACCTGTATGTAGGTCTAGTTTTCGAAAAAGAAGAAATGCTCGTTTATGGATTTGTTCGATGACTTTTTTAATAATAATTTTCACACAGCCTTTGTTTTTTTTTTTTTAAAGAAAAATTTTAGTTGTTACATTTTCTACAATATAGAAATTAAGTTCATTGCGTAAAAATGTAAATAAAAATGCATTAACTACGAAAATTACAAGCGTTTCTTTTTTATTTTAGTATACTGCACTGTATTCTGTTGAATTTTATTGTCCTGTTGATCTGAAGTTATATTTAATCTATAACTAAATATTTAAAAATAAAATTTCGTTCAATTATTTTATATAAATGTAATTTCATATAGATAAAATTGATATTTAATAAAAAAACGGTCTTATTAAATAAAATGTATTTATAGAACTTTAATATAAAATTTAAAATAAATTATTAATATGGAAAATGTAGAATAATAAAAAGTATATATTTTGAAAAATATGCAAAAGTCTTAAACGTTGATAAAATTTCATTCAAAGAATCTTGATATCACTCGAATATTGATATTATAATCAAATAGCATTGTATTCGCACAATGTGACACATTTGAATTAAACCATCGAACAGCGATTATACTAGTAATTAATTAAAGGGGAGACAAAGTTCATTTCAAACTGTCGATAAAATTCCAAGCAATCGATTACAACGCCAGAGCAACTTATTGCCTTACTTCGATTAATTCGACATCGTAATTCTGTTTCCGTTTCGTAACGCAACTTCGCAACCGTACAGCTCATCCCCGGTCATTCCCCGACTTACCCGGTTATACGAGGGACGTGTTTGTTTCTAACATATATATATATATATAAATGTACCTACGATACACGCGCGCGCGCGCGTGTGTGTGTGCGTGTGCGTGTAAACTCGATTGATGCACTTTATGCGCCGGTAGCCCGCAAATGTAATCCCCGCGTACGCGTTTTCTAAGGCGGCAGAGTCGCGCAATCCCTACAAAGGTGTAAATTTCGTCCAAGATTGTGAGCAGAGCTTCTAGTTCGGGTATACTAGTCACTTCGGGGGCGTAAATTGCGTCGGTCGAATCGCGGCTATCGCTAAAGCGTGTGTTACTTTATTACTCGACGGAATTTACCGCGAGTTTTAAGCAACACTTTGACGTACTGTACTTTTTTGCTTTTATTCCTGAACACGTATTTTTGCCAAACGCCTTCTCGATGTACTTCCAGACGAAGAGAATTTGAATATCGGGGAAATTGTGTTATATTTGATTTTTTTTATTAGACCTTTTTAGACAGACAGAAATGATTTATTGAAAATTAAGATCATTAAATACAATGTTTATGCTTTTATCATAAATTTCGATTCAATAATCTCAAAGTCTTGTTTCTCATCTTTAAGATATTTAAAAATTCAAAACGACTTTGATTTTATCTGTAATTCTTTTTTTATGTGATATCTTTTTTTAAATATTCAAATATTTATTTAATTTTTAAGTGTAACCCTCGACAATTTTAAATTAAATAATAAAAATGTTTAAAAAATTTATAAATAAATATTTATTAATGATTTTTTCACAGTCGATATAAATAAATAGCCAATATAAATAAACAGTCAATATTGACATTTCGAAAACTTGAGATATTTATAATTTGATTTGGAAGGTATAAATATTGAATGGAATTTAAAAAAGGGAAAATGTCAAAGATAAATTTTGAATAAACTATTGAATGTAAAAAATATCCATTTTGTTACAATATTTAATAAAATTATTTAATTTAGAAAAAAATTTGGTTATGACATAAGTAATGAATTGAAAATTTAATGAACACCTTAAGTAAAATTGAAAAGCTTCGTAAAATATTTGTCTAAATTGTAAAATAAAATTAAGATATTTATAAATATTGTATTGCGATAACTCTGCTAAAAGAATTACTTTAAAATTATAGACCCAGAATTGCTCAGGCGCGTTATTGTTTAAAACTAAAAGGTTAAACAAAGGCTCAATTTATAAAGAATTTTTGCAATAACAAATCATAATTGTAAAAATAATATGTTTTTATCATATGAAATATTTATGATAATAAAGGAAAAGAAAACCAACTTCGTTTATAGGTTTATAATTCTATTTTTCTTTCCTACCTTTCATAAATCCCGAAAGATATAGTAATTTTGAAATATATTTGAATTCTCGTCAAAGGCAATGTGACTTTTTTTTCTCATTTTTTTATCGTCGCAAAATGAAAAAAAAACAACTTTTCGTGCAATTGATCGAGTCGAATGAAAAATGCAGAGTTAAATAAAGAGACCTTAAAAACGTTTGTTTTCATATCTCGGGGTCATTCGGCCGGCGTCGTTGCCGGCACAGTCGTGCAGCTCTTTACCTTTCAAAAATAATTGTATGAAAAAGACGTACCCCGCGATATTACTTTCGAGATTTGCAAATTTGTTTGAGGCTAAAGTTTTCGCTCTGTTGTACAAGAAAAATAAATTAAATATCTTCGGGAAACAGCTTTTTAAAGCAAAATGTGACATTAATGAAAAGCTTGTTCGAATTTGACGTTAGAGGATTACGGAACGTATCTTCAATTTCAAATTTTTGAAAATAAATTTTCAATCTTTAATGCGCTGATTGTAATACATTTACTGCGATAAATTAATAAATCTTAAACTCTTGTCTATCCTTTTTTTTTTTTTTTCTAATTTTTTGTCGAAGCTGCTAAGAATTGCTTCGACGACATTTAAAATTTATATATTTACCATTTTTTTCGTTTAATGGCGTAATATTTCAATGCAAATAGATTGTATTTTTATAATTTATTGGCGTGAGATCATATAAAGTGCAGTAAAAGAGACAACGGACACAAAAACAAAAAATTAATCCTCTTTAATTTTAAATTGAGAAAAAAATTATTTATTAAAGAAGGAATCTATTTATCAGAATTATCGCGAATACTTTATTTCCGGCTTCTGAGAACCAAAGCAAAATGAAAGATCGTATATATATATATATTATATACATGTATTCGTGATGTAGAAAAGCGCTTTTAATTAAGATCCCGTATTTGTTGTTCTTAATTTTAATCCCGTCATTTACGTCGAACTCTCGGAATTAATTAAAGCGTAAATTCATGAAAAGTTAGAACTGAAGATTAATTAAGTCAACGACCTTATGTAATCACAGTTACCCAATTACGTCTTTCGACACGTCGAAAAGTGACGATGCGTCAAGATTTTTTATTATGTTTTTCTGAATTTGCAATTTTTTTTTTAAGGCATTGCATCATATTAAATTTTGATATTCAAGTTTTTTCAATGAAAATTTTGTAACAGAGTCTGCATGGAAACAAAGACTATTTTATTTTAATCAATTAGAATTATTCTGCCGATAATCATAATGGATTTAACTATTAAATAATAATTTGATAATATTTATTTTCAAACAATGTATCTTGCTTTTTAGTTGATGCATTCTTATTCATGTCAACGATTATTTTAAATACACAATATAATTTATGTTTACTACTAATAGCTATGAATGCAAAGATTTACGTTTAAAAATAAAAGAAAACGAAATTTAATGTAAATATTATATAAAATTCATCGAGTAGAATTATGAAAATGCATTCGACTCTTTTTAATTTTAATGCGACTGAAAAAAAACGGATTGAATTTTTAACAAGTAAAATTTAAAAATGTTTCGAAGAAAGAATCGGGCGTGCGGGCGAACGCGCGCCTTCACAAATTTAGAAAAACTTGGTTTGCTTTCGCGCGTTAGCTTGTGCAGCCTTATACTGACAGGCGGTAAAAAATTCAGATCGCGGTTATACGCGAACGCGGTTCCTTTCAAAATTTATCTTCCGACACCTTTAGCTAAATTAAAAGCTATGAAAATGCTACTATAAATTTATCAACTGCCTTATAAAATTGACTTTGACTTACTTTCTATATTTTTCTTTATACCATTACTTTTCAAACTATAATAGTATTGTTTTATCATCTTTTACAAAATAATTTTTTTTTTCTTTCCTTTTTATAATATATTATCTGTTTTTTTTTAACGTAAATGTTTTTCTGCTCGCGTAGGCCTTTGTTGAACGATTAATTGCATTTTCCAGTTATTCACTATTTTTTTTAAACATATTGATAAATAAGTCATTTCTTTTTTTTTTTTTTTTTTTTATTGATAATAGGTATATGATTTAATCGAATATACAATGTATTTTGAAAAATCTAAAATATTTACCTCTCATAATGATTCAGTATTTGTTAAGATTTACATTGTGAATGGAAAATTTTAATATTTATTACAAAAGAATTTTACGAAGGCTTAAAAGAGTTCAAAAAAGATACAATCTGAAACATGTAGCAAAGTTTTTCTATGAAACTCACATTTCAATCGCGATGCTGCGTGTAACGCGAATAACGTTCATTAAAAGTTAATTGCGAGAAAAAAGACAGTGAGTGTAAATAAAAAAGGCGTTCATTTTAAAAGAAGCAAGGAGAAAGGAAAACCGGCTCACATTTTCTCGCAAGCTGCGCACGTAAGATGGAGAGCAGCAAAGCGAACTTTTTTCCTACCCGCAGATGCAACTCCTCGGAAAACTTGAGTTTCACCACGGCGAATGAAAAAGAATGAGTATAGCGGCCATAGAGAAAGAAAGAAAGAAAGAGAGAGAGAGAGAGAGAGAGAGAGAGAGAGAGAGAAAAGAGGAAGAAAAAACAAGCGTTAACTAACATCGGGCCAGGTCGAATAAGCGGAAGAAAATCGTGGCAAAGAAAGGAAGGGTCATCGCGTGTGGAGCTCTTGATTATTCTTGGACATCGAACCGTAAATCCGCAGGGATGCGAAACGCTCGGAGAACAATGTACCCAGAAAATCGTTATCGAAAAAAGTGAGCCGTTACCGAAGAAGAAGAGGGACCAGTGCGTTGTTGTTAATGCTGCTGCTGCTGCTGCTGCTGCCGTTACCGGTGCCGTTGTTGCGGTTGCTGCTTTACACGCAGTGTATCGCATATGAATAGCATTAAATTTTTTTTTGTGCCGGACTATAAAAAGCCCCGAGTCAAGAATAGAATTATGTACTAGATATACTATATAATGTTACATCAGCTTGGACCTGTTTTTCCTTTTTCTCCTAGATTGCGTAATGGACGCGGGCGCACATACGCGAAAATTCACACGTACGTGTGATCTTGTATTTCATAAGAGAAATGCGAAAAAACTTTGCGGCTATTCAATAGATCTTTTTTTGTCCTTTTCTCTCTCTCTCTTTTTTTTGCTTTTGATACAACTTTAGGACTTTTAAGTAAAAGCTCCGCGTCACAGTAATTTCACAAAAATTTATATCGGTAATTAACATTTGAAATGTATTAATGATTAACTTTATTTAGGGCTGCGTAATGTTCAGGTTACATGTTAATAGTATATTGAAATTTCACCAAATAATTTCACTTTAATTTAATTTTTTTCAAAAGAAATTTCATTTTTTTGTAATGTCTTAGCAATAAGCAGTAAAATTAACGCGATACCAGTTGGCAATTAAAATTATGAAATATCAAAGTAAATGTCTTGCAAATTGGGCGGGTTAAATTTTATAAACTTTGTGTGTATTAACAGTCTATTTAGACGCGAGAATTTTTCTTGTGCAAGTTTTAAATGAAAAAATGTGTGTCTGGCAACATTTAATTTTATCTGCTTACTTTTTGTATGCTTTGAAGAATGTAAATTTCGTAAATTTTTTTACCAACAAATTTTCGATTTATTAGTATTCAATTTTTATAACGACGTTTTAATTTTAAATTTTAAATCGTCCTACATCTAAATCTAAAAGCATGCAATTATAAGAACTCATTTACACTCAGTTAATTAATTATTTTAATTTTTTTCAATCTTCATTTTTTTAAATATATTTGAATTACAACAATTTTTTTTTTAAACATTTTGAACGTTAACAATTAAATTTTTAATCAATTTTAATTACTGGCTTAAAGAAATTAATCAAAATTTAAAATAGCATAAGCAGCTAATATTATGCTTATTATGTATATGTTATATATATAAAAGCGTTATTAAAAAGCGAAATTAGGATTACCAAATCTCGCGCATATTTCTTGTGAGTATATGATATACATCGTCGTTATTAATTTCACAAATCTCTTTATTCCCCCCCTCCCCCTTCTCTCTCTCTCTCTCTCTCTCTCTCTTTCATTCTCTCTTGTTCTCTTATCCCCAACTGTCGAATAAGTTTCCAAAGCGGGTAATCGACTCTTACTGGAGAAGATACGCATTTACCGATGTAAACGTGTTCTCGTATACTCATATACACATATATGCATGTGTGTGCGCGAGTGTATAAATACACATAACCCCGTGCACGCGAGATGGTTATACCTCGTGCACCAAAGTAGTTGTGCACCTGAGTTGAGGCGTAAGAGGAGCAAGAGGCGGAGGAGGGGGAAAGAAGAAGGGGAAGGGAGAGCCAAGGGAGCATATATACGGGATCTTGTATACAGAGACGGAGGCACGTCGCACGCGATGATCGTCTGTTTACGCGTATAACCGGGGGTGAAAGCGGAGGAGGAGAGGAGCAACCCCTTGTCAACAGATATACGTGCCCACATATGTGCACACATAAAGTTGCGCGCGCGGTATGTGCACCTCGAAATTCCGTAGGAGGTGAGAGGTAAAGGAAGAGGAGGAGGTTGGCAAAGAGAAGAGAGAGGCGCTTGGTTATAAACACGCCTTAGCGCGGAAGTCCACAATCTACGCCAGCGTCTGGCGCACATGTAAAGAGGAGGAGTAGAGTAGGGAGGGCAGGAGGGGGTCAAGTTGAATCGCGAGCGCAGTTGCGGAAATCCCCCGGTTCGAGAGAGAAAGAGTGAAACTCTTCTCGCTCGCGAGACCTATCCTGTGAAAAGTTGGTTTACCAACTGTTCAAACTTTTATAAATAAAGGGCGTGAATTATTTTAGTTGTGTATGCCTATTTTTTACTCCAGTAAACTGGATTTCGAATGATAATTTTATAAAATTATTATTCTTTCAAGTTTTTACCGTCTTTCTTGATCAAATGTAAAAATCCAAGTTAATATATTTATTGGCGATGTTTGCGAAATTCAAATTAATTTGATTTTTAAAATAAGTAATTGGGTAATGCATGTTTTTATGCATGTCATCTTAATTTATTTATTGTATTAATTTATATATTGTATTGATAATTTAACACATTGTGCGCCGGCCCCGCGAAAACGCGGGATTCGAAGCCTATCGCTCGAGCGCCAGCCCCGCAAAAATATGGAAACAAAATATAGTGTTTTACGAAAATGTACAAAATTATAAATATTTTTTTCACGTACTCATTGATTGTAAAGAAGCGAATCATGCCGGCGCCCAGGTTTTAAGCGATCGATACGGTGCCGGCGCTCAGTCTTTAAATGTCTCAGTCTTAAATGCCACCGGCGTACAATGTGTTAATACATCAAGTTAATTTTGTTTTAAATCTATCTGCGGGAAAATTGTATTAAATTATATTTTTTATTTTTTTCTTAAAGTTTGTATTTTTATATTTGAAGTAGTAAAATTAGTTGAAACTTTATTAATTAAATTTTTTGAAAATCATGAATATTTATGACTGCATTTAAGAAATAATATTAGCAAAATGTATAAAATAGGTTTTTATTATTTGTTTTCAGCTGACTCTGTAAATTCTGAATATAAACATACTTTTAAAGAACTATTAAAAATATTCCTCTCCGATGTGAAAAGTTTTTTCATCGTTTATAAAAAAAAAAAAAAAAAAAAAAGAAAAAAAAACGTTATCAAAATGTAAAACTTTTGAACACTTTAATCCTATTTTCTTCTTATTATTCATTCACTTTTTGTTTAATTGTCAACCTTTTCTCGTTTGTAAATTAAAGCTTTTTCTCTTTATGCTTTTTACAAATAATATAAATCGCAAATTCGTTAACTTTTGTTACTCACAAGTTATCAAACGCAATATTTGACAAATACAATTTTTTTAATATAAAAATTAATATATCAGAAATATGCTTATGTATTAAAAAAAAAAAAAAATAAAAAATAAAAAAACGAAATTATGAAAGAATATTCATGTTTTGTTTTTACAAGTTTGAGAAATACATGTGTAGTCGTTAGTTAAAAAAAAAAAAAAAAGAAAGAAAGAAAAAAAGAGGAATAAAAAAAAAGGGTTTTAATTTACGTAACGAATAAAGTACTATGAAAATTGAACTAGTAGTTTCATATTTCGTTCAGAGTCAGTTGGCGCTTGTTTCTTTTTGTTTCGTTCGCGCTACATGCACTTCTGTTCACCTGCACGCTGTTCGAGCAAAAACTATTTTCGCCAGGACACGACTACACTCGACTAGTTCTCCTTGGGGCTTTCGTAGATTGTTACGTCTTGATACGTGTTCATGTCCTTACCCCCTCCTCGCTCTCTTTTCTCTTATTCTATTCGTGTTTCACTGTTGGTATGTTTTATACGATGCATTTTCAAAATAGTCGCGAGTACACTTTCAGTCCACTCTCGTTCTTCTTTCTTTCTTGACGAAATTGGAAAATCGCTCTCCCAGGGCGCCACGACTGAATGGAAACTTTTCCATCGTTTTCCTGACCCGTCGTTGGAATTTTTCTCCTTCTCGTGCATTATACTCTCGTTTTTTCCATATCTAACGAAGATAAGTAAACCGAGAAGTGAGAATGCGAGTCTGTTCACCGTAAAAGTCAAAGTTGCTCGGAGAAGCGAACAGTCGTGTAAGTGGTAACGGTGTCGGTATGTCCAGACCCATTATGCCGGCAGTAAAAATTATTATTCTTGCCGCGAGAGCCGGGATAAGTGGATCAGCTGCTACGAAATTTACAAGAAGATTGGAGCGAATTTTTTAAATTACCGCCGTCTAGGTACTTTTTTAACCGCTTTCGTATCCCTTTCCGAAGAAAACATTGCTAAAGTGTGTTCTGAATAAGTAGTGTCTGTTTTCAGAAAATGTAGAAAAATGTTTCTTCAATCGGGCATTTGATGTCCAAGGCGCTATTCTGTATTGCATTTATTGTTTTTGACTAAGCTTACCTCGTACTACTTATAAATGACTTTATTTTTATCACTTACATAAAAAATTGATTATTTTCCTTATTATTGTTATTTTATTTTTTTAGCATATTTTATTTTTCCAAATAAATTTTTTATTTAATCAAACTTAATTTTCGTAATAAAATTACACATTAGATTTTTATTAAAAAATAGTTTCGAATAACTATATTTAATGTGCAAATTAAAGGATGGTAAACTTTAGATAAATGTAATAAATCAAAGTCAATTAACAGCATTGATTTTTTTTTTTTTTTTTTATTTTTTTTTATTTAATAATGCACAATGCTTATCATGTAAAAAAAACTTTCCATTCTCGCAACGCGCTTAAGAAAAAGTTCGGGGCTTTTTCCATTTTCTTTTGGATGTTCTGTATGACTTCAAACCTACGCGATTTTTTTCTTCTACGAATATATCTCTAGAAATCGCGTGGGTGAAAACCTAAAGCCGCAGAATATTGGTTTTTCGCTCGTGACATCGAAAAGATCTGCGTGTTTTTCTTCTTTTCTTTATTTTTTTTTTTATTTTTTTTTCTTTCTATATTGTAAAGTTCATCAGATTTTTTGGAACAAACGTTCAATTGCAAAGACGACGGGATGCGCTGCCTCGATGGCTTTTTCTCTTGTAAAATTAGTTTAGTTCCGGCGTATAAAGCTGCGAGAGCCAGAAGCACGACTATCGCTCGATACCGGATCCGATCGCTCTGAGAGAGGCTTTCGATGTTATCGCGGAAAAAACAGTCGAGAGAGAGAGAGAGAAAGAAAGAGAAAGAAAGAGAGAGAGAGAACTAATCAGTACAGGAAAAAAAGAGAGAAAGAAAGAGAGATTGCCAGAACAATTCTGAAAGCATATCCACTGGCTTTTGTAGCGTGTGGAGTGCAAAAGAGAAAGACAGAGAGAGAGAGAGAGAGAGAGAGAGAAACAGACAGACAGAGAGCAAGAGAGAGAAAGAGAGAAAACGAGAAAGAAACCGAAAGCTCACATTGCATGCGCGTGAAAAAAATATGGGTCGGGTGCTCTCTTTCGCATCTACGTTCCCTTTGGGAACATCGATCTCTGCCTCTCTTTCTCATTCGCTTACTCTGTCGATGCCTCACTCGCTCTCGCGTGTGTACAGCTGCGCATACGTGTATGTATGCTACGGCGTATCTCCGTGATTTAAGCGTTAAAGACATAGCAGTCTAGTATTATACCGGAGAGGTGGGAATATCTCGCGGATTTTGTACAAAGTGTTCTTCTCTCTCTCTCTCTCTCTCTCTCTCTCTCTCTTACTTTTTCGATGTCGAACGTCGCTGTGTTGGTTTTTATTCTACTTTTAATTTTTTTTTTTATTATTTTATTGGTGGACTTTCTTAGGATAAAAACAAAGATACACGAAGAGAAAAGATACACGAAAATTAATGCGGTGTTTACCATCGAATGTTTTTATATAATATCTATGGATATGGATAAAGAATCATTTTTTAACATCGAAAAAGGAGTACGTTATTAGAAAAGTTATAAAAAATGATGAAATTAATTCTTAAAATTTCTATTTGTCCATATGTCGATTTGACTGTTCATTTGTATGCACATCATGTAAAACCATTAGATAAATTTTAATAATTTCTGCTTCTGCTCAATTAATTGTATTAAGTAGAAAATAATGTATACATGATATTTTCATTGATATTTATATTTTTTTTACCTTTTTCTGAACTTATTGATTGATGCATGTTTTATTGCGATCTTCTACACGACTGTCTGCAACATAATAAATTAAAATCCTTTCTTAATTGAGTTTCACAGAGATTTAACAGTTTGAAAAATCACCTATCCATTTATTTGTAAAAATGTTAGAAGTTTGAGCTTATTTAGCACTATTTTTAAATAAATTTAATTATTTTATTAAATAAGCTAAAGCATTAAATAGATCTTAATCTCAAAGTATTAAATTAATCTAATTTACTGAAAGATACAAAAAAAAAAAAAAAAAAACCGATCAATGCTTAAATATTTCATCAATTTTGCTGTCAGATCTAAAAATAGTTTTAAAAAATTTCTTTTACATGAAATTCGCGCAATGCGGCTGAGCACTCGGCGCATTTGAGTAATTTCAATCTTCGAAAAACGTTCCTAAGATTGCGTTCGAGTTAGACCTCTTGCTGATCAAAGAATATAAAACCTTTTGCTACAAACTTGACTCGTGAAAGTCTTATGGTCTTCTAAAAGAATCAAATTTATTCGTCAAAGAACTTTGTCAGACGGCTGGACAAAATAAAGACTTTGCCTGAATTAGCCTTTAAAGGACGATCTTTCCTGCATATGAAAAAAATTTCCAACTTAAAATAAACAGTGTTTGAAACTCGCAATATTAACAGTGTGTCGAACTACAATAAAGATAATTAATCTCCACTTTTAAAAATTACTGAAAAATTTAACAATTACCGAAGGTATATCATTAAAGTATGAAAATTTTTTCTTTAAACACATAGAAAATTTTTATTTTAATAATAGTTAACTAATTAATAAAGGATATTTTACAATTGAGAAATTTAAATTACAAGTATTATAATTTTTTCATAATTTTACTTTTATAAAGTTTATTTTATGGTTAATGATTTATTGAATAAATTTGTAAATGTTTTATTTTTTTAAATTTTGTATTATAAAAGTTATGAGGTCAAATAGGTTTCGATGAAAACATTTTTAGTAAAATTATTAAAGAAATTTGAAAAAATTTGAATTTAATATTTATAAAATAAAATTAATAATAATTTTTATTTAGCGCTTCAAAATAATATTCTTTTAAACACAAACTAAAATACTTTACATTTTTAATGTGTTAAAATAAAATTTTCATTACATATTATTAGGTTCGAATATAAGAAATAATAAGAAATTAAGTATATGTCTGAACGATATATTGTAGGAAGTACTTCCTATAATACAATTTTGTATATTAAAAGTTAAAAATTTGAAATTATATTTATGCTGAGAAACGTAAATTTAAACTCAATATATACGGTCCACCGTTTATGACAGGATCAGTTTAATAATGAAATGTACGAAGTAAAGATAAATTTGATAAAATGTCATAAATTTATTTTAAATGTATAAATATCATATAAACTCAAAAAATAAATTAAATTTGTATATGCTTTTTCCATTTCGAATATTAAGTTAAATGAAACGCTAAAAATAATAATAATAATAAACTTATTTTTTATTATATTCTTATATTATTATAAGTTTAATTAACGGTCTCTTGTTCGTTATTTAAAATTATTGATAATAATATCTAAATTAAAAACATTGTCAAAAACAAGTATACAGCGCGGCATAATAACGAAGTAAACTGCGTCATAAAGCCAAAGCGGCACGCGCTTAACGCATACACACACACACACACAGCTACAGGTAAAGACGCGCGTATCTAACGAAAAAGAAAACGAGATATATACAGTTTTTATAAGGAGGGTCACGGTCGAAGGCAATTAACAGACGCGCGCATTATTTTACGGACCTTTGCTAGAAAAAGGAGTGTCGAAAATAGCAGAGGGGCAAGAGCGAAGCACGAATAGATATTCGCATAGTCAAGCACCCACGCTGTTTTTAGTTGACGCATAGAATCCAGTGCAACGGGGTAACGAGTAAGGCTCGAAAAGGTATGCGCATTCCGCTGTTATCTAGGTGATGCATTGGACCCACGAAAATGCGGCAAGAAAAACAATAGCAGCAGGAGAAGCGAGTAAGCACGCGGATCCGCGCTAGAAAAGGGAGAAGAGAATTCTAGAAAAAGCGCTGAAAATGAAGGGAGCCATAAACGACAATGTATTTTTTCTGGTCAGAAATTAGTACGTAAAGAAATGCCAGAAATTAGTTCAGTCGGTTCAGTTCGGTCGACCGGAATGATCAATTAAGCCTAGTCGACTCTAGTTGAGTCGAATCTTCGCTCCAGTCGCGTGATAAGTATAAGTCAGTAACTAAAGTAAAAGTATTATAAATCGGTCATTCAAAGTAAAAAGTATAAATATCGGCAAGTAAATTAAAAATTAATAATATAAGTCAAAAGCATCTTTTAAATCGTTATAAGGTATAAGCCCACGTGTAGATAAAGTATAATTATAGAATTGCAGCCAGGTAGTTTGTACCTGAAATCATCTTCACGCTCTTCGCACCGACATCAGCCAGCTATCTGCTAATATCAGAAGCAGCGCGACCGCTTATCAGTCTAACTGCAAATCTGCATCGACGCCGGAGATCAGCGTCTAACACTCGTTAGCGAACGTAAGATTGAGGTATCACACGATGCAGATTGTATTTCAAATGACTAAATGAATTTTAGTACTTTAAAATTTGATCTCGAGTTATTTCACTCCTGACATAGTTCTTTCTCTGTGGCTCCCGTATCTCAGTGGCCTTGGTGCGAAAGCGCTGGTCAACAAAAACTAAGGGAGTCTAGCACGTCGAAGCTTTAAGCATTAGATCTGCTGCGTCCTTAACTTATACCATATATTACACGGTTACGTTTTCTGACGTAACATTAACAGTCGATTACTTATGCGCATACATATCACATTATGTAAAGAGTTCAAAAATATTTTCTGAATTTTATTCGAATATTTTATATTAAGTTATCAGTAATGTAAATTACTATTAAATTCACTTAGGCCAAAAATTTAAAGATTGTTCATTCTTATCTTCTTTGTTTCCAGAAATTATTTTTACGGCTTTTCTTATAGAAATATACAAATTAAAAAATTATAATTTAATTGTAAATAAAATCCATGCCTTATAAAAATAATTAACTAAACAATTTTTGTAACAATTTCGTTTTATGTAAAGTATTTTGGCAAGCAAGTAGCAAGCAAACATCCTTAAATTACAATAACTCTAGTCAATTACCTATTTGTTGTTATTGCGTACATAAAACTTTTAAACACGACAATACGTATGATAATTTCTTTAATACTTCGCCTCGTTTAAAATAAATGAAAAGTAAATTGACGCAAGATAACATTAAACATTTTTAAACAACTAAAAAAAAAAAAGGGAAGGTCGTAGTTTCTCAGAGAATTCTCGCTCTCAACAAAAGCAACATCATTTAAGAGATAAATTTTTCCAGAATCCAAGGCGCGCGGCAGCAACTCCTCGGGAGAAGATGCGAGAGTGCGCGGCGCGCGGGACAGCCGCTGCCGCCGGATGGCAGAGCGAGACAGAGACGGAGATAGAGAGAGGGTCGGGCGCGCGGGCGTTCTATTTATCCGGTATTTATTCAGGAGCGGCAGAGGGGTAAGGGACCGTGCGCCGTTCCCCCATGCGCGGAGTCTCGGGCGCACGCGGCGGCGTTGACGGCGTCGGCGTCGGCGTCGGCGTCAGCGGCGGCGGCGGCGGTGGTGGCGGGTGCGTTAGTTCGCGTGTGGCGCTGCGCTCTCTCCTCTGCGGGGGAGCCGCGCGCGCGCGATGCTCGTCCCTGTCTCGGTCCGAATGCGCGAGCGGCCGGCTCCGGAGCGGCGGCCCCCTGCCGCTCTTTTTCCACCGATCGCCGAGTAGAGAGAGAAAGAGACGCGCCACGGCCGCCGCCGCGAAAAGACCGCGAGATTCGAGAGAGCTTCACCGTGCGTGCGTGCGCGCGCGCCCGCGCTCACCTGCGCGTCTCGTTCTCCCACGTTATTGTACCGATAATCGTTTACTCGTACGTTCGTCGGCACTTACCACTGTCGCTCGCTGTTCTCCACGGAGTGCTTACGCAAAACGTCACGACGATGCCACGATGATTGTTATTTTTTTACGTCGCGATGATTTTTGGTGCCGAGTGTCACAACGACGAGATGTTGGCTTTTCGCTTCCAGTTTACGGCTTCCAGAGAACTTTAAAATATCAACGGTGTTGCTCTTTGCCTAGATTATGGTTTTATTAAGCAATAGTATGCATAACGTTATAGAAAAGTTATCGTATATTTAGCGCATTTTTTATAAAAAAGTTTATTTTCTTCCATATTATCAATTGTTTTAAATTTTTCATTTATTTTATGTAAATAATTTTATGCGTTCAAATTTAAACTGCGTTATTTTTAAATGTTACTAAATTTTATTTTGTTATTTCATTGATCGATTTACAAATTTTATTACAAAGTTAAAATATCGAAAAAAGTGTTTTCACGGTTACTTATTTACCTGTATTGTATAAGGTAACGTTGAGTCTAACATTATTACGATTGCAATTAAATAAAAATCTCGACAGTTGTGTTTTTGAAAAATAAACAAAAAGTTAACTAATCTTACTTTAATAAGTTACGAAAAAAACAAAACGAATGAAAAATAATCTTTAGTTGGAAACGGAACGGCTACCGATAATTATCAAATAAATCATCTTTGCAACAGAAGTTTATTTACGAAGAAATAAAAAAGTGATTTTCGCAAGTGTAGATGAAGCTTATAATGCATAAAATTTGAATTTCCTTCAATAAAGAAACACAAAATTATCATCAGGTTATCATAAACTTTCAAGTGGAAAAATATCAACGTAAAAAAAAAAAAAAAAAAAAAAAAACAAAAAAAGAACTATTAATGTGTTAAAAGTGAAATATAAAGGGGAAACAAAGATAAACGTTGCTTGAAAATAAAGTTATCGCGGTCCTCGTTATCATCATAAAATCGTGATACATACACTTTTTAACAAGTGCATCGTCGATAATTTTCCATAGAAGGTGAACGCGACGTCTTAAAACGATCATCGATAGATATATACATATTTATTTATATATATGCAGGGGATAGGAAGGCGAGGATTGCCCAAGGGCAAGCTCCAGAAGAAATCGCCGGATTCGGCACCGATGTACCTCGCCGGGGAAGAGCAGCAGAAGCGTCGACGTGGCCGCGCTGCCGCACGTGCGGCCGCCCGATCCCTGCCATCGGCAGCAGTAGTAACAGCGGCTTCGGCGCGCCGCGTCAAGTAGTACAGATACGTCGGTCCTCCTCCCCTCCCCGCGTGCTGCTGCTATAAATACGTGCACACGCGCGCGAGATAAGCGGAGCCCCGCGAAGCCTTACTCGTCCGCCTCTCCTCCTTATATCATTGAAGATTTAAACGTACGTTTTATTTTATTTCTTTCATTCTTTACATGCACACGTATACTTGCGTACACGCATCGTTCTTTCGCGTTATTCTGTGAGTGAGTCAATGTATCTCGTGTAAGAGTTGTTTTAAGTTTTCCGAAGAAGGAGAGAAAGAAGCAGAGGTGAGTCCGAGAGCTTTTCGTTACGGAAGTTTCGCGATTCACTTAGCCCGAGTTTGTTTTCATTTTCCTTCAGGGGGTTGCCATCGTTTTCTCGCTCCAGCTTCTCCTCCCTTTCTCTTTATCTTTTTTTTTTTTCTTTTCGAGTATGTTCACGTGGGTGGTTTAATGCTTGCGGTGTGTGTGTGTGTGTGTGTATAAGACGATGAAGACGTAGAAAAGGAAAAAGTAAGACATAAAGTTTGGGACGAGCTTCTTAGAACTTTTACATTTGGTTTGCTAGTGAAAAGTCATTTTATTTGCTTAAAACGAGGAGAAAAGTTGTAAGTGTGAAGAGCGTCAACGCTGTCTGGTTTTTTTTTTTTTTCGTTCTTCAAAGGCAAGGCTGTAATTTTTCTTTTTAAATTCCAGAGTGTCTAAGGAAATAGAGATAGAAAGACGGAATTAAATGGTTTAATTAAATGTATTTGTAAGTTTTAAAAATTCACTTAGTGGCAGTTTATTTTCATTCACTTTAAAAGAGCACTTGAGATTTTTAAAATTAGCCTTATTTTTTCATGCACTCTAAAAGAGGAAGTTTCGAACTATGAAGTATTTAAATCCAAGATATATTTTTATAAAGTTATTTTTAATTAAAGAATATGTAACGCCGAGTTAATGTCCAAAAATTATACTTTATCGTTTTGACTGCTATTGTGAAAAAAATTCCTATTAAAATAATTGTCTTTGTTTTCTCATCCGTGAAAGCTTATTATAAACTATATATTTGCGATAATTTCAGTAAAGTATAATATTATTCGAACAATTTGATATGGTACGATTAAAGTTTATTAAATGTGCTCAAAATTAAAATACAAGCTGTTAATTATTACGACTGATTGTTAACGTATTTAATTTTATTTAATAAATAAAATTGTTTATTAACATAATTATTAAGAGAAATTAATAAAATTTTATTTTACTTTTCTTTTTTCTAAAAGTTTTCAATGATAACGTGCCATTGGTAAAACATAAAGACGAAGTTTATCCGTTAACTTTGATGTTTTACGAGAAAATTTTTTACGACTTTTATTGCTTTGCAAGTTTCATAACTGCGCACTAAACTTTTTTTTTTTTTTTTTTTATTTTTGTAATTAATAAGAAATTTATTATTTTTTTTTTTATATTAATTAATTAAAAGAATTTTATTGGATTAAATTTGTTTAAAAATTTAACGAAGAAATACTTATAAAATTACAATAGACTTGCATGAAATAATTTTCTTAATTCTTTGAAAGAGCTTACGTTTCATTCAACTGTACGATAAAAATTCTCTTATGTGCGGTCAATACAACTCTTTTTACTTCAGTTTTAAAATTAATTTCATACAAAAATTAAAAAAAAAAGTTTTTACCCTAATAGTTTAAATTAATTAAAAACTTTTAATTAATAACGGATTATTCATGATTTTGTAGTTTCCTATTACATTAAATTTTTAACTCGCATCATTACAGCTTTGTAAAGTTGCAAAAATAAATATCGGATAGTCGATGTTATTAAAATTTATCAGGCATCATATTAGTATTCACGTTGGTGGAATCAATGCCGTTAGGCATACGAGCGTGGGGGGGGGGGGGGGGGGGGAAATTAACGCTCCTTTTTAAAAAAATCCTTTATCGATTATTTTTTATGAAACATTTTCTCCTTTTAATTTTAATATCGTTACAAATTTATCGTCACATTTCGTTTGATAATTTTCTTAATTTTGAATAAATAATTTTTTTGTCGATGAACAATTCTTATTAAAAGAACTCCATTAAACGTAAAATACGAGTTAAAAGAAAGTGCATATATAAATTTTATCAATGCGCTATCTATACTTACTATTTGATTTAGAATCATGCATCCTTCAAAGGCCTATATATAATTTTATCGGTATTCTGCTTTCAACAAACAACCATCGATTCCTGATAAGTTAAATCCATCTCTTTTAGTTTTAAAAAACTCGCTTGCTTCTGACACAGAGAAAAAGAAAGGAAAAGGATAAAAAACGAAGGATGAAGAAGGAATAACAGCGGCAAGAAAAGTGCCTTTCTCCCTCTATCTCTCTCTCTCTCTCTTTCTCTCTCTCTCTCTCTCTCTCTCCGAAGAATCGGTAGCAACGAATTTCTAGGCGAAATTCAGAGAGGGAAAGATTGAGAGAAATAGAGCGAGTCACTTTGTAAAGTAACGCGTCGGTACAATGAGATGGGAAATCCTATGGTAAAAGTGAGGAAACTGTCTGAGCATCGGGCGCGCGCGTCTTTCGCGACCTGGATTCTGACGCTTTGATTTCCGAGACTCCGGAGGAGCGCGCGCCCGAGCGCTAAGGCTTTTGTGCACCCGAAGTGTACGTCAGCCGAGGTTGGCTCGAGTAATCCACGGATTGACAGCCGGCCGTGCGCGAAGCTCCGAAGGCGCCGTAGCTGCTTCAAGAATTCCCGTTGCTGCGATCGAATTGCTTCTATGTGCGTCTGTCTGTTTAAGTGCTCCGTTACGTCGTTGTGTACCGAACGCGAGCCTAGCAATTATCGACGGCTTATTCCTCCTTCGTCTTTCCGTCCGCGATAAGTCATCCTCCAGACGCCGATTATCACTTTTGTCCCTGGATTATTTTTACCTTCTTATATCGGACGTGAGAGAGATGCGTTGCTTCAGAAAATATCTTTAGAAAATATCTCTGGTCATCGTTGCGTCGTTATATCTTAATACGAGTTTTGTTTTATTAAAAACAAACATTCTTTGTATATATATGTATATACTCTAAATGAATGAAAATAATATTTTCTTAGACTTATAAATTTAGAAAATATTCAACTTGAATTATAATTATATATTGCTATTCAACGGCTGATTGCTCGATGAATTTTTTCATTTTTGCACTTACATTCGAGATACCATTCTTACATACATTACTGTATTTTAATCTACTACAATCCCTAATTCGATTTCTTCTAATAATTTAACTGTTTTGAGTGTATTATATACTGGGGTACATTTTTGCCAAACAAGTCTGAAGTTTTATATATTTGGATTTCCGTTTAATTTCAGATGAATAATATGTAACAATCTATTTTAAAACGCTATATTTTTTCATAAAATTAAAGCAATATTCAAATTTGCTGTTCTTTTTTTTCATTGAATTTCAGTAAAAGTGACAAACGCATTGTCACTATTTATCAAGATAAATCCACTGCACAAATCCTTATATAAATTTTGTGTATAAATTTATTATAAACTATAGTATGCTTGAAATATTTAAAAGCGCAATAATTTACCATTTAGTATTAAAAAGTAAATATGCTAATGTCGTATTTGGATATATCTTTTAAACTCAACAATATCTATTCATATTTCCTTATACATATCATCTTTATTATTTTGCAAACTTCAATCCGATTTTTCTCAACTTTTTCAGCACTTAAGGCGATCCGGTTCATTTTGAATTCATATGATTTCTTGCTGCTTGCAATAGTGCACGTTTTAGACGTTTATCTCTTGAAGAAATATTCTTTATTCTCATGGGCGTCTTTCTTTTGAATTCTATGCCAGAAACTTCAAGACTAGTCTTAGATGGATGATTTTATGAAATATTAAAATTTACTTTTTAAATAAGTGGCGAAACTATCGCTATAAATTTTTTCCCATTAAATTTCCTCATGAACTTAACGAAATGAAAAAATTATTACAATTTTTGTTAATAATTAAAATTAGTTGATTAAAAATTTATCATTATAACACCCAATGAAATTTTTAATTTATAAATAAAATATTTGCAGAGTAGGTTTAGTTGAGCAATTTTCGTAATAAATTTAAGTAAAGCAATAACGAACATATTAATTTCTGATTGCGTATAATTTATTTTTAAAATTAACTTTCACAGAGTATTGAATTTATCGTTGATACGAATTATTAGATATCCAAATAATTTATCGATAAAATCATTTCTATCTAAAATTTTAATAAAAAGAAAGCTTTAAAAAATCACTATTTCCTTAATAATTACAATAGTGCAGTTTATTTTAATGACTTTATTATTTAAATAAAAATTTTTATTTATTAAAATTAAATACTTACCTCACCTAAAAAAGAAATCACAAAACCCGTTTAAAATGGAACTTCTTATATATTTTATAAAACTTATAAAAAATTTTTATCGAATAAATAATTTAATTGCATAATTATACAATAAGCACAACAATAAGCTGTGCGATGTAATAAAATTTACACATTTTAAACAAAAGAGCAATTATCGAATTTTTTAATCTCGATCAAAAAACAAATATAAACTCAAATTATTTCTTCGACTCATTCGCTATACCAGTCACAAGCATAGGCAATAAATAATACAGTCTGTCAAGTAACAGCGTGGTCGACTTCACCAACAGGTAATGAAAGATTTTGCTCTAATTTCTTCGCAAGCCAATAAAAGGAAGCTTTGTCCTTAATGCATTGTCAACAAAGATTCAGTTGTCGTTGATCTTTTAAAAGAGAATCACGTTAAACGTCATGAGTGCCAAGTACGCGTCGCGCTACGAGGCTGTGTTCCTTTGCATCCACCCGAAAGGTCCCAAAATGTCGCAATCAGCGGCTGCTAAATATATGAGAAAGTCAAAGGCATTTGTACAGAAGTGGATACAGCGATATAAAGAGGCTGAAAATCTCGATGATTTACCAGAACGTGGCTCGATAGGAAAAGTGAACAAAAAAGATGAAAAAAGAATAGTGAATCTGTTTTCGCGGAATCCTGCTTTAACACTGCGGCAAGGACAAGCCAAATTAATGGCAAAAGGTTTAGATATATCCTACGAAACTATCCGAACCCATCTTTGTACTTATCATCTGAAATGGCGCAACACAATGAAGAAGCCTCTGTTAACTGAAAAACATGTGACAAAGCGACTCGTTTGGGCGCATGAGAATATTGATAGAGATTTTGAAAATGTCATTTTTACTGATGAATGTTCTATATGGGCACGTTCTGTCCTCACGCGAGCCTGGTCAACTTCCACCAATAGGCACGTTCAGCAGACCGTAAAACATGGAATAAAGGTGCATCTTTGGGGCTGCTTCTCAAAGCAGGGATTCGGCACTTTGCACCTCTTTACTGACAACCTAAATGCCGAGAAAATGATAAAAATCTACAAAAAGGCTTAACTGCCATCTGCCAAACGATGGTTCATCACAAAAAATAAAGATTGGATTCTGCAGGAGGACAACGATCCTAAACACCGCAGCAAGCTCTGTACTCAGTGGAAGACTCAATCTGGCATCGTTACATTGGATTGGCCGTCGCAGTCGCCCGATGCAATCCCTATTGAAAATGTGTGGGCATATATTAAACGGAAGCTTCGTGGAAGACGCACATACACTTTGAAGCAGTTGTCTTACGAAATTCGTCGGATCTGGAGATCCTTGCCACTAGAATACGCCGTCAAATTAGTAGAAAGCATGCCTCGCAGATGCCAGGCAATTATCGACGCGGGTGGTGACTGGACACATTATTGACCGAATTGCATCATTGTTTGTAATGTGTAGAATGTATATATAAATATGAAAGTTTCATCAAATAAATTTTTTTATAAATTAACACGACCACGCTCTTACTTGACAGACTGTAAGACTCGAAACAGAAATGGCTATAAGAATAGCTTCATATTATTTAGGCTCGGCAGCGAAAGGGTTAATTACAGTATTAAATAAAATTTTAATTATAAATATAATCTCCGGGGAGCAACCCTAATGAAATTTCAATTGTTCATTTTAAATCCATCGATCTTTACGTTTTTTATCGTTTTATTTTTTCGAGTAATTTTATCAAAAAATCAATCGTTAATTAAATTAAGATGAATAAAAAAAAAAAAAGTTTTAATGTTAATAAATTTTTATAAATGTGCCGTAATTTTTTATTTTAATGTAATATTGTAAAACTCAATATTTTCTTCTTTTTATTTCTGTATCGCCCACGGAAATCGCGAGTTTGCTTTTATACACTTAAAAATTGGATTAAAAAAGGCTGCACGACCAATAAATGGAATAAGAAAATAAAGCCCAACGATCGCAAAACCGCACAAAAATAAATTGTTCTCGTTGTCAATTTTTAATCAGGAACGCATTCAAATTAGCAAGTAAAATTTTTCTCGTAATTGCTACTTTTTATTTTATTTATTTATTTATTTTTTTCTATTTCTCCTGCAGTAACTCTGAACGCCGTTGCCTGTTTTATTTTTTCATCATATCGCTCTTAGAATCAGTGCTGTTGCAACGGAATGCATGCAGATACGTGCAATCGTTACCACTAATTAATATTTTTTTCTGGATTTTATTTTCCACGAATAAAAGTCACGTTTGGCATAGCTCAAGCTCGTAACAGCAAGAATTTAACTTGACATATGCGCGCGCATGTGTGCAGTATATGTATGTATATGCGTGAAATGAAAAGAGAAAAAAATACACGTAATTACTTAAAGTTGGGTGCTGAATTCTATTTGATTTCGATTGCTTCGGAGTTTGACGGTTTTTTACGAGCGAAAAATATCATTGCTATTTGAAATATAAACTGCATCTGCTGTTGACTTTTTTCGAATGTATTTTTCCGTTTTCACCTCGAGTTTTCTTCTGCAATATTAAATCCTAAAGGCAAATTATTAATACGGGGCTTTCTAACATTACTTTAGTTTGGCGAATAATTTTAATTTTTTTGTTTGGTATATTTCATTTTATTTAATTATACTTAAATAAAATTTAAATTAATAAATGATTTAAGAATAATTTATTTTTTAAGACAAAGTATTAGAGGAATGATATCTCGTATATCCTCGCGATATAACCAATCTTTTCTTATGTCTTCGAGGGCGTTTAAAATTACGCGCTGTGATATATATCTTGTGACTCTTTTTACATTTCAAAAGAATTAGGCATAAAACAACCGTTGCCTCTGCCTTATGACGATATAACTTTCACATTGAATCATAACGAAAATTGTATTACCTTTGGTTTAAATGATCTTTGTTTTTCATCGATTACGGTTAACGTTTCCTTTTAAAATGCAGCAAGATTCACATTACAGCAAAAACTTTTTTTTTTCTTTTTTAAATTAAATTAATTAATAGTTAAAGGTGTAATAAATTCAGATTTAATCAAGTGCTTTTCGTATATGTAATTAGATATACTTTACATCAATAAAACTTAAAAATATATCAAACGTCATTTATAAGTATTTAGTAACATATTCAAATTTGCTTAAAGATCGAAAATACGTGAATATTATGCATGTTATTATGCTGGTTTTGCATACAGTGTACGGAAAAAAAAGAAAAAAAAGAAAGAAAAACAAAACAATAAAAAACAAATCAAGCGTAAAAGAATCTAGCAGTCCGTATATTCTGAAAAAGAAACCGCATTTTAACCCAGCAATCTGCAGAAAAAGAGCGTTCTGCTAAGAAGCAAAGCGTTCGAGCACCGAATAAAATACGCGATAAAAGAATGCGCGTGAATAAACGGGGAGAAATAGAAAAGAAAACAAGCGCTTGGGAAAAAAAAAAAAATAATAAATAAATAAATAAATAAATAAAAAAGCAACATCGTGCATTATTCTTTCTCGATTTGCATGTGTTTGTGCGCGAGAAAAACAAGTACGAGAGTAAAATCGTTTCGATTTTGCGGCGTCCGGAAAAACGACGCTGCGGATCAAAAGCTCCGCGAGTAAGGAGTATCCGAAAAGGTAGATTTCGAGTCACCCGTTATCGTCTTATTGTCGCAAGAGCGACGAAGACGGAGGGAAGGTAAACGCGTCTCTTTTCTCAATGAAGCATCGGCTTCTCGCATTAATTTATCTTCGATATTGTGTTATATTTTAGCTTTCACTTTTATCGCGCTTGTTTTAATCCTTCTTTTTCTCAGTTTCTCCGGCAGTTTCTTTTGCTTAATGTTGTTGTGCACCGTTAAAAGATAGAGCGAAATAAGTGGCAGCGAAAGCTCCTGCTGTATCGTTCTTTGATTACGCGATGAGGGATTTATAGAAAATCTTCCTTGTTCCCGACTGAGCCCGCCGAACTTTTAATTGCACTTTGTGGTTTATGGTTGGTGCTATTGGGAGCGGAAATCGGAGGGCGGTCCACACAGTTTCTCTCACTGGTCGACCTGGTTTGAATTTAATTTTTGTTTGTATTTCTACTAAATATTTATTTGAAATAGAAAGGAATTTCTTTTCTTTGTTTTTTTACTCGATTTAGAAGAATAGCTGTACATAATTTTTTTCTAATATTATTATAAATATTTAATTATATTCATAGTGCGTGAAAAAGTGTTTAATCAGTGTAAATGATTATTTTTCAACACAAATCAGATCAAACATTTACTAAAATATTTTAAACTTAATGCCGTACATATTTTAATTTCGGCGCTTACGAGTATTTGTTACATCGAATGATATTCGATCATGAATAATCGTGTAGTGATATAAGGATATTTTAATTATTCTGTTTAAATTATAAAATAAGAAATAAATCTAATCTAATCTAAAAATAAGAAATAAATCTTCTATTTATTTTTCGACAAATTTCAACAGTAAAGTATTTTATTTAAATTTCAACTGCTTTTACCCAATTTCTTTTCTATGAGAAATAGCTTCTTTTCTTTTAAAAGTATATTTCGCAAGATTCTTACATAAGAAAATAAAATATTAACTTACAAAAATTCAATTATTTTATTTCTGTAAATATTTAAATTTTCTTCACAGTTTAATATTATGGATAGTTTTAATTATTATTTTTTCAAATTATTTAAATATTTTTATTATTTTTAAGAAATTATTAAAAATTTTGTTTCTAGATTCACGTTCACTTTTTTATACCTCTAAAATGTAATTCGTATTTGCATAAATATTTACAGACTATCTATATTATAAAAATATATAATTGGATCTGGAAATTGATTACAATTTTGATTACTATAATTTATTTAACGAAATAAATAATATTAAAATTTTACTTATTAAAGCAATTTACAAT
Organism: Chalcis sispes; assembly: GCA_949987625.1. Lineage (NCBI taxonomy): Eukaryota > Metazoa > Arthropoda > Insecta > Hymenoptera > Chalcididae > Chalcis > Chalcis sispes. Next base: position 1,315,125 of record OX465094.1, on the reverse strand, counting down.
TTGCATTTAAAATTTATTCAAATTATACTTTCATTCGATACATTATAAATTACCGTTAATGAGATCAATTTTATTTGAAAAATAATTTAACATTTGCCTGGATGAATTCGTTCTTAATTAGAGTCCATTTCATGTAAAATCCTTTAATTATTGCTTCATCGTATTTTTAAAATTTAACGTTATTTTATAATAATAACATTATAAAAATAAAATTGCTCAGATAAATTTTTTTGATGATAATTAATTTTTTTTTTTTTTTAATTAAATTATAGAGTAAATATTCTAAGAGAATATGTCAAAATTATAATAGAGTTTCGTGAATGTTTTAACAAAAATGATGATAAATTATAAATATTAAATTACATGATAAAAAAATTACATAATTTACGACGTATTATTATTTTATTCTTTAAAATATTAATATATATATACACTCAATTTTATGCACATAAAAGAAAATAGCATAACATTGGTATGATCTTGATTCGTTAAACTTAAAATATAAATAAAAGAGGAGTAAATAAAGTAAAAATCCGACAGTCGTATAAATTTTACGGTTATGATGTCCCGCTGCCTGCGCAACACAATCGTACATACTCTCGAACAATTAAACAAAAAAGCAATCCACTACTCCTGAGAGTTACCTCGGGAAACTTCATCTTGAGTATCAAAAGTGTACGGCTGGGGCGATTTTCGAGTCTATGAGCGTATGTGATGGATAAAAGTGTATGTCCCACATGTTAAAACCAAGCTGAAAAGTTCGAGAGTCGCTTTCGAGGCGCGCAAGTGCATACTTGCACCGATACTTTCGTAGGTGAGTGGGGTTCTCGCAAAAATCCTCGAATAAAAGATCTCTCTCTCTCTCTCTCTCTCTCTCTCTTTCTTCCTGTCTCTTGCTCTCTCGAGTTCGGGTATACTCGAACCGATGCCGGTACGATGAGCCTCTTTCCTCTTCTTTCAATCTCAAAACTTTACTTCTCGCCTATCTGTTTCTTGTTTTATAGTAAAAAATTTTCTGAACCGTTGGAGTAACATAACTCCCCAATGTAAGGCATAAAAGTAGAAAGGATAGACGAAAAAACAAATATTTTTTCGTGGGAATGCTTTTATCCGTCTAAATAATATGACGTTCATTTTCGATTCCTTTAAATTAAAAGAATAAAAGGTGTTTTTAAAACCTTACAAAAGTCGATTTATTATTTGAAATTTTAAAGCTTAAAGTTTTCGCAATTACGGTCCGGTAAACAACATTTTAAAGTAAAGGATTACGTTAATGCTTGTTATTTGCTCTTTTAAAAAAGGTAATAACTATGAAATCTTTCATTAATAAGAGTAAAAAATTTAATTATCAATCTAGTTTCGTTAAAAATTTAACAAGAATTTTTCTATTCAAATTATCAAATAAATAACTTATATTTATATAAACTATTAAGCGCATTTTTAAAATTTTAAAAAATTTCTCAGTATTTACAACTTTATTCGGATGAATGGTTATTGTGAAAACATCGAAAGTACATATATCAGTTCTTCATAAATTTTCGAGTCGCAAACATTTAGGCGCATCCGAGCATTCGGTAGCTCCATCTAGAATGTCAGCAGCTCCTTCTCGAGAAAATCAAGGAAACTCAAGAGGTAGAAAAATAAGTAATAACGGTAGAAGAGAAGAGAAGAGAAGAGTACGGGGTGATGAGAGAAAACTATAGGGTGAAAGAGAGAGAAGGCGAAAGGTAAAGTGGAGGGCAAACGTGCCGAGAATTGCAGCAAAGGATGGTAAACGGGGCCGGGAATGTCATAATTTTGAATCTCCGAGGCGCGTCGTGCGCGCTCGCGCGCGTTTTAGGATGCGCGGGGAAAATTCGGGTAGAGGCGCGTGCGTGCCATTTAAAAGTCAAGCATCTCGACAGTAGCTTTTTTTTAAGTAGCTAAGACACGTCGGTCTCTCCTTTTTCTTTTTCTGCTTTCTTCTTCTCTGTCACTCGTTCTTTTCACCTTCGTAACGTCATTTCAAACTTATCTTCGTCCAACACAATTATTGTGATGAATTTTTAATATATATATATATATATATATATCAAGGAGCGGGATAGCGTTCCCACTGGCAAGTAGAAGTGTGATACGCTGCACGAGTGCGAGCGCCTTATATACAGCACATATAAATATAAAGTAAATTCAACTTTTTTCAAGCATTTTGCTTACAATGTTTTTATTTCAATTTTTAGAGAATCATTGATTTTTTTAAAATTCAATTTTGCATACCAGGATTATTATGATTATTTATACGAGACATAAATAAACATATTTAACATTTGCAGAATATGAAAATTGAACGTCAACTCGATACATGTATATAAAAATAAAATGAGCAATTTTATTATGAATAGAAAAACACGTCGGCAAGTAGGGCGAAAATATTGAAATGAAATCAATAAGTTCTTATTTTTCTGATATCGATATTTCCGCATTCAGAGAAAAAGTAAAAAAATAAAAAAAAAAGCCAATATATATTCGACATAAGCCAGTAGAGAAAGTAGCAGCATCTTCAGCGAATGGAAAATCGTGCGCGAGGAAAGACTCGAAAAGGTAGAGAAGAAATAAGATGAAAAAGAAAACCTGTCTCCGTCAATTATTTATGAAAATCCCGCATTCGATTTCTTCCTCTGCTCCTTCATTCATCTGTTTTTTCTTTTTTCTTCCTTTTTATATATAATATGTATACAAAAAGAGAAAAGGCAAAGGGAGCGAGTAAGTGAGTGAGTGAGAGAGAAAAAGGAAAAGAGAACGAGAAAAGGGAGATCAAGGAAAAATGTTGAAAAATAACGGGATAAAAAAACGGTATGTAAGGAAAAGAAGGCAAAAGAAAGAGAGAGAGGGAGAGAGAGAGAGGGGGGGGGGGAGAAAGAAGAAAGAGCGTACGCTCGAACACGTTCTTGGTTAAACGCGTAAAACGAAAGTAATGATAGTGCACGGCGCGGAAAAGCCAAGCGCGAAGAAAAGGAGCCGGTGATAATGTTCCGAGGCTAAAGTCGTAACGGGCAGAGCACCCGGATTCTCCCCCAACTCTTTGAGGCTCGGACACTTTTCTTCCGCTTTTCTTCTTTTTATACTCTAACGCCTTTTGCGCGGCCACCTCGCGGTGGGGTCCCGTTTGACACATGTGCTACGCCAAGAGATCCTCTCACTCGGTCTTTTTGCGTTTTTTTTTTTTTTTTTTTTTCTTTCTTTCTTTCTTCTCTTTATGAGATCGAGCGAACGCGCGTGGCTCTTTTCTTTTCGCGATTTTTCTCAACCCTTTGGAGTTTCTCTGAGCGGTCGACCTTTATGTCCGCACACCGACGCCGCGCCATTACTGCTTCTGCCGCTACAGCAATTAGGATGGGAAGGGTTAATGAAGTTCGAGCGCTGAGAAAATTTAAGGGGTGTTTTTTGTCATTAAAAGATCTTTGTTTTCTGCTTTCTCATTTCCGAAAAAGTTGTTACAAAAATTTATTTTGTTCTTACAATTTATTTGTTAATATTAAACCTTAATTTACTTATCTCGTGATGATTAATAAATTTAGTTATTTGGTTACTTATATTCAGTTTACTCATAGTATAAACCTAGTAATAGTAATTGAGCTACTTACTATTCGATAAAAAATTATTTACGTAAATTTACATTTACTTTATACTTATTATTAGTATTTTATTTAATTAAGAATTTTATTATTATTTTTAAAGGGTTAATATATATATATATATATATATATATATATATATATATATATATATATATATATATATATAAAATTAATTTAAAAAAAAAATTTAATCTTTGGAAGAAAAATTTGTATTAAATATTTTTAATAACAAAAACACATATTACTTTACATTTTTGAATTTATTTTTAAATAATACTTTCTAGTTTGAAATATTAAATTTCAAAAGAAGTTTTAAACAAATTTTTTTTCAAACGCTAAACAACAATTTTACAATACATACATACGCGTTGCATAATACGTTATATTTATTTTTATAATCATCAATTTTATCGTTATTATGTTTACTACGTAGAAATACTCTTATGAATACTTTTTTTTTTAATTATTAATTATAGGCTGCATTTTCAAATTAAATTTTTTAAATCATTACTATCGTCATAAAATAAGGAGGAAATGAAGTTAATATTGTTTTGTCAAAATTTTACTAACATTTATTCACTCGCATTAATTTATCTCTCGTGTTTAATACTTTTAAAATTAAAGTTTATGTTATTAAATTAAAATTAAAGCTCTTTTATAAAGTATTAAAAAATTGAAATTTGTTGATATTTTTAGATCTTTATCGAGGTCATGAAACAAAAAGAAAAGAAAATTTTAATTATTATTACAATTAAAATATCTCGAATCTTTGACATTGACAATTACTTAAATTGATTTATTCAATTGAATGAAATTAAAGACGAGAGTAAATTTTTAAATTCGCGATCATCTCTTCGTTTAATTAATTTACGTTTCTCATCGCAGTGAGAAAATTGATTTTTTCCTTTATTCAAAGTCAACTCTTTCGTTATAAAGATGTTTCGTCAAAAATATTACTACTTTATTTTATGAATCTAATAAAGCAGAGGCAAAATTAACGAGATTTTCTTTAGGAGGAAATACATTAAAACAGAGAATTTGAGCTGCTGAAATTAAGAAAAGATAATACGGTACTGTTAATATACCTACCTCTTAGAATAAAAAATAAAGAAAAAAAAGGGAGTGGGAAAGTCTTGGTTTAATGAGAGAGTCTTTGGCTCAAACGACTAGATGATTGTTGATTTTTCTCTTATTTTTTCTTCAGCTTTCGCTAACTCCGCGTGAAAAACTTAATTGCCCGTCATTTGTGGCGAGCTTTTTGTCGGACGAATGTTTGCGATCGAACTGTCGTTCAATTAGTTATGCAGTAAACTTCTCTTTCGATAAACATTTCTACTAATTACCGTATCGAATGAGCAGGGAAACACATTTAAGCATTTTAACGATTTTTAAGAATGGTTTTTACCGTGCTAATGCGTGATTGGTTTTATCGATTGTAAAGGTTGTCGATTAATATTTTAACGCAATAATATTTATATCAATGGAAATATTTTTTTTTTTTTAGTTTTTTATCCTTAAACATTATATTATATTTCTTCGAGTAAATTAGTTTTTATTTTACGAACTTAACAAAGTTATTATATCGTATAACGCTTTATTTTTAAATGATCAAATATGAAAGAATAATCGTTAAATTTAGTTTAGACGGAAGATTAAGGTTAAAATTAAAGTTAAAAAATTAAAAAAATTATCACGTAGACACTGCGCGAAATGAAGCGTTCAAAAAGTACGAAAAAAAAAAATTAAATAAATAATGATTTGATACCGGTTGTAGCCATAATTTTTTCCCCATTTAAAACACGTGCAGCAGTTGTTCATATTTAAAGCACGTGTTATCACGGAGTTAAAAATTTATCGCGGCAATTCTTTATGTAATATTTTTTTTTTTTCTATGGGCGAATTATCTTTAAAGACATTTTTTTTCTATTTTTTTTTTTTTTTTTTTTTTTCTTTATAAAAACAAAACAATAACATTAATTATTTTTATCCTATAATTTCTTATTGCTGAGAATAGTTTAAACTGTATTATTTTTTGTTTTTGTTGTAAATTGGAAAATAAAATGGGTAAAGTGAAAAGTTAGAAAATTGAAAGAACGATGCGATGTGTATATGTATGGTTGTACGCAGGTAGTTACTTAAATGATGAAATAGTTAAATCAGCATAGATTTCTTACATCCTGCAGGAACATCCAGTAAAAAATTCTGCAGGCACGGAAAGGAAAATAGAATTAGCGCTGTTCTGATGTACCTTTGTCCGATGAGAAGAATTATAGAAAAAGTTATAAATAATATTATAATGAGATGAAACGTTAGACTTGCAAATGATTCAACGTAAACCTCGATAGACATTACAATAAAAGGATTAATATATAAACATATAAATGTATTATATCAGATATGCTTGAAATTGTTAAAAGTTTCAATGAAAATTTTATGAAAACATTGTTATGCAAAGTTACGTTTTAAAGAGAGATGCAAACTGCTGAGAAAAATAACGTTCTCGCCTTCAAAAGTTTTTGCGATTAAAACCGAATAATAGAAAAAAGTATAGCAAAGACATAGTTAGAAAAAAATAAATAAATAAATAAATAATAATAATAAAAAAAAAACAAATTAAAAGAAAAGACTATTTACATATATTTTTCGAGACTTGGAGAAAACAATTTTTATGTCTCGAACTATGAACCTCGCAGATCTGACGAATAAACCATTATCATCGATATGTCCTGCCTGTTTAATAAATGAAGATAACGTTTTATTAAAAAGAAAAGAAGAATCGACGAAGAACAAGAAGGAGAACTCGAACAGATGATTCGGCGAAAGACTCGACTTCATTTTCCTGACATCTCGTCGATTCTTGGGTATCGAGATATTATTAAATTACAAACCTATGATCGACAATAGACTTTAAACGAAGAAATAATAATCAAACAAAGACTCGAGTGAACAAAAAGAGATAGGAAAAAGAGAAAAGGAGAGCGGGAGAGAATCACTTCTCCGAGAGAATCATTTCCACGACGAGGAGCGAGTAAAGTTAAAAACACATCGGGGATAAGATGGCGATGGTAATATCACCCAAGAGTAAAATCGTAACGCTGACACTGCTGATTGGCATTATAATATTGATCGCGTTAATCGTCGTCGGGGTGGTCGGTCTGTGGAACAACAACAACAAGCAGCAGCAGCAGCAGCAGCCATCGTTCACCGAGAGATCGTCAAATCCCGACGCGAAGATGATTAGCAGCAGCCTTCAGCAGTTCTCGAGCTACACCGTACCGAAGCAGGTAAGTCGTTGTCCCTGTATCAATCCTGAAACACGCATTATCCAATACACGTGCTCGTATCCGTAATTCCGTACACGGGTCTCGCTAACTCCTCAAATCTCCCGATCCTTTCGAATCGATCGCGATTGCGTCAACGTTAAGCGCCTTTAAGATTCCACCGTCAACTATTATTATTATTATTATTATCACTTATTAATTTCTAATGCCGCCACGATTACGATTAAAGTTGCTTCATTTTTTTCAATAATAATTCTTCGTACGCGTGAGACATGTAAGAAGTATATTTTTCATAATGAAATTTATTTATGCTTTATTAATCAGTCACACGATGTATTTTTTTTTTCATACTGACGTCATATAAAGTTAATTATTTTTCAATTTAAAATTTTGTTACCGAATTGCAATTGTTTTTCAATATTCATCGTCTTCTGAATTATTTCGATAAAATATAGAAAAATATCCAATTGTTGCTTTAATTTTATCAGTATTTTAATTATTATAATAAAAATAATAATTAATCAATTTAACGGGCTTTAATAACAATGTTTGATTAAAAAATATTATTAACCTTCTAATTTTTAAAATATTTTGTATTAAAAATATAAAAATATAAATTCATTGACATACTGATATTATTTATTGAATATTGTTTTCGATTTATAAATTTAAATTTCTTTTTTTACTTCATTCAAAAATTCATTAATTCATTGGTATTAAATCGAGACTTTACATTGTGTAATTAATGGAGCAATGTTAAACGACTACTGTAAATAAAGAATTGAAAATATTTGATGGTGTAACCTTAAGAACATAAAATAACAGTGCGCTTATTCCATTGATTAATAAAATATACTCTACCATATATGTATCGATGTTTTAAATTAATATTTAATAATGATAATATTAATATATACTTTTTAATATACACAAATAACAATAACACTTCACAATCTATAATGAACCGACCTGATTGTAGAAATATGTAATTTCCTTTTAATTACATCAGATTATTATTATTTATCGATACTAAATTTTAAAATGAATTTTAATGTACAATTAGCCATAATTATAATACTAATTTTTTTTAAACATTTTTCCTCATGTTGTATATAATAAAAATTAGACGTAAAATAGTCCCTTTCATAATTTTAATATTCGTGTTATATAATACAAATTAATTCTTGTACATATATAAATATTGTAAAAAGTTATAAATATCGAATATCCGATCGTTTATTTAACGCTCACACAAAAAAAAAAAAAAAAAAAAAGAAAAAATATGGTAAAAATAAAAGTGAAAATCCTGACTTATTTGTTTGGCAGTTTACTAATAATTTCATCTATACATGAATATAAATGTAAAAGTATACCATAAAAAAAGAAGAAAAAAGAACAAACAAACAAAAAAAAGTCAAAAAAAAAACCAACACACATATATATATATATATATATTTACATAGAGATATATATATATATTTACATAGAGAAAGATCATCGAAGCGTAGTCTGGATCGTCAGCAAAACACAGCATTAATCGTCGGTATAGCTATGTACTTTTAGTTTCAGCTACCAGTTATCTTTACGCAATCTCGATATTTTTCGCGCGCACGGCCAAACCAAATGGCATCAATAAAACTTTAACACGGACCGATAATTTTAAAACGTATATCGTAGCACTCCGATAGCCCGGGAGTATGAAATCGGGCATATAAAATATATAGATCGCCGCTTCTGCGTCCCAATCTAGCTGGGGAGAAAATTTTTCTGACCGCTATGAAAATTTTATGAGTTTCGATGAATGTGTATTCGCGAATATATTCGAACCCACGTGTATATGTGTATGAACGTATACATTCCGTAGATACGTGAAATGCATTTCATGTCGTGCGCTACACATACGACTGTTCGATAACTGAAAGTAATTTTGCATCTCCGACTCTTTTTTAAATCTTTTTATTATTTATATTCTTTTTGCATTTCCTTTTTACTGTTACTCTTTTACTTTCATTCTTACTTTTTTTTTTTTTTTTTTTTGTTTTTTTTTTTGCTGCTGATTACTCATTCACTGTATCTTTTTTCATTTTTGTATTTCTATCTTTCATCATCTTTCCCATTTCCCCTTTTCGTTCTCTCTTTATTTTATTTTCTTTTTCTTATATTACTTTTTTCTTCTTCTTATGAATTTTTCATCTGCAATATTTCCATTCAATGGATTTAATTTTTTTTTTTTTTTTTTTTTTCTAAATATTTTTTACTTCTAGTCCTGATACTATCAAGATACTTTTGTGGTTTTATTGAGCACATTCTTAATGGTTGAAAACATTAGCTGTATTTCCTTTCCTTTTTAATATTCCGATTTTAGAATATAACTTATTATTGATTTTGTAAAAATATAAATTAAGTTGAAGGCTGATCGCATATAATGTTTCTTTTTCGATATTTTAAAATAATTCAATCATAAATAAATAATAATAAAAATAATTTTTTGAATAATTTTTGTATAAACTTTCATTTGTAATTAATGATAACTCCAAATAATTTATTATTAAAAAATAACCGCCAACATGTTAAATAATTTAATTTAAATTATAATCTGCGTCTTACACATTTTTATAGAGTTTTTATAAACTCTTTTAAAATAATACAACACTCGTCAAATTAAATTTTCATTATTTCATTATTCATTATCTTTGCTTGCTACAACTCTATTCCAACTATTGTACATTCTTACAATTACATATGCAAATTGAATAAATTGAAAAATTAAGGTAAATTTAATATTTTTAATCTAATATTGACTAAAGAATTACAGCAAACTATATAGTTCAAATAAAGTTTTAGAATTTTGATATAATCTCAAATTGCTTCTCCTCATTCTGTAAACATTACGCAGATGTTTCTGCATTTCACCGGGAAGAAGAATAAATGCCGGTGAAGAAAAAATACGTAGTTATAAAAAAGTGTGAACAGTCGCGCACAAAGCAATCTATCTGGCAAGCAAGCAATATCTGGCGTTTTATCTTTCGAATTCACTTTTAACTGCATTCCTTTGCTTGCTGCAGGATGCGCGCAAGGTTCGAGTTTCCTGCGAATGTTGGGAAACTAAGTAACTGAGAGAGAGAGAGAGAGAGAGAGAGAGAGAGAGAGAGAGAGAGTGAAAAAGGGAAGAGAACTAGAGAATGGACAAACAGAGCGAACTGTCCGGATGGTGTCAGGCACTCGCAGTCCCGCTAAATTTCTACTCGTGTGTGCGCGTACTCGTGTGTAACGGGCACAGAACGGGCTGGAGGAGGAGCCCGTGTGCGCATACCTCCGCAGCCTCCGCTTGAAAAGGTAGAGTTCGGCCCTCCGAAAACCTCGGAAGTTTACGTCGATGAGCGAGTCCAAGCGGTGAATCACATTCTCCGCGCGGTTTCACCCAACATTCGCATTTCGATAGTTTTGCCCTCTCTCCCTCTCCCCCTCACCGTCTGTCGATGTACATATGCTTGTGTAGGTAAAACCGAGATCTCTTTCCCCTGGATATGTACGTTACGCGCACCAGTCGCAAGCTGTCACACGTTGTCCCCCCTATCTCCGCTGCTATCTCTCTTTATTTTTATCTGAAATTCTACATATATGTTTGTCGTGCGTGATTCGACGCATTATTCCGAATCTAGTCCAGGCGTCATCTTTGGACTCTTTTTAAATTTTCTGCTTCTGGTTGGATTCTAGTTTAGACTCTTATTTGAATAAGCTTTGAATAGTTTTTTTAATTCCTTAGTTTTGAGGTTACTTTAAAATGAAGTTTCAAGAGACTATTAATGAGCATCTTTACTATTAATGTCTGAGGAGATAAGAATCGGTTGTTTTTTTACATGTTAAGTATCTTTATTCACTTTTACATGAGAGTTAACCAAAGAAACTTACTTATTAAGTTTTGGAGAAAAAGTAAAAGAATAAAGCATAGATTAAAGCTACACTTAATCATAAGAATATTGATATTGATTAATCTTTAACTTGTGCAATATAAGGTAAACATAAATATTTGAAAGAACATGCATATCTCAAGTGTCTCATGCAAGTAAATTCCTTCAATTCAGTGTACAGCTCGAGCGTTGAGAGTCGGAGAGCGTACGAATAAGTGTACTCGCGAATAAGTGCAAACTCGGTTGAGGAGTGCGCCGGTGTTTTCGCTCGAGTAACTTTCAACGGCTCTTATATGCCATTGATTGGCCGTTTTCCACTTCTCGCATGCATTTCTCTTTTTCTCTTCTTCTCTCTTTCTCTCGCTCACTTTCAATCTCAGCTTCGTTCTCACCTCCTTTATCGCTCGCTTCTTTCGCGGCAGTATTCTTATTACGCGCGATTCTCTCCCATCTTGTTGGCTTCGCTCCATTTTCGTTAAAGTTTAGTCTATTCAGCTGCCTAATCTCTTCTTTCTGTCCCTTTTTACTTTTCCATCATTGTCTTATGCCTGGATCGCGTGCACTTTTCTGCTTATCTTGGCGTCGTGCTTAACGCTTTTCACCCCTCGCGAGTTTTCACTTTTCTTTCTCTTCCGATACACTCGTGTGTATATATATATGAGCGCGCGAAAATCGTATATCAAATGTACATACGCGATGTGTGAGAAATGCGGGCGACGATATCACTGAAAATTGATGAGCTCATATGACTGTAAAATAAAGATCGCGATTCGATAAGCCGTGAGTTCGATAAGCACTTTGATATGTACACTTCAATCGTGCTATCGAACGTTGCATCGAGCTTATATTAACAGTGAAAATTTTGCAAGATTTATTGGCCTTATTTATTAAACGATTTTGGAATGCAAAAATGTACAATTGAATTGTAGGAAAACAAAATTTTAAAAGCTATAATATAGATTTTATTGTATTCTATTAATTTTATAAATACAGATGCTTCTATTAAGATCTGCATTCGATTTTAAAAATAAATAGTCGCTTAAATAGATAACAAATATACATAAATTTTTTATTTATTAAAAATAATAAAAATTATTTTATAAAAATAAAATAAAGATTGCAATAAACAGTTAAATGAACTTATTTTTAAATTATAAACTAATATCTTAAAATGAAAAAAGTCATTGTTTTTCATTCAATTATTATTGAAACGTCAATAGTTATAGAATACAAACGTAATGTATAAAAATTTGGTAATGTCAACTGTCGATTATTAACCATATTATCAGCAAACAGTGATACTATTGATTATGAATAATTTAATATTTTTTATATTTTTATTTTAATCAACAAACAATCTCATATTATTAAATAGTATTGCTTTTTTTTCTATATTTTTATATACGTATATATAGAGCATAATTGATTTTATAATTTTATTTTTTTATTGTGTAGTACAATTTTATTGATGTAAATATTTAATTGTATTTACTTTCGTAAACTGGCTGATAAATTATTGACTGATAATTAAAATTCTTCTTATTGATACTTTCATCGTTATGTTACGTTTAATTGATATGTTTAAATTAATTATGAAAGCATAATTAGAATTTTTCGTAAGAATCAATATTGTTTAATTAATGACTTTATTAAATGATTATACAATATGCTTATCCTTTCATGTGAATTGTATTTAATATTTATATAATTAAACGATCAATTATTTATTATCAAAATGAAGTTTTACGAAAAATCTTATGTTTTTCGATTTGAAAATATTCTCTGTTCGTAACATTTAATCCTGCTTAGTTTCAAGCGTTGATTAATCCTCCGCAGTACAAAAAGCTTTACCCACGTAAGACGTCTAGTAAAAATGTCACGACATTAACAGAGCTGCGCATTTAAACTCTTTAAAGAATTTATACATTATCAAAATTCAGCAATAAAAAAAAAAGAAGCATAAAAGAGATATTAAATTAGATGAAGTTTTATTAGTTCCATTGGGTAGGTAATATAATTATTCTGTTTGATCATGATTTTACATTTGTATCACAAATAATAAAAATAACAACTTATTGTTCAGCATAACAATGGGAATTGTTAAAAATATGAAAATTCGTAATAAATAATTTAAAGGAAGAGAGAGAAAGAGAGGTAGAGAGAGAGAGAGAGAGAGAGAGAGGGGATGGGAGGAGGAAGACGCAACGAATGAAAATGCAGCGAGCATTGCGGCAGTTTCCAGCTCTCTAAAGTTACTTCGCGCGGGCAAAAGTCCAACGCGTGGCCGAGGGAATTAGCAGTCGCGGCTGAGTAAGAAAAGCTTCCCGCCGCGTGCGTCGTTGCAAAGCACACGAAAGCGAGAGAAATTCACGCTAAATTCACGGAAATCGGCAGCGGGTTAGCGTACACACTTAGAAGCGAGTAATGCCATGGCTTCGCTCCTCTTTTATAATAGTATGTTGCTTGTGTGCGAGCTTGTATTAGCTCCTGTAGCTTTTGCGTATACTAAAGGGCTTGTCGCGTAAAAATAGCGCTTTTTATTGTGTCTCAAATATTTATAGTAAATTTTGTTCAATGAATCAATTGTACAAAATTGTTGTTATTTTTATTCATGTGAATGAACCCTTCCTATTGATGAATAATTAATTTTATTTCATAACGAATTTTCTAAAAATTTCATAATATTTTGCACTTTTAAATGGTCATTGTCTTAAATGTTTTAAAAATTATTTCATATACTGCATTTAAATTATTTTATATTCGCAGAAATATTTGTGTTTTTTAAAACAATAAAATTTTTATAATTTTTATTTTATTAATAAGAAAAAAAGAAGAAAAATTTAATGCATAAAGTAAAGCCACATTACATGGAATTTTTAATCTCTAGCTGTGACAATAGCTTTAAATTTATATGTACATAAAATTTTACATATTTATTTATCTAAGGCATTTTTCCGGAAAGTTTTAAATATTAAATAAATAAAATAATAACTTTAATTGAATAATTACTATTATATCCAGCAGTTTGCATGCATAATATCGATACAATTAATAAAATAAACCGATGAAAGTAATTATTAACATATATTTTAATAGATCAATCTATTGCAAAGAATATTTTCTCACGCTGTCATATATTCTTCAACTACTAAATAATCATGAAAATATGTAACTTTAAAAATAAATATGTTTACATGTTTGCACAAATATCTAACATATGTATACACATCTTCCGTTTGATCTCTTACTAGTATATGTTGTTTATACTTGTTATGTATGTTTTTTTCAAATTTTAATAGATAAAAATTTTATAAACATTGTACATTTTTGTATAGGATTAATAAAATATGTTCAAGTATTAAAATGACAACAATAGAATGCAAAAACTTTCCACATATTATTGACTTATATAACTTGCTAGCAAGTCAATAAAATTTTTTATATTATTAAACATGTATTGTGCAGAATTTTGGGGAATTATGTGAAATTGGAAAAATTAAAATCAAAATCTATTATTAACGTTGAATAAATTTAAAATGTTTAATGCTGACAAAAGATTAATCTCATATTCTACATTAAGCTTATAGCTCGTATATCCTACTTGATTATTTTTTATTTTAATTCATATCAATTATTTCAAATATTAATTTATTTACTTTGTTATTTTTTTTTTTTTTTTATGTTGATTTTTGTTGAATCAATTGTTTTTTTTTCTTAATACAAAATATGATCGATGTTATGAATTGAAATTAACAAAGACTTACTTTTTCAGCCATATATTAATTATTTTTTACATCCGTAAAAGGTATTATTTATTATATAAATAATAAATTAATCGCATTCATTGAAGGATTAAAAACTACGGAAGTTTGCAACATTTTTATCATAAATTAGAAACTTCTTTGAATATACTAGTATTATTTCTTTAAAATATTTTTAATTTTAGAATGTTATGTTATCAATTTTGAATTATTGACACATCCTGTATTGCTCGCGTTTATTTTTATAGACTTTCTTTATTTTTATAGTACAAAATAATGAGTTTTCCAATTTCCTGTATTTTTAATTCGTTTAAATGTAAATTAAGTATTTATTTGGCAGAGTTATTATTTTAAAAAAAAAAAAAAACGTTTAAATTTTTTTTCTAAAGTTTATTATTGATATATAATTCATATTAGATCTTTATTTTTATTCGAGTGTATCAACTTTATTAATAAGAATGAAGAATTTCTCATTAAATTATAAATAACTAATATACCCTTCATATTTTTGCATAAAAATTTGGCGTCTCGTTAACTTTTTGTATCAGTGTATGCATATATTTATTGCGTATATCTAATATTATTTTTATTAATAAAATAAAATTATAACTACAAGATCAAAGAAAAATATTTATTGCGAGTGACATAATCTGCGACCCGAAATAAAAAATTATTTTGAAAATGTTACGCACGAATTAACACATAGTTAAAAGCACAAACAATGCTATCTCGTAGCTTTCCCCTACCGTTAAGATTTTCTCGGCACTTTGTTGAACCAACAGCTTTAATCTGAATTTTCTGGAGCTGGTGGGTTAAGCGGGGGGAAGCGATAATGCGTTAGCGACGATATTAACTTGAATAAAGGTGGGGCGCTTAATGCCCCGCAATAACGCGCTCGCCGCGTTCACTGACCGCTTAAACTCCTAGTAACCAGCCTATGTAAACTATAATGAAAGTTTTCGGCGCCCGCGCTCGCGACCGTTGTATCGCACGTGGCGTCTAAGCCACGGAATTCCATCGTAATTGCTTAAAGCTGCAATCTCTCTCTCTCTTCCTCTCTCTCTCTCTCTCTCTCTCTCTCTCTTACATTTCGATTCGTGTGCTATAACTATGGAAAAGCTCGGTCCGCCTGCTTAATAATAATTTATAAGCGATAACGCAAAAAGATATTTTTCAAAAGTTTACTCGCTAATTCTATCTAATGATAAATTCAAGAATTTGTGTTGTGCTGTTACGATAAATAAATGTTTACCTTAAATCTTTTATTCGATAAACATTTACCCTTTTAATACTAAATTACAAGTATTATGTTAAAAATAAATTAATATTTTCTTTTTTATGCTAAAAATACTATCAGTTATACATAATCTCAAGAATAAAGCGAATTTTATAAGAAAGTCACTGCGCTCTACTTTAATAAAAAGGAACTTAGCATCCCAAATAAATTTCACGAGATGTCAAAAATAAAAAGGCAAGAAGAGGAAAAATCCAAATATAGTCCAAAAGGATAGAAAACTGGCGGCGGAGATACGAAGCAACAAAGAGAGAAAAAAAAGAAGAGAGAGAAAGAGGGGGGGGGAGGAGGGAAGAAGGAAAGGAAGCGAGAAACAGCCGCGCTTGTCGCGAAAATGCAAGACTCGGCCGAAAAAGGGCACGCGAGTAAGTCACGAACGGATTCTTGTCGCGAGGGGTGAAGAAAAAACGGTTGGAAAGACGGGCGACATTCTCCAAGCTTTTTTCCTGAGAAGGAAGCGATGGAGGAAGAAGAGGTAGAGAAAGTGCCACCGAGAAAGAGGACAGTGGAAGTAAAGGAGTGCAAGACCGACGGCTATTGAATTTCAAAAGGGTTCGTTTTTCGATCTTTAAAACGAACGAATTGACCTTTCTCTCTCTCTCTCTCTCTCTCTCTCTTTCTCTCTTTTACGGCTAAAGCTTTTTCCTCTCTTAGCGCTTGTTCGATTAAATATGCAGCTTTGAAGTATCTGTCAAAAGAATTTTATCCGTTTATTTATTATTAAATATCGGGTCGATAGCTTTGGGAGTTTTTCACGCGCAAATTTTTTCGCTTCACACGATGCTCGTTTAATTATTACTACCTCTTTGAGCGCCAAATTCCGATACATAATACAAAAATACAAATAATTATCGAGGTACAAAGGATTTCGGCTTTTTAATAAATTTTCAGGTAATATCAAAACGAACTATAATTATACTTCATGACCTAAGTACAAATTCAAGATTGTCCAGGTATATGGACTCTTTATTATGTCTTCGCTCAAAGGTGGATTCACCTTTACTCGAGCACAGGAGGTGACGATAACCCAGTAACCCAATCCTGCAGCGGTTTTTGGCGGAGTTCGGAGAAGTTTAACTTGGTTCAAAGCGAGGTCCTTTCGTGCATACAGAGGAGATGACGTTTGTCATCTTAAATATACTTAGGATCATTGCTGTCACCATGCACACATACACACACGCGCTTACATATACACGCAAGACGAGGTCGGCCCTCTTCCACCTTCGCGTTCTTTTTCACGTTGGACTCAAGCGTATAAAAGTGCGAGGTTAAACCGAACACAAACTTTTGTCGTTAAGCGAAGCAGGCCTGAGACAGAACAGCTTTCTGTTTTTCATTTTTTACCTACCGCGAGTGCTTGAAAATGTATAAGACTTAACTATAATCTTGCGAGTTGTGTGGATTTGCCAGATGTGTTGACCTGGATAATGTGGATCGATATTGACAAGCTTATACGGATAATAATTGTTTACTGACTTTTATTTTAAACGCATCACTTTATTTTATTTTAATCGAGATAGTTTCAAAATGAAACATAAAATTAATCGATTTACTTTTCAAGAGCATAAAAGTTGGCAAATTTATTTTTATTTCACTTCATACGGATAGAAGAAGTATCTGTTGGGACATTTTTTAAACATTTAAATAATATTGGAGAGTTGTTGCTCGAAGAATTTATGATGGGCCATAAAAGTTTTATCGATTAAGATAAAAAGACGTTCTATTTTATGCGTTGACGTTTTAGCAAACGATGCATTTCGCTTTGAAACTGCTATCGAGATTTTTACATTTGTACTCTCGGAAATAATATTTCAAATAAATATTTAAATTAATAATTCATTTTTATCCTACCTTTTAGAGATTAAGCTCTTTTGGAAATTTAAAAATTTTTTTTTTCATTAAAATTTTTGTTGCTTTCGCGTACTTGTTTTTATTTTAGAATTACTATTTTTTTTTTTTGAATAAGCAACGTGTATTGCATGTAAAAATATTTTTTATAATTTTTTTGAGTAAAAATTTAATAAAACGTAGAATCTTGGCTATTAAAATATTTAAAAATTTTTTTAACTACTTATGTCTACATATATGATATTTGCGCTTGAGATATCAAAATAAATAATGTGAAGATGTTTTCACTTTTTTTTTTTTTTTATATATGTACAGTTTTATTTTAAATGGTGTATTAAATGAATCCTGTCAGCTCAACGATTGTAAATTAATTTTCATGAAACATTTAGAAAGTATTTACAAATCTGTATATACGAAGATAAAAACGTTACAATCTTGATGAAGTTATAATTTAATCCTTGTTTACTTTCAATTAATAAATTTTCTCCCTCTTTAAGTAGCAACAGTTTCTAAAATTATGTATACTGCATTCAGAATTGTAGTAGAATAAACGATCAATTAAAATAAATATACAAGGGATGGACGGGTAATAAGGATATGTTAAAATTTGGTTTAAAAAAAAGACTATAAAAAATTAACTTTTGTAATCGAACTTTTCCGTTAGAGGCTCAAGCGTGGAGTTAAACTCAAAAACCAAACATTCTTCTAACTCGACTGCGACAAAATCCAAAATTATTTTTCATTTACAAACTCTTTAACTATTCATTTTGACCGGTAGTCGGATTTTCCTTTTTGCGCCGCATCTTCGTTTCGTCCGCCCTTCCCCTGTATTTTTTAAAGCTCTACATTTACTTTATGTACTATTTAGAGTTTGTTTTTAATATTGAGGAGGAAATTATTTTTATTTCTTAAAGCAATGATATTCTGTTTTAAAAATCGTACAAGCATCTGTATTCTGATAATATTACAATATACTGTCAGATTGAAGCTTATGCTATTCAAAGATAATAGATTTTAATATACATCGGGTATCACGTAATGAATTTTCAAACTATTCTAACGATGCATTATATGTAAAGTTACGTAGATACGATTGTATAATTCTAGTACAACATATACGCCTTATTATCTTATGAAAATCAATGAAACTTTCAAGTAATATTATAACATATAAAACTAGGCTTCTAAAGTTATTTTAATATAATAACCTTTTCTCATAAATTTTATTTAAAAAAGCTTATTTATTTTCTTTAATAAGAGTGAAATTTATATTGAAAATATTTGTTTTTATTTTCATTTAAATATTTATAAGTTTAGTGTATATACAGTTTTGAGAATTTTCTTTGTTCATATACTAGTACCAATAAATTACTTATTTATAATGATAAAATATGTTTTACTTTATCGTTATTCGTTGTTTCAACTACTTTTCCAGACTTATAATAACAATTTACGTTAAAACATTATTTACAAGTGGATTTACATTATAAAAATACTAATGCAGTATATTTATTTTAAAGCTTGAATTTAATGAAATTCACAAAAGCGCACGATAATTATATTATAATCTTTTTAAAAACAACATTCACAAAGCGATTCGCGCGTCTTATTACCGCGAGTCCAGCAATAGCGGGAAGTTAATATTATACTTAAAATTCAAGATTTTTCATGTATGCCTCTCTCGCTGTAACGTCGGCTTCGAGAAACCGCGTCTCTGCTTTTACATTCGAATTGAGTTTGCATTAATACCGCCCGATGAAATTTAACACTTGTGACGATGTTGCGCGCGGATAAATGCTGCGTAAGAGGTCTTACCGGGAGGACGAAATCGGCGTTCATGAATGATAATGGACCGATGGGAAATAAAAGCTCGTTGTCGTTAAGTCGCCTTAACCGCGGCAAGTCGAGAAGGAAATAGAGGATTTTACCAGCATCCGCGTTTACATGTAGACATACAATACGGGTGTTGTATATGTACTGGCAGTTTTCTGCGCAACGCGAGAATATTGGATGACGCGTTGGGAATGTCGTATTATGTCGCTTTTATTCTGTACCCGGCAGAGCCTGTTATGTAGATGTAGAAATATTATTTAAATATTTCTGCGGCGAGCTGGTGCTTTTCATTCGATTTTCAAATTTCGCAAATATTGTGAAAAAGAATCATAAAATTATTTTCTTGCAGGAATTAAATTCTGAAATTTTAGTGAAAAGTGTAGATTAAATTTTAAAAATGTTTACTTTTTACTTACGTGTAAAAATGGTATTTTTCATTTAAGTAGATAAATTTAGTTATTTAATTATTATAATATAATATAAGTGTTGGAAATTCCATTAATTCTTTTCAGTTTGCAATTATGTCCATAATGAAAAAATTATTATATCTATAGTTTAGTAATAAATGTTACCTTTAAATTTCCCAGAAGTCGTTTAATTAAAAGTAATTTGTCTGTTTTAATATATTTGATATAATGAAAAAGGTGGAAATTCATTAAAATTATTATTATTTTTAATTTATTATAATTTATTCATATTACATCATTTTACATTACGCATGTAAAGTAAGATCTCTCAAGTTTATTTCTCTTCGAATATTCAAATGCATTAATGAAAATATATTTTTTATTGAAAAAAATTTTAGAAATGTAAATAATTTAATATAAATAAAAGAACGTCTTTTGATTGTAAAAATTGTTTAATAAAATTGAATATTTTTATAATTAAATATTTAAAAAATCTTTTACTATTGTAGATACGTTCGATAAGAAAGCGACTCATCAATATTTGACCTTATTACATAAAACGAGAAATTTCATTCTGAGAACTATTATCCTTAATTTAACCTTCGAAACGTCATCCTTCTAATCCTAACTAAAGTAAGTCGTTCGAGAAGAACGAAGCGGTAAAAGGAATCTAGCAAAAATCAACTCTCCATTCTCTTAGCGGCCGGTGCTTTTAACGAGCGAACTGTGTCGTACAGTCGCAACTTTACTTTTTCATTTTCGCCCCCCCGTAAAACGTATAAAGTTTCTTATCTTTGCCTCCGTCGAGAATTAGGTACAAATGAGCAAAGGGAGAGGGTAGGGTCGGAGATACAGCTGGCCTAAGGGACGCGCATACAAAGAAGGCAAGTCCTGCTTCGTCTGTTCGAAATTCTGGATTTGTTTGCTGGACTTATAATCAAATGTTGGAAGTCTCTCTCTCTCTCTCTCTCTTTCTTTCTCCAGCATTTGACCGGTGCTCCAATCACGCGCAGCGAAGCAAACGTTTGAATCTTCGCTTGAGTCTCCGGGGATCGATGGACAAAAGTGCCGAGGTGCCCGGAGAGACGAATCCAGTTATCTCGGACTCGCGCTCGCGCGCCTCTGTCCGCGCGTCCTCGAGTCCGTTTCCTAGGTCTATTATAATAATTGCACATGCGCGAGACTTTATTATTATTATACCGGACACTCCCTGGTATACTCGTATAACGAGCCGTATCTGCATGAGGCGGGTACCGCGCGAAACGTGCGAGCCAAAGCTTCCCCAAAGGATGCCCGGGTAATTCAAAGGTTCTCTTGCACCTTTGCTCCACTTTTCTCTCTCTCCCTCTCTCTTTTATACTCCACTCATACTTTGTACATATTCGCACGACGATTCTCGCACATATGCTCGCGTCGTAGAAAATCGTCGCGCGTTCTGGCATCCCGTTGTACTCTGCTCGCGCGGTATTGTTCACCTCTTCAACTTCGTTCGCGAGCGGCTCTCATCTTTCCGAGTTTGTTTTTGTCGCTCTTGCGGGAAATTTGCCCTACGAAAATTACGTCGTTATATTGTGGGAAAGTTGATAAGTCTCGTTAAAATGGAAAATTTTACGAGCTCGGATGTATTGTTGTTTGGCATCGAGGTTAAAAATTTAGAAGCACGTATTATCATTTATTCGAGATATTTATTTATTTTTTTTTTTTTTTTTTTTTTTTTTTTTTTTTAATAAAAGATCCATCTATCTTTCCGTTATACATTTTTTAACCAAATTTTTAATCGTTTCAACTAAAATACCGTGAAAATATTAGCATATGGTTGAAATTAAATGAAATTTTACCATCTCACGAAGTACGCATAAAATATCACTGTTGCTTCTTATAAATTATTATTATAGTTTTTTTTCTAAAATTGGGTTTTGTGCAATATCCATACGTTATAACTGTTGTGCTGAATTCGCATTAAAAAAATTTTACGCAATTAATTTCACATAGTATTTTGTTAATTATTAGAAATATATTATAGTGAATGTACGTCTTTTATTTTATTGTTTAAATGTACATTTATTATGTTTACCAATTTATTTCATTGATTTAATATTTTAATAAGATCGAACATTAAATAAAATAATACTTTGCGAGATTTATATATACGATTTTATAAGAGAAATGTAAATGATAATGATAAATGACGTCTCACTGATAAACTATTTACGAACAATATATGGCTTTCAAAGTAGTAAGCATCAAAATGTATATAATGTAAATGAATGATTATATCTGTATAATGTGCGCGTTGCGGTAATTCGTGCTAAATAGTAAAAAGATAGATTTTTAATATCATATACGTATCTAGGTTTATAATAAATTATTGATCGAATTTGCGTCTGTTCGGTAATAAGCTTTATTACACGATGCATAGATAAAGAAGTGATTATTAACTTTTATTAACTATTATTTATGCTCTAAAACATTTAATATTGGATAATGAATAAAATAATAAAACTTTTTTATTGGAATATCTTTCTTTAAAAAATGAGATCATTTTTTTCTAATACCTATTTATACTTATATAACGACTCTTAATTATTTGTAAAATCTATAAAAAAAATCTGTTATTTAATCTTGCGTAAAATTTTTTTATCTATCGTGCCTCGACGTAATCATTGTTTGCACTTTTTTCTTGTAACCTTCGTTTAAATTATAATTACGTTCAAATGTAATTTCCGTTTCAACGAAATTTAATCGTTAAGTTTTATGAACAAAGCACAAAGATCAAGAGGAATTGATGTACTATATCTCGCGACTATTACGATATACGTTACAATTGGAAAACGAACTTAAGGTATGACAAAGTATATTACGATTAATGTCAAAACGTCAAAAACTTTTAAATCTTTATATTGTTACAAAAATGATTTTTTTAAAACAAATTTTAAAATTCATTCTAAAATTTATATTGATTTTGTAAAATTTAATTAGAATAAATATCAAAGATTAAGTTTACATTAACTTTCTATTCTACTAATATTAAACATAAAATTGTGAATAAATATTGAAATACGTTATAATTTATTTTTTGTTTCGAGCTTGAAACATTCGACTCGTTATCGTGTCCGAATGCAAATTTTTTCATACTTGGATTTTTAATATACGATGCATTTTTATATTTTAAAATGAAATTTTTAGAAATGTTCGTATTTTTGCACGGATTTATATACAGAGAGCATGAAAGAGCACCAATTTGTTCTTAAAATATAAAGAATCGTCGCGCGGTTCTCTCTCTCTCTCTCTCTCATTTTTTTCGCTCGCGGATGTCTTTTTATCGCGATCATTTATATTGTCGTGCCTTTTTCCAGCGACGCTCTGCGGTTGGCTGATTCAGAAAGAGAGAAAGAATAAGAAAAAAAGGCAAAGAGACAGAGAATCGAACTGCACATCGGGTTAATCTCGTGTGCATTGCTCGACGAATAAATTGAATCACGTATTGTGTATTTGCGGAAAAAATGATTCAACCGTATATGCAGATTCCTTTCTGCAGGTTGATTATATAACAAAAATTTCCAATATTTTTCCTTTTCACGTAGGTGTGATTTGTATAAAAATATATTTTTCGATAAATTTTGAATATTTATTCGACAATTATTAATTTATCAGAAATAACGTAAACTTGTAATTATTTTGCAATGAATCATACTTTATAATTTGATATTTTAATAAAGTAGCTTAACTTCATACAAAAGAATATTAATTGGAAAAATTTATTTTAAAAACAATTTTTATTTTGTAATTAAATTTTTTCTATAATTATGTGAATAATGTATATATAATAATACGTTGCTGGAATAATTATTTTTAACAATTTTTCAAAAGTTAAATACAACTTTGTAATAATGCAGTAAATATAACCGCTTTATCAAATGTAAAGCATTGTAGAAATTTAAAATTATTTTATGATAATAATAATATTGTTTGCAGTTATTAAAAAACAGTATAAATTAAAAATTTATTTTAATTTAAAATAGATTCATTATTAATTCATTCATAAATTATATAAAATATTTTGAAAAAATTATCATTCACGAATGTTCACCTGATCTATTTATTTAACGTTAATTTAATGAAATGTTAAGATAATGCTTATTCGCTTTGATAATTATTCTTATTACTCAATTTTACGCTCTAATGCACGTTTTCTTTTTATTTCAAGTAAATGAAAATGACTAAACGGCGGATAGCGCAGTTAATCACGGGAGAAACGGAGATAACGAGGGTAAACGCGTCGAAGTAGAAGTAATCTACCGGGAAAGATATGCGCGTTATACATTTATAACTTTCACTCTCCTACTGTACTCTCTTTTCATCGTTCTCCCTTCGTTTCTCTTCTCGCAAAATTTGCGACAAAGCTCAGCGTACCTATAAGATTGCTACGCAACCTTACCCGTAATAATAATTTATTACGAAAGTTCTTCGCGCTCCTCTCTCTCTCTCTCTTTCTGTCTCTCTCTCTCTCTCTCTCTCTCTCTATGTAATCGTATATACATTCATGTATCCGGAAAAGCCTTGTCTTCAACTCGAAACATTTCCTAATGCGTTGTTGCTTTAAATGAAAAATAATCGAAAAGCTCGGTAGGGAATTTTGAAAACAATTTACAATCTTCAAACCAAGTCTTTCCAGTCACCTGGATCGCCAACCTTAGTCTCGCGAATGTAATCGATCTAAATGCGATATGCGATGGTTGGAATACTGCAATAATTCAAGAATGAATTAACGGTGGCGCCCGTAAAGCTTTGTGAAATTTTCGATTAATCGATATTATCGGATAAACGAAAGTTATAAACGTGGACTTTTAAAATGTTAACGAAACTGTATATTTCATTCAAGTAAATATGCAAGTATTTGTATTGAATTATTCGACTTTGATCGTAATTTACTTATTTATTTAATTAGGATATTCGTCAAAATTGATTAAAAAACTTTTGAAAAGGTATTTAATCGACGGATTTAAATGTTAAATCATCTTTCGAATTTTTAATCGAATAAATTTCAAACTTGCAAAGGAAGGAAAGAGAAGTTTAAAGGATCTCTAAGAAAGTCCTACTTATACAACTTTAGCGCCTTGCTAACTGTTGAGCACGAGCGCGCAACAAAGTGCCGCTACGGATAAGCTTCTTCCGCTATAAGATATTTCCCCTTTTGTTATACATTTCCCAACACGAATTATCCTCGAAACCTGTGGTATTAAGATGTTTAATTTACATTTAATCAAAGAATATCGATGACCTTTATGCGGCATGAAAAAAAAAAGAAAATAAAAACGAGGGCAAAAAATGTAAACAAAAGGAAGAAATTATCGCTTGGAGATAAAAAATTAATTTTTGCCATACTTATCGCTACTTTGGACAAGCAAAAATACTCGAGCTTCTCGCGATAAAGCGAGGCGACGCTGAATTATCCTCACCATTTAATAATAAATATAACGGAATTTATTGGGGCAATATCGCGCGTCTGCTAACTTTCGCATGCTCGCTCGCCCAAGAATTCTCATAGCTGCTACAACTGCTGTTGTTAGGCCAGTATTTCCATCTACCCGCCATAGTACTCGAGCAACGCCAGCTTGCCATAAAGCATTCCTACGAGTGGCGTGATAAAAAAAAAAAAAAAAAAAAAAAAAAAAAAAAAAAAAAAAAAAAAAAAAAAAAAAAAAAAAAAAAAAAAGTAATAAATAACACATAAAATAAAATAAACTTAGCTAGCTTGATATAAAACCGATAACGTTCCTGTATTTTTAATATCATCACAACGAGTACAAAAGCGTCATATTTTTTTTTTTTTTTTTTGCATCTCTCTTTCTCTCTCTTTTTTCCATACTTGCATTTTTACATACAGAATAATGTACTCGAGACTTTACTACGTGAGTTCAGCGCCGATCGGACCAGTTAAAATTTATCCCGCAAAATTTTTAGTAACCGAACCAAGCGAGTTAACGTCCAAAACTTTGAAATTCAATTATTTATGCGAGAGCATTAATTTTCTCTATTCTATAGTTTTTATGAGTCGTGTGGCATGTATTGTTTTGAATGTTATTACGCTTACACCGCATTATTAAGTAAAGTTATGGTTTTATGATAAAATTTTGTAAGCCTGTAATAAGTTGGTAAGCTATAATTCTCATTAATACACATATTTTAAACCTTCAGAATATTAATTTATAAAGAACTAATTAAACTTTTTTATTATTATTTATTCGAAAGTATAAAGAATTTTATTAAGCTAGATTTTTTAATAATTGTTTACAAAATATTGATTGATTTATCAATGATTTACTTTTGACAGAATATTAATAAATTATCAAAATACACTCCCATTTCTATCCTTCAAAAAAGAATGAATTTAGATCCACCATTCTGCCACATTTATATATTTGGTTCAGTTTTTGATCGTTTTAGTTTTACGTTTTTGTTTGATCTTCAATGCTTCGTGAATAATACAATTCACTTTTTCCGGATGAATTTCAAATTGTTTTTTGTTTCCAGCTATATCTAAATAAACTGCATTGTTTACGAGACGTTAGCGTCGAATAAAAATGTAAAATAATCAAAGGCCAAAAGTTTGTGGTTTGTGAATTCTATAGAATTCGAAAATTTGGACAAAGAGTGTTAGTTTCTTTTTCATCAATTTGATGAAATATTGAGTCCATTAACTTAGTCAAATTATTATAATTATTAAAAATATCAAAGTAAATTTAAAAAGTTCTATTAGTTATCAAAAGCAGTAAAAAATATGAAAATAATAACGATAAAACACAAATAATTTTGCACAAATTAAAGTACTTTAATGTATGTTTGTAAAAATTTTTAAAAGCGTTTTCGATTAAACACGTTATATTTTTTTTATATTAAATATAAAATTATTTTTAATGTAAAGAAAAAAAAAAAAAAATCCAATTTGGAAAAATCAATTAAAAATATTTTCTTATTAAGAACGATCGTTGCTCAACCGACAAAATTTTTTAAACTCGAATAAAATCACGTCGTGTGAAAAATTCGTAAAAAGACCAGAAAATAAAAAAAGATAAAATTCGAGAAAAATAAATAAAAACGTTAAAGCTCAGCGAGGTAAGTAATTCGATTGCCTATAATGCCAGGTAAAGTCGGAATGAAAATTCGAAGCCTCGAGATGCGGCAACGCCGGTAGCTTTAGCCCCGTATCTCGCGCGAGCTGCGGCCTGCAACCGATATTAAATTCGCATATATGTATGGGCGGCTCGATACAGACTCTCGTCCTCGTCCAAGTATAGCCGGTACACCGCACCGCGCTTATACATCGCGTCGCGCGCGCGCGCGCGTGCGGGAGATCTGCATTCGTAATGCAACTCGAGAGAGCTCACGCGGACGCGTTCGTTCTCCGGATGCTCGTATAGAATGGAGTATACTCTCGGAGTGCTCTTGCCACCCTTCCCCTTTCTACCCCTTTTTCTCTCTCTCTATCTCTCTCTCTCTCTCGCTCTCTCTGCCTCTCTCTGCCTCTCTCTGTCTCTGTCTCTGTCTCTCTCGTGGGTGCAGGACTTACGTGTCTAGCGAATAACGAGTGTTATAAATATACGCGCGTGTTCGCGCCCTCCCGACAACTTATATCACGTAAGCGAGACGGAGGTGAGTTGGCGCTTTTTGCACGGGCCAGGAAGAAACGAGGCAGCTCGTTTCGCCCCACTGTAATAAAGCCTCTTTCGAAATTAAGAGCCGCCGACGCTGCGCGCGTGTCGAGAAGCTGGCTATTCTTTCGCTTGATTAAGTATTGTTTGCTTGTGTACACCTGTGATATGCTTTGTTTTTCCGGTTCATATTTAAGCTTTATTTCACAATATAATCTGTAAATTGGTAGCCTTGTTGTATTTACTATTTCATTATTCATTTTTAAATTTTTATTGTTCTTATTATTAAGACTTATGTTAAAAATTCATTGAATCACGTAATATTAAAATAAATTTTTAAAAGCGTTATTCTTGTTTTAATTTTTTTGTTTTTTTGTTTTTTTTTTTTTTTGACTCGATTATACCAGAAGAACGGTTATGCTTTTCAAATGTTTGCGTGTTTATTTCTTCGGCAAAATCTTTGGGTTAAACGACTTAATGGACATTAACATATCTTAAATTCGTCACAATTGTAGGATGAATTTTATAATAGCAAAAAAGGGAAAAAACAAAAAATATATGCTTTTGTTATGATCTGAGTATCAAATAAAAGCTAACAAAATGCCGTCTCGAAATGTGTATATTATAAATTCTAACCATTTTATGCCATTATTTCGATAGGATGTGGAAACACGATAATAAAAATATGAAGAGCCAAATTATTAAAAAAAAAAAAGAAACAACTAATCCGAATATTAAACAGACACGAATAGAAGAAAACGTGTAAAAGGAGAGATAAAAAGATGGAAATTGAATGACATAGAAAATTTAAAAAATTGTTAAAAATTAATTATGATAAAATGTCGTCGGTGGCACCGGATCTTTGTTCAGCTTGCTGCAACACACGCGTATAATATGCTTTCGAAGACATTTTACCGTTACTGATTTTCAATAATTTTTTTAGTTTGATTCTAATCATCTTTTTAGCTCTCTTTAAACGCAATCGAATTTTTTGTTAATTTTTTTTATAATATTATTTATAAAATTTGAATAATTTTTATTCTCCATTCATTCAACCGTTAAATTCTTTTGTATCGTTGAATAGCATGGCGATATTCAGAATGAAATTTTATTTTTCTGTTAAGCATATTTACTTCGTAAAATGTATAGTAGCCGTGTCAAGACGATAATATAATTTTTTTATTATTTTTTTCTAAATCGGCATTGTAACTGCAAATATGCATTATCCATTATGTGTAATTTATAAATTATTTTAATTATTTAAAATTACTAACGATTTATAAAATATGATTAATTTAAAAAAATTAGATCAAAATTGCCGACAATTATGTATACACCAGCAGCATTTATCACCCGAATTTTCCCTCAGTTTTCTCAGCGAAGAAGAAACTTAGATCATCACGACTCATTCCCACATTAAACTTTACCTTACGCGAAGGCAAACGGAGTTTTTTATATTGCGCTGCAATTCTTATGAAAAAGTCTCTTGGCAGCTCGTCTTTCTCGCGCCCGCGCATAAGAGAAAGAGAGAACGCGAGTAGAAGAAAGGCACGAGGTGGACTGATGAAAAAGAGCAGTTTCACGCGGTTACTCAAATGGCGCAAAGTGAAATAAGACGAAACACGAAAAAATAGGAAGCCCGCGGTGAAGGAAGAAAAGCCCTGGGCCACGAGAAAAGATTTCTTCTCTTTTTCGCGAGCGTGCTCGGAATAAAGAGATACACTCGCGCTACGAAGTAACTCCTTGGATTAATGCAAAGCGCGAGACATCCGAGTCCCTACACATACGTTGCGTGTATACTTTTGTCAAACTCGGCTGAAATTGTAGCTTCTCGCGCACGTACTTTTCATACGCACACACACACACACACACACACCTGGAATTGCGCGCGCGCGCGCGCGTGATATCCTTATGAGGCTCTGCGGTGACGACGGCGCCACGTATGCGTACTTTGCTCTCTCCCGCCATTTCATCCGAGAGCCCGAGGAAGAGAGAAGAAAGCTGCCGCG
The DNA here is from genome assembly GCA_949987625.1 of Chalcis sispes. Classification (NCBI taxonomy): domain Eukaryota; kingdom Metazoa; phylum Arthropoda; class Insecta; order Hymenoptera; family Chalcididae; genus Chalcis; species Chalcis sispes. The sequence continues at coordinate 1,285,512 of OX465094.1, read as the reverse complement.
GCCTCTGCGGTCGAAAATGCTCGGATTCCCCCGAGCAATTTTACGGCGCAGCAGCTGACGGTGAATTTTATCGCGAGCAGCCCATCGCTTGACCCTAAGAAGTTTGCGCATAACGCTCCGAGAAATTACAGCTCTCGTGACAAAAAGCTCGTACGCTGCTTTCGCTCGAATCGAGCGATGCGTCTGGGGAAGGAACGTCGGGTGTGGCGGCAAATTTTTCACGTTGACGCATTCTCCTCCCTGCTCGAACGTTGACGAGATAGTCGAGGGTTTTTTGGTAAACGCGGTACGACGACGCACTCGCTCTCGTCGAACAATTTTTCACGGACGATAAAAAATGTTTCTCGCACGTATATGGAAGCGGACACGTATCGTAAAACACGTTTGGTAAGAAAAAAATTTCACTTTAGACGCACAAAATTGCGAAAATAGTTTTTATAGTTGTAAAAGTTGAAAAATATTTTTTCGCAAGTTTGGCGCTCAAAAGTTGAAGCTATCGTATCGGGTAACGCCTGAATTTTAAAAACATATTTGAACTTCTTCTGAAAGCGAAAGATGCGAAAAAAAGTTTCATCAATTTTTTGCGAAATTATGTACGAAGAATATATGTGAACACACGTACACTTGCACTAGAGAGTTTACCATTCTCGTTTACCATGTTCGACATGCATATACTTACACTTTACACGTATGACCCAGTTGTTTGGGTTCTGTAACATATTTTTTAATTTTTTTTTTGCAATAGACGAAGCTAAAAATAATATTTGCACATTTACAGTTCACTTAACAGATTAATTTATCAAATTAATCTTCCTTCGCATATTTATTTTGTTTTTGTTTTTTTGTTTTTAAGTATAAAATTTTGACATAATCACATATATAGTTAAATATATATTTTAGTAAGCATTTTTAAAAATCGTACAGGTAAAAAAGAAAAATATCTTTCAAAAGGTAAAAGGAGAATGTGTCTGAGAAAGAAAAAAAGTAAAAAGTTTTTAGTTATCACAAAGTCTTTTTTACGCAACTGGTACTGACATCGATATGAAATTTTTAAAAAATTTTTGTTTTACTTCTAGTGCTTTGATAAAGACTTCAAAAAGATCTTTGAAATTATTTCTTTTTCTATACGCGTGTATATGCGCACAACAATTCGCTAACGTGATATCTTGATTCAACAAAATTTTAGAAATTCCTTTTTCGACTAATGCCTCACGACCTACATTTTTCTGTTTATTAGAATTCAAAAAAATTACAAACGAAGAAATGCAACCTTTGAGTCGCACGCCACAAACAAAAGTCCGTGAAATTAAGCAGCTGAAAACAAAAACTATCTTACGGAGGATTACGCTCGATATTTTCGTTTCGAAAACGCGCGCGAGTACGTAGATATAGTACTAGTACACGTAAATACATATGTTAGGTGGTATGCGCGCATCGATTCACCTGAACAGATTCATCTTCGTGCCTGCGTGCTGCTGCGTTCCGAGAGCGAGGAGAAAATGAAGGGGAGGATGAAAGGGATGGAGGGAGAGCGTTTGCATAATTTATTCAGCTGACGTATGCCTGAACGTTATGCGCCGCGACTGTAATTAACGACTTCTGTTTACCGCGAACAAATTAGCGCAATATCGGGCCGAAATATATTCCTACGATTCTTCACTTGACTGACTGCGACGGAAAGTAGCCCGTTTGTACACGTGCGCATATTTTCCCACTTCGTTTATGCTTTTTTTTGTTTTTCTACTTTTTTTCTTTTTTTCTTTTTTCTTTTTTTTTTTCCATTTTTTTAACGTATTTTTTTTTCCTTTTTGGCTCTCTTGTTTGCGGCGTTTCAAAAATTGTGTCGCGCACGTGGTTTGACGATTTCAGTTGTCATAGTTTGATTTTACCCTTTCGTGAGGTGAAAAATACTCCCTTCTGTGGGTGTAACTATGCTATGTTGCATAAGAAAAATTGAATCCTACCGTGTGTTGAATCATTAGAGTTGAATATTCATGACTAGTTAGCTAATCAAATAGGACTGATTTCAGTTGGCTAATTCGCCACTACTTCCACTAATTCGGTGCTGTTTTACTTATAAATTTTAAGTTAAATAAGATTTCTATTAATTATTTAAAAGATCTCGACAGTTTCGCTGAAGTTCAATATTCATTTAATAAATGAATTTCTAGCTTTTGAGAAAATAAAATTGAATAATCGTCGGTTGCAATTGCTGTAAAAATTTACTGTTATTATGTCAATTACTGTAAATTCTATTACAAAACTTTTGAACATTTTGAATATAAAATATAAATATTAACTTTATGATTATTCAAATAGTTAATATTTTTTCGCCACAATTTCCCAAATTAAATTATAAAACCGTTTACTGTTTAGTTTTTAATCAAATGAATTTGATTTCATATTTATTTTTTATTTCATTTTCTTTTTTTTTTTTTAGCATTTTAATAAAAACATTTATCACCAGCAAAATTATTCTATTACAAAATTCAATTTAACAATACTGTAGGCTGTTAAAATTTAAGTGTCGCTCAGTTATTATGATCAATAGAAATGAAATTGTGTTGAACAAGAAATTGAAAATATAAAAATATATTTCAAATTACTATATTTAAATGAATAAATAAAAAATCACTACTACCTATCAAATATATAATCTGATCATATTATCGTCAAAATAATGAATAATTCAATTTGAATTTCAACTTTTCAATAAAAACTTCACCATTGACACTCTCCAACGCTTAATTCATCACAATACCTATGAGAATGAAAAGAAAAAAGGAAGCATGTACACACACGTCACATAGATTTTCCATGATGTTTTGCCGACACGTCACCCCTGAAAAATTGACGACGTACGTACTCTACACTCGAACAAAATACTCGTGGTACACAAAAAAAAAAAAAAAAAAAAAAAAAAAAAAAAAAAAAAAAAAAAAAAAAAAAAAAAAAAAAAAAAGAATGAAAGAAAGAAAAAAAAGCGAAGAATGAAAAGAAAACTACCACTGGGTATATAAAAGGAAGAAAAAGAAAAAAAGAGCGAAGGAAGAAAAAGAAAAAAAGAGCGAAGGAAGAAATGGAAAAAACATACTCGGAATTTTCTGGACACTCGAGAACACGAGGATATATGGGGGGGTGGGGGGGTACAATTGCGCATGGCATTTAAAGCAACCTCATCAGCTAATGACGCCGGAGTTTTTAGGCTTGCACGATTATTAACGTAATGAAAAACTAGCCTGATATATTCGTGAAAATCGCGCAATTTTAAGCGCGAATGAATCTCCTCTTATTGTGGCTTTTTAAAAGAATTTAACCTATGGGGATTCGTTTTTTTTTTTTTTTTTTTTTTCAAACATTTTCCGTCATTTTAGACAATTTCATCTCTATGTAGGCGTAGCGCTTGTCAAAGCAAAATTTCGTAGAGTTTAATCATTTTAATGGAGTTTGCAAAAGTAAATAATGTGAATTTCAAAAATAAATTGCTTTGCTTGTTTTTTAACGAATGACACGTTGACAAACCTAAATTGTTTTCGTAGCTGCAGGAAATAAAGTGATTCAATAAGGATGATCGGAAAATTGTATAATACATGGAAAATGAAAAATTAACAATTTTTTTGAAGCTCATTTCATCAGCGACGAAAAAACATTGTAACATTTTGAAAAGCTTATTCGATATTTTATCATACGACTGAATATTATATTCATTTTTTTGTCAACAATATTGTATAATTAGCGATAAAAAATGATATTGACATTTCAGCCATTATATAATAAATTAATTTATAATTTTTTATTTCAAGAAATAATTGTAAAATTATTTCATCATAGCTCTAATTTATGTACCGTAGCATTTATTCAAGTTGTGAAAGTCGATAAAGTTTATCTTTACGAAATAGGTCAAAATCTTAATCTTCAAATTTGAGGTATCTATTTCATTGTGAAAAAAGTTGTCAGCAATAACTAGTAATAACTTTGTTATTCGATACAATAAACATAAGCCAGTTGCGTTTTGTTACCTTTTACGAACATTTATCAATCGAGCTGTAACAATGTAAGCAATGATTTATTTCATCTGATTATGATAAAATTTTAAATTGTTGAAAGCGATTAGTTATAAGAATTATATAAAAAAATAATTTGATAAAAAAATTTCTTTTTAATTAATTAATTATATATTAGTGGTATAATTATCAAAAAATTAATTTAATAAAATGTAAAACATTGTGTACTAACGGTTACTTTATTTCATTTAGCACTTTAATGGAAATATTAACTTTAACGGAATAATTAATTTACTTTATACTAGAGTGTATAATATCGTAATCATACTTTAAATAAAAAACGGTTTCTTTTATTCCGTAGCTTCAAGGATTAAAAACGATAACTTTTCGAATCAATAACAATAGATATATGTGAAATAAAAAAAAAATATATATATATATATATATATATATATTGATAAACTCTTTCATAGCGTTATAAAATATAGTATAATGTTGATAGATAGAAAATCAGAAGATCTGATTAAAAGCTAAAAAAAAAAAACTGAAAAAATTCAAACTTTCGCAATATTTAGGAACTTGAACGGCATTTGTCCAAGCGGTATCGCCAATTTAGACGACCAAATATCTTCCTATAAAGATTATGTTATGTTGGTCTATCAACAAGAAAGCAATTACGAGCTTCGAGCCTCTTAGCATAGATCCATCCTAACAAATTTCAACTTTTCCGTTTCTAAAATGCTTCAAAAGCTTTGAGGAAGCAGCGTAAGAAAGGAGTGATTATGTGTATGCGTGTGTAAAAGAGATAGAGAGAGGGAAAGATAGAATGAGAGGCAAAGTAATATTTTCTTCTAAAATTCGCGAGCGATCGAATCGCCTGACCGACTCCGTGCGCCCTAACAAGCGCCAGCGGAAGCGAAGCTCGGGGAAATTGTTCGGGGCTGAAGCCATGGCCGTGTAAACATCGCGAACTCGTTTCGCCTGATTGACAGACGGGTTATCTCGCGTGTGTACGTGTGCATAGGTGTCCGCATTTGTACGCCAGATCATCCGCGTTAACAGGCTCGCGTGAGGTCCTGGCAAAGCCTTGACTAACGAATCAACGGCTCGTCAAAACATCGACTCCGACGAGTAAGCGACGGTTACATATACTTCCATAAATACGCATATGCGTGATTGTAGTTGACGCACTAATCTAAAATTGGAAAGTATCTATATACGCTGCACGGAATCTATGCTTCGCGTCGCGCGCGTGCGTCGTGAGTATTTTCATTTTTTTAGGTGAAATATTTAATAAGGGATGAGGTACCGCAAGGCTTATCAAAGTAAGAGATTTTCAAAGTAATTCGAATAATTTATTTGTATTAAAAATTTGCACAAATAATAAACAAACTATTTTCACGATTACGCTAAATCAAACTACATTTACTATTTACTGACCGTTCTTTAATATTCTAATTCGTTAAGACACCTTTATTTTAAATAAATAACTTGTATAAAACAATTTAAACGTCTTATATTATATTTATATATATATATATATATATATATATATATATATATATATATATATATATATATATATATATATATATATATATATAAATTAGTTGAAATTATATGACGTAAAGTTATTTTTCAGTGTTCGAAAATAAAATTTCAATCTTTACTCAATAAATGATATACGGTATAATATACGGTAAAAAAAATATATCAATTTTGTTAAAAAATAATTCATTTACGACATAATTGCATTATTTCGGGCGCCATCGTGAAAATATAATTTTTTATATTTATGAATAAACGTGTTGATGAAATTTCAATATTTAATGTATTATTGCGTTTATAATTGTACCGATTTTCGTCAAAAGAATCATTATACCGTTATAATTCAATTTGAAATTAAGCATATTTAAAACCTGTCTTTATATATCATACGGGTATTTGATAGCAGAATAATGCATGTACAGGAAAATTAAAATCAATTTATTATAAAAATAATTAAAATTTTATTTTGAAATACACTTATAAGTTAAAATTTACATTAATAAAAATATTAAAGTTGACACTAATGAATATTATACATCGGTTAATTGTCTTGTACATATGTCAATGCTTGCACATGAAGTTTTAAAAATTTATAAGAAAATATATCCATTTAAAATTAAATTGGATATATTTTTTTTCCCCTTTTGATAAACAATAAGTTTTTTAATTTACATATTTTGTTATATTTTTAAAATAATAAATTTGAATAATAATTATAGGATAATAATTATTTTTCTTGTATTATTATTGTACACCATTTTATTTATTATTTATTTTATCTCATCATACAGTGATCAAATAACGACGAATCCATTACTTATAAATGTAATTCATTCAAGTTTTCATTAGTGTCTTTTAAATAAAGATAAAGAGTATATCTTAAAAGTAGATCTTGCTTCAATATCTCAAGTTTTAGTTTTCAAAAAAATCCGAAATTCAATTTAAAATCTTAATTTTTAATTTAAAATCGATGTTTTATTTATTTTTAGACATCTTATATATAAATATTATAACTTCTATTCATTATTTAACTAATATTTATCATGTTACCAAATATAAATTACTTTTTGGCTATGGATCGATGCTTTTGTATTATTTTTAAAAATTAGATTATCAAAAGTAAATTTTGAATGATTGTTATACATTCACTTGCTTCGTTTATTTTCAATTTTTTTGAGATATTTTCAAACAAAAGTATAAAGTTGTAAATTCTAGTTACAGTGAATAGTTATTATTACAGATTTAGTTTCTGTAATAAATTTTAATAACAAAAGCTTTTATGGAAAAAAAAATTTTGCCATATAATTAAGCAATATAAAAAGAAAAGACAAAAGTTAACTGTATGAATAAAAAAAATATGATAATACGTTATAAAACGGTTAAATAATTTAATTAAAAATAAGCGGATAGCACTATTTATTAGGTGGACAAAACTTTTTAATGTTAAAAACAATTTTTATTTGTTTTATAGAGGTGGTAAGAATTTTCAATATTCAATATTGGATCGGAAAGTAGGTTCATTATAAGCAAACTTTTATATAAACTAGAATTATAGTTTACACTATCAATAAAAATATAAATATATATGTATATTTGCATTTATAAATGCTTTGCATAATTTCGAAAAATGCTCCAATTTATCGACAAGGACATATTGATTATTTATTCAATGTTTAATATAGCATCTTGGATATATGGCACAGTAACAAATTTCAATACAGCTTATAGACAATAGCTTCGTGTCTGAAGTTAAATATACTCGTACTATCTCGATACGACTTCGCCCGAAGCGGCAACTTTCTTTCGCATTCAACTTTGAAGCAACAAATACATGAATTCACATGAAAATATTGAAGAAGACTTCAACTTCCAATAAATAAATTATGATTGAATTTTAAAAATCAGCGGAATTCGAGTCATGAGAAAAATATCCGATAAATACATTATTGAACATTGTTCTATAAGCTTTTTTAAATAAAATCAATGCAACTTCATATTTAAATTCATTACTAAACCTAACTGGCGCATTTATTTGTTTTTCTTTCGAATATCAGTGTATTATTATTTTAACCGGTTTTACAACCGAAAGTACGGAATTACACTATTATGTTAGTTTACGCATTCTTCTTCTCATCGCGATGTCTCCTCGGCACAACCGATGCTAAAATCAACGGCCAATCAGTGCACAATCCGAACAAAGTCTCGAGCTATTTTTTGTAAACGTCCATATGCTCAGAACTCGTCCATTCCGCAAGACGTTGATTCCACGAAATATCTATATACTTTATACATACAGGTATATACCGGAGGTAACTAATTAACATCATCGCAAAATCAATCCGACCACGACATTACACCGACAAATTTGCTCCTTCTTCGTATATAGTAGATAGATAGGTAGGTAGGTAGGTAGGTAGGTAGTTTGCACATCGGTAGCGCGTGTTACAAAAGCCCAGTTGCGAACTTCCGTAGAGAAGTGAAAGGAGGTGCCGGGGAGGATGAAGGGGAGACGAGGGGGTTGGAACATTACAGATTCCGCTGGGTGTTTCAGTGGGTATACCGGGAACCACTCGATAAAGCTCGCGACCCACAAGGAGGAAATTCAAAGGAATCCGACGATTTCGAATGCGCTCGATCCCCGAAGCGCGCTCTCGCTTCATTTTCATCCTTCGTTGGCCGCCGCACCAAATTCGGAACATGCGCGCACGACTCGGCGAGCTTCTTTTCCTTCTCCTCCTCTTCCTTCTCCTCCTCCTACTCCCTCGTTTCGAGACGAATGATCGCGACGCCGATGTTTGAACTTTCAATTTTCAAACCGCGTACGTTTTCTCTCTCAGCTCGCGGCCTGAGTTCCTGCGCGCGGCTTTCGTTTACGAGTAAACTCAATATATCTAAATACCAAATCTAGTCTGCAGGAGGCTGAGTATGGCATTGCTATATACTGCTGCTCTTTTTCTTTTTCTCCCTTGTGAGTCGGATCCTAGCGTCTAACGTAAAAATTTGATGTATTTCGAGTGCTCGGTAATGCTTTTGCCTTGAATAATGCAATTCTCGCGCTAAATCGCGAAAAAATTATTGATGTCGTTGATGCTTTTATATGCAAACGTTCGTCATTTCAAGCGGTTTTTCGTATAAATAAATCAATAATTTTATGAAAAATTTTAAGATGTATGCGCCGTTATTTAACCAATTGTTAACCGACCGGTGAAAAGTATTAAAAAATGTTGCGAGTCTAAACATTTTGATCGATTAATTTTATAATTTATTAATATTTACGTTTGGTAATATTATATTCACTAGCTGAAAGTAAATTGTAATTAGAAAATTTTGTTTATTTAATAAACGACTTAGATAGATAATTTTAATGTAATATATTCGCGTTAAAAAAAAATACATGTTTTTACTTTTTCTAAACTTTATGAATTTATAACGTATTTTATTGATTGTGTTACTTAAAATTTCAGAAAAAATGAGACAACATCGATAGACATCATTCAAGATTTTTACAAACAATTTACGTTATTTAAGTACAAATCGAATAAGATAAGATTTTTAATTTTTTATCACTATTTTATTTTTCGTTTACGAATATGCCAATATAAGAATTGAAAAATCTTTAAATAGCACGCGATAAAACCGCGTGATAAAAAACGCTCGACGGGACATAAATTTCCACGAAAAGTAAACATCGATCAAGCGCCTTCCGAATTTCAAGCGCGCATAGATGGTAAACGCCACTTATAACTAACGAATTCTCCAGCGGTAGCGTTCACCTCTGTACACACACACACACACACACACACACACACACACGCACACATACACGCGCGCGTGCGCCCACATATAATTTTCGCTTAAAGCAAACACGTGTGTAGCGTTACGGTTGCAGCCGGCAAAGGCTCGACGAGATCGCGGGCTTACATTTTCGCGAGGAGTGTACAACGCGCGAGGCTACGTGACGAGCAGCCGTGCAAACTCAATCAGGAAGATTCCTGCACGAACTTCTCCTACTCCAACTGATTTACCTGGCGCGTATCAAGTCCGTGGATTATTTTCTCCCTCCCCCCTCTCTCTCTCTCTCTCTCTCTCTCTCTTTTCCTCGTACACGCTGCATATATCCGGGCACACACGTATATACATGTATGTACCTCCGTCTTTCCTTCCCCTTTCTCTTTGCCCAGACGCGCGCCTTTCGTTTGCCTTTAGCTTCATCGCACGGGTAAGGCAGAGTTCCCTACTCGATTAATCGGAGTCGAGCGGCTTGTTACCGAGCAACCGCGCGCGTACATAAGTATTCCTCCTCCGCTCACTTGTCCGACTCTTATGCAGACGTCTGTAATTTGATCCTTTATTCCGATAAAAAACTTTTAAAGTATATAGTACACGTGGGTGGATACTTTTGCGCGGAACTTTTGCTGTTTTAAATCAAGTTCGATTTAAATGCGAAACTCCAACGTCGCGCGCGTTCGTACGGATGTACTCGTACGTATCTACGTAACCATGAGATTGCCTCTACCAGTGTCGTGTTGTTCGAGAAAAATATCTTATTTTTTACCTTTTGAATCAAAACACCTTTTTTTTTAAAGACAACTAAGCCGTAATAAACTTTTATTTTTCGTTATTAATCGTGGCAAGGCATTATTCATATTTTTATAATTTATTTATTAAGTTTATTCGTTTGCTAAAGACATTTAACAAAAATATAATTTTCATTTACATGGAATAATGAGTAAGTTTTGATAAGGTTAAATATTGCTCGAACAAACTGAATGTTATGAATAAATATTTGCATTACGAATACATTAAATAAGTTTTAAAATTAAATTATTTTATTTAAAAAAAAAAAATTTATAATTCTATCTATTTATAACTTAATATTATAATTTTATGAAAAATATGGTATCGTGATAAAAGTATTATTATGAATTCGATTTAATTTATTTTATTATTTTTAATTCTATAGAGAATAATAATTTATAATACTAATTGAAAATGTGGGTGAATTACATTATTTGTTGAAGTATTTAATTAAAGCTTGTTGTTAATTTTTTTAAATTAACATGATCTGTCAAGTAGTTAGTAAAATAAAATATTTATACGTTGAAAATAAATTGTAACAATTAAAATTTAAAAAAAATGCGGAAATCATTTCTCAATGTTTATTAGATTAATTTCGGTGTAGCTGTTAAATTTTTAATCGACATTTTAGCTTTGACGTGAATATCGATTTGAGATTTGACTAATAATTATAATATTTCTTTTTAATATTTTTTTTTTTTGAATTTAAATGATTAAAATCTTTTGAGAACGTAAAATAATTTACAATTCTCTATTTTATGTCACCGCAACAATTCTTAAATATAAATAATAAAAAAATTATTTCTATTTCAAATCAATTAGTTCATTTGATATATGAATATTGTTCATCAGCTGAATATAATTCATTTTAACGATTTTAAGCATAAACTTTAGAAGTTTAATTATTTTTTTAAATTAACACGTGTGTTTTGACGTAAATATAACTTTAAAATATTTTAATGTTTAAAGATAAAACCGAAGTTCATATTACGTGTACTAATTTTTCACGATAAAATTATTATTGAGTATTTTTTAAAAAAAGATTTTGTACACTTCCTGTTACTATGAATTATTTAAAGTTAAAACAATAATAACGTTATGATGCAAATCAAATGACCCGTATGCAAATTTTGTAACACCTCGAGTCGGGCGAACTATGACCATCGTTTCTGTTTTTAACTCAATCCTTTATTTGTATCACTTTTATGAATTTTTTAATTAATATCTAATGATAATTTACACTGAATAAAGAAATATAATTAATAATAAAAGTGATATACTATTTTGTTTAAACAACGAATTTGTACAGTTAGGAATTCAAGCGGCAGTAAATGAGAAGCTTAAATTATCTTGACTATGCTATACACTCATTTTGACCCTTTGATCTCTCATTTGGACGTTTAACTGCGCGCAATAGATTTCACATGGTCTCTTACTACAGTGATTACTACAGCCACGCTCGACTACTGAAGCGTTTTATTAACGGTATAACGCTATCGAATTGCTTAAATAAACTTAATGTCGCTCACAACTTAAGCGAATGTTGAATATTTTTTTACAATAAAAGTGTATCGGAAAGAAGAAGCTATCTTATTCCTCGGAATTTACAGAAGCAGCTTTATCTTTAGTACGGCGATATCAACGAGACAGAAAAAAGAGGAACGCAAAGATTTTCCAAGCTTACAGACAAACCTTTCAACTTATCATCTAAGCATGTTTTATGCATATATATATATATATACATAACAATATATACGTATATACATATCGTCAAAGACTCGCTTCAAAGAGAATTTATAAAACAATCGTACGCGCGCAGATCGTTTGTGCCGCGATTTCTTTTTTAGTGTCGCAGTCTCTTGAGATCGGAGCCGCGGTATCTTTTGACTTTTGGTTTGGAAAAGTAAGACAGAGAGAGAGAGAGAGAGAGAGAGAAAGAAAAGTATTAACAGAAAAACTCACCGAATCAACGCTGGTTATCAGCTTCCTCGACGTTCTATGCATTAATTCATTATCGGTATAGCGGTGCTGCGCGAGGAAAATTTCATTGTGTTTATCGAACCATTGGTGATACTCCTTCCCATTATACGGTTGTCATAATTGTAAGCAAATAGAGCAAAACTGATTTATCATCAAATCGTGGTAACCCTTAATAATTTATGCCGCTAGGGTTTTTGGCTCGTTCGGTGAAAAAAGAGAAATTGTATAAAACGTGCAATTAATCATTGCGGGCGCTTCACTTAAAGTAACAATAGATATTAAAAATAGTTTAGCAGTTAAGTAATCGAGATAAAGGATAATTTAATAATCTATCAATATTAAAAAGAAACGTTTTACTATTGTGTGACTGACTTTGTTCCAATGATGCACTATTTCAGTCGACGAGGAAATATATTTTATCTGCTGAGTAATAGCTTGAATTCGAGAAATATTGTGTATTTTTTTTTTAATTAACGCACATATCGAAAGATCGCACGATATGCGCATGCTTATGGGGCGTTATAAGCTTTCAATTCGGAAGATATTAATTCCATTGAATATAAAACAATGTACGACTCAAAGAATAATCCGTTAATCCGAAAACTCGTTAATCCTTCACATAAATTTGTAAAATGTATCGTGCCAAAATTATTTGTGAAAAGAAAAGAGGAAAATCAGAGAGAAAATGAATCAGGTAACAAAAGAGATATGAAAACGGAAATAAAAATAAAATCAGCTAAATGGAAATGAAAACGGCAAAGTTAGAATATCTGAAAAAAAAACTTCATCGAATAAAAGAATAAATGATAAACGAGTGACTGACAAAGTCGACACTTTAATTACACAGCTGATTGATTTTCTCCTTTACCTGGTTTTCTTTCTTACTATTTTTCGCTTTCTTATTTTCAGTTACGCGAGACACGAAGTGCATGTAGCCTTTTAATAATCTCTTTCATGATCTTAGAACTGTATGGATGTCGCAAGGTATCCAATAAGATGTTCTCGAAATTATCCAGTGATCTTATTTATTTTAAAAGGAAAGAAGCAAGAAAAATTGAAAGAGTTGTAAAACAGCTTATACAGTTTTTACACAGACAGTATAAGATCCTAAAAGTTTATTCACAAAGAAAGAAAAAGGGATAAATATAAAAGTGTATGGAACCGCATGAGAGGAAGCATTTTATCTAAATAAATTTTTCAATTTTACCAAGTAATTTTAAAAAATATTTTTAATTTTTCGAGTCATTTTAAAAGAAAACAGTTAGCATCGATAAAACAAAATTGTATAGGATTTTATTTTCGCGGGAATGAGATAAAAAAAAACAAAGGAATAGAGAAAAAAGTAGTTCTTTCAATAGAGGCCTGATCAGACTGTGCAAAGATTCGGTGGTCGGTCTCTAATTAACGGTCGAAAAACGAATACTACGGGTACAAAGGATCTTCACTCTCCTTCCCCTCTCCCCCCCTTAAAAAAAAAAGACAATGATGAAATAAAATACACAAAAAAAGGAGAGAAAGAAAAAATATAGAGGGGACAATCTATCGTGTGGCGCATTGGTTCGCCGCAAGGAAATGAAATTTTTCTTTCGCCGTGTGAACGTGTTCTTACGCGTGCTTATTCTCAATTTTATTCTTTTTCTTGGTCTCTTTAAAAGAAAAGCGCCTAGAAAAATAAAGAAGCTCGGTCATTTGATTCCTATGATTTCGCGCGTGCGCGAAAGAGAGAGAGAGAGAGAGACACAGATAGAATACAAACGGCTTTTGGTCCCCGGACGAAAGCTTTGCTTTTTTTTTTCATCCCCCATTCGCTTTTAATCCTGTACGCGGTCGCTAACGAATTCTTGATGAATGGAATCGCGGTTGCTTGACATTCGAATTTCCCGATGCTTTGTGCATGCTAAGGAGAAAAGAGGAAAAAATTTAAGCGCCGTTCGTTATACCTATGGAAAGAATAATTTATTTCTCGCTTTTTCTTTTTGGGTAAAGATACTTTAATGGTGTTGAGAGGCAAAAATATTTACTGTATTTATATTTTGATCTAATTAATAATAAAAGAATTTTTTAATTAATGCCAATAATTATTTGATTAATTTTATTTAATACTAAGCACTTTTTCAATTTATCAATAATCAACTATGTCTGTTCATCAAATCAAATTATAAATTATTAAAAGTTGTGTCGCGGTTTTCGTAAAATCAAGTTAATATTTTTCTTGATAAGCAACGGCTATAAAAACTATAAGAGAAATTGTATTAAGAATGTTTATAAAGTGTTAAAAAAAAATTACATAACGAAAATTAATCAAAATGCTTATTTAAAAAATATTTCGTAAATTATAAGTTTTATGTTTTTTTTTACAAAATATATGAAAGATATTATACCAAAGAAATGTCAGAGTAATTCAGCTTAAAGAGAAAATGCTCCCAAGAAGCAGCCACTTCAATTTCATTTTTCAAGTTAATATTTTCCTCGGAGTGCAATTTGTAGAGAAAATAAAACTCACAATTCCCGAAGTTATATACATATATATGACCTCGTGCATAATCATGTAGCTCGAACACTGCCAAAATTCTCTTCTATGTTTATATTAAGCAAGTACAGTATGGTAAAATTTTGTTGTTATCTTATAATGTGTCTCGCAATATTAATAATGCAAATGTAAATAATAATAAAAATTGTGGCCAGTGAATTTTTATTTATAATTATGAATTTAAACATTTTTAAAGTATCATATTTAATCAAAAAGCCAGCTATGGTTGACACTAGAACTATCAATCGTTATTTCTTATTTATAAATAACATTATATTAATGTGATTCATAATTTATTAGAAATCATTTAATATATAGATTTAGAAAATGTAATATTGACAAAAAATATTAAAAAAAATTCATTAAAAAAATGTAAAAAATTGATACGACCAAACGACTCAAAATGACCGACCGGCAATTTTAGTGTTAAATTATGAATGCTATCAAAGTTACCTTTAAATACTAAAGTCGAAGGTCATTAGGTTATCGTTTACGTTATTTTGATGTAAAATATTTAAATGAAAAATATTAAAGTCAGTCTTGAAAAATTCATCCTTCTGTCTTGGAAGCACGTAAATTGTCGATTTTAAAGTTCGGTCCATATGCCGTACTGCATGCATAGCAGACGGGTACATTTCTCTCGGTTCAACTTGACGGCTCAAACTTTCCTCTCCCTCTCTTTCCCATCGAGTCGCACGGTAACTTCTTGCAGCAAGATGTAAGTCCTGACTGTTCTCCTTCCGTCTTTGTTTTGCCGTAAGCATTCTACACGAATTCCTGATCTGTTTGAGGCGACTCTTAAACAATGTATATGTATGTATATGTATGTATATATATATATATATATATACATGTATACACACGCGAAAATACTCGCTCTCTCTATTCTTTTCCTTCAAGAAACTTTTGCCCACTGTCTTACATACTTGACTTTCAGATAAAGAAAAGTGAGAAAGAAGAAGAAGAGAGAGAGAGAGAGAGAGAGAGAGAGAGAGATAGCACAGAAAGGTAAAGGTAAAATATGCAAACACAGATAAAGTAAGACGCGAGGAATTTCTTCGACCAATCGCTTATGCATTAACGGTGCCAAACACGAGTATCTCCGTACTATCCACATCGTACACCGAAGGTTTTAATATTTCACGTACACCGTGACGTGCATGTCAAAATATGTCGAATTGAACTTTCCCTCAAGTGGTTTTAAAACTTGTTTTTTTGCCACCCCTTGCTAGAAAATTGAGATGTTATTTTTTATTGGAAAAATTCGTTTCTCATGTGCATCGAACCAATAAGCCAACTTTTCAATAGGTGTATTACTTCAGCGGGTTTGAAAAAAATTATTAAAGATTATCAATGTGTAACGTAAAATATTTTATTATAATTTATTATAATTCTTTTTTTTTTTTTTTTTATTTATTTTTTTTTTTTTTTAACTCTTGTATGCTGTTTGATTGAAATTTTAAAATTATTTTAAATTTTGTCACCTATCGTTGAAATATTTTTCTTTTAAAATGAAATAACGTAATACTTATTTACTTTAAAAAAATTAAAAATTATGATGTGCATCTGAATATTAAAAAAGAGAAAATTGAAAAGAATATTGGTAGAGCTCATTTGAAATTTTGATATTTGAAAGCGTTGATATTTTAGTTCGCTGTGAATTTTTATAATTCAAGCTCCGAGAAATTAAAAACTTGCGATTATATTTTTTCTTTTTTTTTTTTACAATGAGCGATTTAAAAATGGGAGCGCGACCCACTTTTAATAAAAGGGTTATATCCGTGAGTCTTTTTCATCTTCCTTTTTTTTTTCTTTTTTTTTTCTTTTTGTTTGGATCCACGATATCTTGTGTAAGCATAAGCAGAACGAGGATTACAAAACGTTTCAACACCCATCAAAATAAATACGAACGCGAGCGAGATGGAAAAGAAAGAATGAAAAAGCGAACGGTGCGGCGAGAGTAAATTTTGCGCCCCACCTACGGCGGAAAAATTTTTATTTTCTCAATTTGCATAAAGCTCACTCAAAATATTCCGCGACTTCTCACTCATCGTGACATCGATCTTGCTCCGCGCATCAAAATGAAGCCTCTCTTTTTCTCTTTTATTCTTTCATACTTCGACGCTGTAAAGTGCAGACAGTGAATTTTCCGAGACGTGAGTGTAATTGCCGAAACAAACGAATAGAAATGTGTGCGCGAGTAGTGTACATAAGTGTACCATCCCAATATATATGTATATAAACATTAACCCTCTAGACGTCGCACACGTGTGCAGTTACCACATACGCTTTTTCTCTGTAAATCAGTACTACTATTCTCTCATACATACGTACACACACTATATATATATATATATCCTTTTCTGTTCCTCACAACGCGCCAGCTTGTTACTCTCGACCTCGGGATTTCCCTGCACATAAAAGCTCGTCCCACCGAAATTGTCGAGCGCGCTAGTAACGTTCGCGCATTTTTTCGCATTGCTTGATTTTTAGACTTTTTTGTTTTCTTTTATTTTTAAGAAAAAATGTGAGAAAAAATATGACGCTTTTTGTTTTTAAGTTTTAAATTAAAAATTAAAAAAGTTCTTAATCGTATTTGCTTACAGCCCTCGTTTGGAGCCGTTAACATTTAACTTTTATAATTCTGTAATCTAGAATTTTAATCAGAAAAATATACCACTGTCTCGATCAATTTCGGCTTAGCTATACCAGTGTGTCCCATGGAAAACGGAACTTTTTCAAAATAAAGACAAAAACTCAATATTCCGGCAAATCTCATTTATTTTATTCAAAATAGTCTCCTTCCGCATCAATACAACGTTTTGCACGATCAAGTAACATATCGAATGAGTTTTTGAGATCATTTTTATCCATCGACTTTAGTATGTCGGTCGTCGCTCTTTGGATGGCCTCTACGTCGGCATAACGTTTTCCTTTCATAGGCAAGTGCAATTTGGAGAACAAGTAGAAGTCGCACGGAGCCAAATCCGGCGAATACGGTGAATGGTTGATGGTTAAAATGGAATTTTTGATCAAAAAATCCGTGATCAAGTTCGATCGATGAGACGGGACATTATCATGCAACAAACGCCAGCTCCCTTTTTCACGGTATTGTGGCCGCACACGACGAATACGGCTGAGCAAACACTTCATAACACCAAGATAAAACACAGCAGTAATCGTTTGACCAGGTGGAACGAATTCACGATGAATAATACCTTCCGTCCGAATCGTAGAAACAAATCAACATTGTCTTCACTTTTGACTTTTCAAGACGACTTTTTTTCGGATTGGGCTCGGTTGGGTGCTCATTCCATTCAGCACTTTGACGCTTGGTTTCGGGATCATATCGAAAACACCATGTCTCGTCACCAGTCACAATTGAATATTTCAAGTTTGGGTCCTGAATTTTGACTCTTTAATCAAATCCTTACAATGTTGAATTCGGAGCAATTTTTCGTAGTCGGTCAATTTGTGTGGAACAAAGCGTGCACACACCTTCCGTAGATTCAAATGATCGGTCAAAATGCGATGAATTGAATTTTTGGACATATCCAATTCCATTTCTATGTATCGCAATGAAGATTTTGGCTCATTTTTTATAAATTCACGCACTTTTTCAATGTTACTTTGAGTAACCGAAGGAGGTATTCGAAGGACCTGGATGTTCGTCGTCTTGAATGTCTTCACGACCTTCCTGGCACCGCTTATACCACTCATACACTCTGGTACGGGATAGACAATTATCGCCATAAACTTGTTTCGGCAAATTATGCGTCTCAGTAAAGGATTTACCGAGTTTAAAACAGAATTTAATATTTGCTCTTTGTTCGAAGTTCATTTTTCGACCGATGCCACAAACACACTGTCACTTTGAGCGCGATATTTTGGTTTCCATTGAACCAAATGTCATACAATTTTCACAGAATATCAGTTAAGAATGGACTTTTCCATTGCTAACATCCACCAATAGGTGGCGCCAATATAAATCGATGTTTCGAAAAAGTTCCGTTTTCTATGGGACACACTGTGTATAATTGTTATGGTGACATTCACATAAGTAATCGTAGTTTATCGTTTGATTTTAAATTTTTTCATTTGAAAATGAATGTTACCAAATATTTGTATTTTTCTTTTGCAACTTTGTTCGTAACAATATTTATTTAGTTAAGGTAAATGCTTAGAGAAGCCCCATAATTTTTTTTTTATTTTAACATTCATATATATTCATAGTTTTTGCAAACGTTAAAAAACTTGTTGGTTACTTTTACATATTTGTCAGATATCGGTGTTTGTTTAAAGAAAAGAAACGAAGAGTTTTTTGTATAGATTTTGATAAGAATATTATAAAAAAAAAATTTTAAACAACATAGTTTTTGCAACAGATATATAAGTAAATAAATAAAATAGTTCATCGAAAAAATGTTGATATTTTTTTTATTAGTGCATATTTGTAACATAGATTTCAATTTAACATGAATTTATGAAAATTTAAAAAAAAGAAATTTATTAAATATTATTTATGGAAACTCAAACATTTTTAATTAAAATATCTGAATATTTTTAGTAAATTGTTTTATTAATGAATAATTTGAACATTAAAATTATCTCTTCATGTATATTCATAGTGAAAATTATTTAATGCATATTTACAATTAAACTATCAAAATTAAAATTTTATTCAAAATATTCTCAATAGTAATTATTATTCAATATGATTTTTAACGTTTTCATTCTATTTAAGTACCTTTTATGTTAACAAATACATGCATACAAACTTCAATTGCAAAAAAGTATATGTAATATTACAATCTATAGCGATGTGAATAAAAGAAAATAAAATTTCAACTTTACCGTTCAATCTTAAAAAAATAAAAATTAATCAACAAACGCTTTTGAAAGATCATAGAAAAGAAAAAATCGGTCGAATTTTATATTGGTATGTTTGTTAATCTGCATAAAATAATTGCGCAAATTTCAAAGCGTTGCACAGGTTTATATATATGTGTATGTGTGTGTGTGCGTATACAAGAGCGAGTACATTGATGACCCGATTGATAGATTTTGTCAGTAGCTAGCGCGCGCGCGTGCGATTACCGTTGCGCGCAATCGATTGCTTGTTCTACCGCGAACTTTCTCGTTATTTCGGTGTATTTATTTATATATATATATACATTTGTGCATATCGTTGAAACGAATGCTAACATATATATAGGTAGGTATGTATGTTACCATTCGTTTCAACGAAGCTCTTGCTTTTTCGTTTTTACTTCATGTTTTTTCAATTTCCCCTTTATCATTTACTTTCCCTGACGTCTCCACTTCTCCCGTGCATTGATGCGTTTTATACGCTGTTATCTCTCTGCTTGGTGGCTCTGCGCGCAGTTTTTTTTCTGGTACATGGAGTATGGATTTGCGCGCCAGAGAGAAAAAGAGAGAGATGGGGAGGGAATGAGAGAAACAGAGAGAGAGAGAGAGAGAGAGAGAGAGAGAAAAGGGGGAAAAAGAGAGGCTTGATCAATATTTTTTTTCTTTTCCTCAAAAATAGATCATGCTAAACTTTGATCTGATCGTCGATAGGTAGAGTGATGCGCGCACACTGCGCGTTTGATGTTTCAAGCGCGCAAGAAAACAAAGATTATAAACATAATTGGGGATTAAAAAGTACGCTTCTTGATTAACTTCGCACATAATGATATTAAGTTTTTGAGCTTTTGCGCCTCTCTAAATTATCAATGCATGATCGTACCTGAGTTATTGCACCAAAATTTGTTTTATTTTTAAAAATGTCGTATAACCTCTCAATGAAATCCCGATAGATTTTCAGTTTTTTTATTTTTTTTAATTTTTTCAATTATTATTGCAATAATTTATAAAAGCACAATTAAAAAAATGATTTTCGATTCGTGTTCATAGAGTTCATAAATCATTTATCACGCTGTGATGAAACTTTAGTGAAGTTGCTGTACGCGTGTAAACAAAGTTTCGGACTAAAAAAAAATCTCTAAGTGAGATATATAATATGAAAATACATGATATGAATTATATAAAAAAATTGTTTATTCGCTTTTTTTAATATTTATAAAAAAGCATCTGACTGATAGACAACATACTCGTATAAGCTTAACCGGTAAAAATAAAGATTTGTAATTTTGAGGAAATAATCCTTAAATACACTATGAATGTTCTATGGAGAGATTTTTTGAAATTTTATTCCTTAAAGGGATGAAAAAGAGGTGGTAAAGTTTTTATCGAAGAAAATAATTTTTTACATTAGGTTATTACGACGAAACTTTGTAAATATTCTCTTTAAAGGAAATCAAATAATGCGTTTCAATAGTTTTATATTATACTTAATTACAACTATGGTTAACATTAAAGCTCTTACAGGCTAAACCGAGAAAATAGATTTTAATATTATTTTTAGTGCAGTATTTATAAAAATGTGTTTTTGATTTATTTATTTATTTATTTATTTATTCATTTATTTATTCATTTATTTATTTATTTATTCATTTATTTATTTATTTATTTATTCATTTATTTATTCATTTATTTATTTATTTTTAAACTATTAATTTATTTTACACTTTTTCCATTTTTTAATCATATTGTATTGTAATTGGAACTTTGATGATTCAATTCAAAATTCAATAATTGTCAAAGCATGATATTTAGTTGCTCTATTTCGATTCAATAGTGAGTTATAGGTCTATACTCGTATAAGGCTGTGTTGAATAACACATGTTTCTAAATTATGAGTTTTATTCTTATTTAGCCCAAACGAAGCCATGCCGGGAACTGCTAGTTACCTTATAAATGTCAATCATAATTACACATAATTTTGTTGAAAATTGGAAAATTGATATTTTATAATTAGCCGCTGTCTGATTTATTTAATATTTCTCCACGCATCATGATTGCATATAATGATGGACTGATATTAAAATTTTTCATAAAATAGTTATATTATTTAACCAACTGCTGTTTTTCAATAATAATTTAATTTTTTAAATTTATAATTCAAGAAATAAAATATCAAATTTGATTGATCGTAGTAATAAAAAAAACATGTCATAAATATGCATTACTCGTCATAAAATACGAATATAAATGAAAAAAATCTTTAGATATACTTTTTATTTTTATGCATGTATGTAGCAACAAATCAATTTATACCAAAGCATAGATTAAATAGCAATAATAAATTTAATATCGGCTTTAGACCATTAAAAATACCCGGCAAAGCAGTTTCCGCAAGCTCCGTTCATTCCCCGCCGAAACTCCGCAAACTTATCGAAAATTTGAACAATTAAAAGCCGCAAAGCTGGAGCAACAGTATATCCGAGTTTCATTAAAGGATCATAAATATATCATCGGATAAACCGTTTCGAAGCGCGCTTATAATCGAAAATTCGATCGCGGACACAAGAAGAATCCTTTATGAGACGATGTGCGTTCTGTTCGATCGGCTTCGTAGTCGTAAACCTCGCTGAGTCCATCGTACTTTACTCCTTTGTGCGTATTATAGTTGCCGAATTCACTTCGACGTCGATCAAATTAAAAATCCTCCTATTATAATTTTAATAAATATATTAATCATGTAGGAAAGATCGATGCAATATTATTGAAACTTTACTTTGCCCGACGAGTAGTCTTGTGACTTGTAAACTGCTGATCCGAGTCGCGCGTTCCCATGCGCGATCCGCTGATCCCTCTCTCTTTTTTCGCGACTCCTCCTTGCTCTCGTACTTATATACATACACATGTTTACTCGTAGACTTTAGGGTCGTCGTTGATACGAGAGAACGAAGAGAACGACGAGAGAGAAAGGAGAATCTCAGTCGGGTCGAGGCGCGCGTCAGGTTGACGCGTTACCGACTCTCTCTCTCTTTTTCTTTCTACCTTTTCCGCGCTAAACTTATCAACTTATACACTCGCGTCCGTGCCGATTCGCGTGTCCGATTGTACGTGCGTCGGATAAGTGTTTCAATTTGAGACCGTTTCATGTGCGGGGGTGAATTTAGTGCATTGCTGATGCTTTTTTAATCTTACATTTGTTTTGTATAATCGATATTTGTGCAGAAATTTATTTTAGGTTTTTCTGTTCAGTCGATATTGTACAGAAAATTGATGTATCGCTGGTGGATTGTGTATAAATTTTCCTTCAAGATTATTATCTAGGATATATTAATTTTCAAATTTTATTGTAGATTTACGAAAAAAATAATATTTTAAATTATTAAATTCGCTTTTGGAGATTGAATCTTTCGGTTAATTTTAGGTGAAACATGGTTTTAATTAAAATTATCTAGATTTCTAAATTATTATCTAATTTATTTGCCGTAATTATATAAATACAATGTAACCGTTTCTCTTTAGCTTATATTATAATGATGAATAATTTAATTCATTTGAATTCGTAAAATTAAAAGCTTTCAACAAAAATATTAAAATATTCAGAAAATAGATAAAAGAAATAAAAGTATTGTTCGTTAACAAATAGTTCATTATATTCGATTATTTCATTTAAAATGGATATTGAAAATTTATTATATAAATAAATTACCAAGCAGTTGATTAATTTTATCAATTTTAGGGTGCGCCTCAAGCATAAAATTAGAGAAATTACGTCAAAGTGAAGTTACTTGAGTCCTATGACTTTAGTTCTAACAATTTTCTCGAAAATTCCAAAGCTAAAGTTGCGCTTTTAAGTGCAAACAGTCATCAGGCTCCTTAATAATATCATTTTTCTAAGTACAACTTTTGTCGAAAAGAAAAATAAATATATATTCGGTTACATTATCGAAAGAACGTATATCGATTTATTTCCGCGTCTATCGATTTTCAAAAAGTTTTCAATTTCAAAGACATATCATTTCTAAATCCGCCGCATTATCGAAGATAAATCTTATAGAGTACAATGTGTAATACATAAAATCCACATAATGCTCGAGATTCCAAGTCGCGTCACAAGCGATCCTAAAAGAAGACAACGTCTCAGAAAACTCCTTCGAGTAACGTAAGAGAGAACTACAACGAAGAAACCCTTGTCCCTTACAAACGTTGCACGTGCAACGGAAGCAAGCGAGTAGTTTAGGTGCTTACTGGCGCTTGAAAAATGCAGGTACGACCGGATACGCGATGTACGTCGCTTTTGAGGACTAAAAGTAAGAGAGAGAGAGAGAGAGAGAGAGAGAGAGAGAGAGAGCGAAAAAGAAAAAGAGAGAGAGAGAAAGAGAGGTGCGCAGCAGCTGGCTTAATTGAACCCGCGAGGCATGTCCGACTAATACTGGCCAGTGCAACGGATCGATGCCCGCAACTCGATCGACCGATCGATTAACCCCTAGCGAGAGAAAACGATGTCCTGGTTAGCGAAGCGTAAAGGACATATGTGTAACGCAAATACGACGCTGGATACTCTTTCTCTCTCTCTCTCTCTCTCTCTCTCTCTTTATAAATGTGTATCTTCTCGCGAACAGAGAAATTTCTTGTTTCATGGCATGTGCCAAATTAGTAGGCTGGAAATTGACGCGCTTTGTGGTTATCTTGGAATATTCTAATTTAGAATAAAAAATCGAACGATTCTTTTGTTTTATCTGTTCTTTTTTCTTATAGTTAGTGTAGAATAAATGATTAGTTATTAATTAATAGTTTTGTCATTGATGCTCTTCAATGTTCACAATACAATTTAAATATTTTTTTTTGCAACAATAAACGCAATTCAGACAACAATTATTGATTACTCAGTTTGCAATATTGATCTGCGATGTAGGTTACGCTTATAGTACAACAATGAGTTCAATAGCTTATATTTTTCAACCATCAATTAATTAATTTATTTAAAGTATACCTTATGCCTTCGTGTGTACAACATATTTATATATGTTTACGTAGATGTCTTCGCGATACTGATTGATATACCAAACGAGTTTGTCAATAAATCATACATATGCCGTATCGCAATGTCGTTAGGGAAAATATATTTTTTTCAATTATTTAATTTCTTCCCATTTCAACAATTGCAGATTCGCTGCACTAATTCATACCAGCAACTCACCGTATAACGTTAAACTGTGAAAATCCTCGTACGAATTCTGCAATCTATTTTTCAACGCGCTATACTATATACACATATTCCCTTTTTCATGTTTGAAGAGAAAAGCTATCGTTTTTTGTTAAATCGAACTTCATAGTTTTGAACGCAGTAATGCTTGGCCTATTTCAAAATAAACCGTATACTTCCGGAAGCAAATTTTGATGATTACCTAAGTTTATTTAATCAAAAACATCGCTTGCTGCACACTAAAAATTTATATAATAATTAAAATTTTTACCGCCGATAAAATAACATTGGTTTCTCATAAGATAAAAAAAATATTGTAATGACAGAAGCTGCAAAAAACATTTTTGATGAAAAAAAATGTAAAGTTCAAACAGATTCAAATAATGCTTCTATTACAATGGTTTTTTTTGCAACTTGATGCAGAAAAATTTGTGCTATTTTAAAAAATAATATATTATTTTCATGATTAAATAATAGAGTGAAAAAAATCAACATACATACAATTTTTAAAATAATTGTAACATAAATTTTTTTGCGAAAATAAAAAATTTCGAACAGGATTTACAGGGATGGTGTAATTTGAAAATGAAGTTGAAAATTTCACCAAAATCAAAATCCTTTTTAGAAATCAGCGTGAAATTAATGGTGATAAAAGAAGCAGACGTCGATTAAACAATCAAATCATCGTGGTAACGGAAAAGTAAAGCCATACTTTTGATGTGAAAATGTCGCTGACAAAAAAACAAAGATCTATACAGAGTTAAATGAGTTAAAAATTTATCTCTTGCATCAAGTATTGTTTCGATTCTCACGGTTAGGTGTACTCACGAGAGTTAGAAAAAGGCTCGCAAGAGGTATTAACCGAATGAGATGTTCGTAATGGGGTTTCTGGTAAATTTATCCCGCAACTCCTAGCAGCCAGCACCAATGAAAAGCGCCGATGGCTCGCTTGTACGCCCTCGTAAAGCGAGAACGTAATAGCAAGTCGTTCCCGAGTGCCAATCAACTTTCCAAATAATGCTTTGGGCCCTCGTCCGCCGAGAAAATGGAAAGTTCGATCGTCGATTCCTTTCCCGTCCGGCAGACTAGCCTTTTTTTCTCAACTCTTTTATACCCTCTGCTCGTGTAAAAAAAGAAAGCTAAAATTTTATTAAAAATCCATCAGCGAGAATCGTTTTATATACGAACGCGTCACGTCTTTCTTGCCCTTTCTTCTTTCGCAGGCGCCTTGCTAATACTAGGAAATGATAGAAAGAAAAGTGAACGTATGCATAACGTATGGTGAATATAATAAAGTGCACAGACTGGCCGCTGTTTCTGCCGTAGCTTCGTTAACTCGACGATATTTTTGAAGCCGAGCCAACGATATATGTATATATATATCTCGACGATTATTTGCCCCTTGTTTACATGATTCACTTGTAACTTTGTGCGCGCGCGAATTTATTAATACGGTGCGACCGATAAAAATGAAAGATTATTTATTGCGATTTTCGATACATCTCATCAAGATTGATTAAAGTGCCATTCCGATGACATCGAGCTTAAACTATATCTCTCGTTATATAATAAACGAATAACTCTCGTCGTATTGCGAGTGGAAAAATGACGGAGCGCCGATGTATTTGAGCCGCGAACTGGAGAAAAGACACAGCGTTCTTTATACCCTAACGTTCCGTTATTCGCTATTTTGTTGGCAATGGCATATTTTGTCTATCGGATGTTTTTTTATTATATCTCGATTGTATGTTTAAAGGGTCTACTGCAAACGCTGAAGCTCCACGCCGGATATCCTCTGGACCTCGTCAAGTGTAATAACGATTTCGACGTAAGTATTTTTCACTGAGGTAATTTTAGCTCGACGAGATTTCAATTTGTTATTTCTACGCTCTGGTAAGCATATTTACAAGATATATTTAAATAAATAACTATTACATTTGAGGAATGATGTTACCGTATTTTAAATATAAACATATATTACATTTAAAAAAGTATTAGTATTAACATTTCATAATATAATATTATCGCTAATAGGTATATTCTACATTTTAAATCGAGATTAGCTCAATAAATACTACAGTATTATCATATTTTATTTTAACTTTAAACGCAATACACAATATAAATTAAGATTATCAAAAGTACAGTTATTGAAAAAAATTTTTTGACTATCTTCAAATACTTACATAAGGTATGTAAAATAATTTCCTTCGCGCGAGTATTTTAATGCCTCGCGATACAAGAATAACACCTATGCAAACAATAAGAATAAATATTTTATAATTAATAAAAAAAAAAAAACGATTATTAAATTTCATTTATTCTGTATATATTATATAATAAACGTCTTATGGATTAATACCATATAATTAAAACTCTATATCGCCCTTTACGAATTCACGATCGATATTCTCCATGTGGAAGGAAGACGAATACCTCATTCAACTTTGAGAAAATATTAGGTTGGAAACTATGAAACGGGCGTTGAATGAAAATAAAAAAACGAAAAGCGCAATTTTTCACATTATTTATTATATTCAATTGAAATAATTTCCATTGGCATCTACGACTTTTTTCCAATGATTGGGCAAATCATATATGCCTTTTTGAAAAAAATCTTTATTTTTAGAGTTAATAAAAAATTCAAAGTCTTTCACTAAACAAAAAACGCCAGTTTCATAGTTTCCAACCTAATATAAAATATCGACATTTTCAGGTCTTAAACTCATTACTTAATAATATTCTATTTCTTTTTGTTTCTCTGTCTCTCCTTATATACACATATATGTATATGTATTCATACATAAATATATAAATATAAATCTGTATAAGTTTTCGTCTTTTCACTTATAATTTTAGGATAAGCAAATTTATATCTATCCGTCTGTATCTTCCACTCATTTGACGTTTGTACAAGTATACATTTATATTTAAATTTCAAATTTCAATCACATTTATTATAATGAATCGACGAATATATTAGGTTGCTGCAGATGAAATGGCCGATTTAAATCAAAATTAGGTGGATCGTTGGTCGAGACTACCGGAAAATCGAAAGCCTTAGCCTTAAATCACATTTTAATTTGCCCATTATTTGCGGTATGCGAGAAATATATATTTTGCATAGAAGAATTAGAAAAAGTAAATATAGGTGTGGATTTCTCCTTGCGCTGTCGTTAATTTTATTTTCTCAAAGCTCTTAAAGCTCAAATATTTTATTTGAAATTCGCTCATCATTGGATTTTGAAAACGCGAACGTTTTTTTTTTTTCAATATCTCTTTTTCTCTACTTCGACGATGGAATATGAATTTTCATAATGGAAGCGTTATGAAAAGCGTTATATCGTCGGCAATCGCTAAAGAGCTTTGTGACCGGTTATTATTCGATTATTGAACTGATTAATTAATTAAAATTGAGTTGTAAACATGAAAAATTATGGTATTAAATGCGGCTTCAACTTTCGCATTTACTATACTTCACTGGAAAATTTAATATTTTAATGCCGTTTTGTAATTTATTCATATTAACTTTTTCACATATTTTAAAAACCTAAAAGATTATTCATGTTTCAAGAGCAGCGTTATGGACAAAATTTAAATTTTACGCAATGTTTTATTAAAATATAAAAATCATGGTAATTAACATACTTTATTAGTAAATTAATAACTGCATGATTTATAAAATTTTATTTGATTTTATTTGTGTGATTTGCAATAATTGTTTGTTTTTATATCTAAAGTCGTTGAGTTCCATATAACATTGTAATTATGTATGTATAATTATATTTTTTATCGAATATGCATTAAATTTCGTTTTGGTTCAGAATTCAAAATAAAATTCGCTAAAAAATAATAGTTAACAATAACTTATAAAATACAGCAAATTCGAAAACTTATGATTATTACGTTTGCCAATATTCCATGCAATTCTTATTACATAAATAAAATATTGCTAGAACTCTCGATTAATCATAATTGATTCAGCAATCCTGCGTTTAATCATTTTCAATCAATATATTTGACAAGGAGTCGTCTACGTGAATAAATCTTTCCTCTTGTAAACGTTCAGCACAAATCTGTATATAACGTCGATCTTTCACCCGTGTTCAAAGCCGCGATAATTAAATACCACGAGCTCAAGTAAATATATATTCCGTATAAATCGATGAATAATCTATACAATAAACGCATTCCTTTCAACGACTACAAAAACAATTAAAATCAGCTTTTTTCGCACACTTATGTCATCAACGTCGCGCTTTCTCTCCCTATATACATGTGCATATATAAATATATCGATCAAAACCTATATACGAGGTGAAAATTCGCGATCGAGCTTTACCCCTGATTCACAGCTTATTGATATGCCGAATGCGTTGCCGTTGAGTGGAACTAAAACGGCACCAAAGCACGTCTGATGTATATCTATACAATCAGAGGAATACTAGCTGAAATACAAACACCCAGCGAATTCAAACATGTGTGCGTATGTGTAGAGGTCGAATAAATATATATATATATATATATATATATATATATATATATATATATATATATATATATGTCGAATAAATATATATATATATATGTCGAATAAATATATATATATATATATATATATATATATATATATATGTGTGTGTGTGTGCGTGCGTGCGCGCGTGCGCGTGTCCATCTCGCAGATGTAAACGTTAGTTGAGAGAGGTGTGGTTGCAGGAATCGGAGAGCAGAGCTTCCGTAGAGGTAGCTATAACTTCGATTGAGAATTCATTTAATAAGACTAATCATCGATCACTTAATGCACCTTGCCGCCAACCAACCCTTCATACAATTTCTCTCCCTCCCTCTCGCTTGCTCTCTTCCTCTCCGAATGCCACGAGCATAATTTACACTTGCAGATGTACACGTTAGTAGCAGTTACGGCTAATGCTCTCGCTCTGCGATGCTCTTGTTGCTTTTGCTTCACTTGCAAGCTCTGCATTGTAGAAACAATATTACAATGCAGATAATTTATTTATTTATCGTTAATTCAACGATATTTTAAAATAAAATTAAGTAACTTAACGTAACCGGTGTACGTCGTTATAAAAATATCTTCATAATACTTGAATTCTCGTATAAAATTTACAAACTTTTCGCGCACCTCTAAAAATGAATTAATAAAAAAACAAAAAAACAAAAAAAAAAAAAAAAATCGCTCGCTAAAAAATTGAATCCATTACCTTGAATGTAAAAATCGGTATAGCGCATAAAAGTAACATAAGCTGAAGCGCAAAACCTGCAACCCAATTCAATGCTTCGCGCTCTCAATCCTTTCGAATGCTATATTCGTAAAACAAAGGCGCGCGTGGGGAGGGGGAACCAGCGCGTAAATTTTATCGAGCCCGGGGGCATTATCTTATTTTTGTAACGACGTTATGATCGATCGATCGCATCCATCCGCAAAGGATTATATCCAATCGCAAAAGTTTGCTCAAGCGGTTTCCCCCTGGCCCTCCTCTCTCTTGCTCGATTAGCCCACAGGATTTATATCGACGCGGCGGTCCTCGACACGTGATCGTTAAAGGCCCGGCGCTGCTTATGCGCAGACCTTCATGTTTTGAATTAAATCAAAGGAAGAAGGGGGCAAAGAGGGTTCTAGCGTAATTATCGATGAGGCCGAGCATGCTCTAATTATCGGAGCCGTTACACGCCGAGCCGTGACGTTACTCGAACGTTTTCGCTCGGAATTACAGCATAAGCGCGCGCGCGCGGATGCCTCCGCTAAACTCAAGATAACGCTCCGGGGCTACGTGTATATTTTTTTTTTTATTTTTTCTGTCATCTCATTGGAGTGAATTTTTAATGATAGAGCCTTCGCAAAAGTATCGTATAAATTTCGCGGGGAGAATTATTGAACGCGGGCTGGAAAGGAAATTGAGTTTTTTTTTATTTGTTTATCTTTAGCGAAAAGTAAACGAAGGTTTGATTTCCTATTATAATCCTAAATGTAAATATGTTATTAAATTTGAATGTTTTGAATAAAGAGATTTTAATTTTAATATATTCTAACTGTGTCAGCATGATTTTACGAAATACTCGTAGAGAAAAAAAATAATAAAGTACTCTAATTTATAAATATTTTATGTTGATTAAGAACTAACTATTATAGTTACGAAGTTTAACATTTAATAAAGCGATTTATGTTTCGCAATTGTGCAAACTATTTTTTATTAACGGTTTTTTATCTCAAAATATATAAAGAGAAAGTTTTTGTAGAGCATTTTCAGGTATGCTTTGTAAATTAAATCTTCCACTCAAACGATACAATTAATTTTTCATGTTTATTTAAATAAGATAAATAGTTAACGTAATAATTTTCAATGATTTTCAATTTATCTTAACGATAATAATTATGTTAGCATTATTTTTATCCTTATTTTTACAAAATATAAAAATTCAATTATGAGAAAACTCAATTACGAAAATTACTTTATACTTAAGTTAAGAAGAAATTATGTCAACTTTATTTTTTCAGTACAATCGAAGTAGATGCTTACCTAGAAATCGGGAGAATAACGAACTTTGGCGTGCGAACGCTTTCATTTGACTTAAACAAATGAAGTGGCGAGCAAAGTGTAAGACTATATTAGCATTACGTTTAAAGTAAGAGTGACACTTTATTAAAAAAAAAAAAAAAAAAAAAAATTTAAAACACAAAGTGGATTATTTCAATGGAAAATTTTGCAAATATATATATTTGAAAAAAGCATTGCCGTCAAAGTCCGAAAGTGAGATCGTAAAAATATTTCGAAAAAGTACACATATCAAATAGCAATAAAAAAAAGAAATAAAAAATAAGCGTGTTATAAGCTGTCCGAATTTTTTATGTTTTCGTATAAAATCTGGACTCGAGTATACCTTCATGACCACTCGAAAATCGAATAGCTTGGACGCGAGGATTCCCTGCAGTTTAACCACATAACCTCTCACACTTTGCCGCTCTTGGAAATCCATACAATTATCCATACAATAAAAATCCAGCTAACGAAAAAAAAAAAAAAAAAAATGAAAAATTGTGCAGTTTCACGTTTTTGAACGTTTTATATTTCAATTTCCGATTTTTAATGAAGGTTTCTTTCAATAAAGTTAATTTATCAATAATTTATGTACACAATTCTTTGTCTTTTAAACGTTTGTAAATTTAAGATAAAGATTTTTTTACTCTAAATTTTTACATTATACGAGTAACAACAGGCATACAATATTTCATTTTTATTTCAACCCAAAATTATCGGTCAAAATTAATAAACGGATGTGGTATTGTTCTTTAATTTTACAATGCATCGATCTAGTTTGAGTTCATCATGAAAACGAAGTTAGCTAGTTATTTCACTCAATCAAAACAATTTACTAAATTCAACTTCACATCTGTGACACTGGAATTACTATGATTTGACTTTATACGCTCTTTGCGCATCGATCAATTGAATCGTTCCGTTTCCCAACGGGAAATACACGTAAATTCAAGTCAAAGCATCAAAATTTTACCAAATTCATAACGCGCAACTTTATAAAAACAAAATTACAATTACAATGGATTATCAAATGAATTACAATGAACTATCAAATAAAAACTAAAGAAACGAATGTCGAAATAATTTTGCGCCATTGTTATAACTCAATAAAAAGAACGAAACGCCGCTCCAGTCCCGGTAATTTTATAGTACCGTGAATAAAATTTCACGCGGGCAATCTGTCCGTCCCTCACTTATATTTTAATTTCGATTTACCGACGAGCACACGACCGACAAAGAGAAAACAAAGCGCGCTATGAAAATTCACGATAATAACGAGAATCGAAAATTATATAAAGAAGCGCGCGCGTATACTTGGTGTTTGACGGTCGTTATTGTGAAAGACGATCGGTAGCCCTCTTTTTTCTTCTGTCGATCTCTCTCTCTCTCTCTCCCTCTCTCTCTCTCTTTTTCTTTCTTTTTCTTGCGCACCCGGGCGAGAAAATTGGATGAGCCGCGTCGAGCAGAAGAGAGCCATCGTCAAAAAAAGTAGAATAAACGAAAGAGAACGAAGCAAACGAGTAAGCGAACCATTTGTTACGCTGAAATATTTCGTTTTTTTTCTCAGGCATTTCCTATTCTCCTTTGCCGTTTTATTTATTCATTCATTTTCACCTTTTTTTATTTACTCGCGTGATATTTTTTGACCGTTCGATAGTCAATTTTGGAAATTTAATTTTTCAAAAGGAGTTTGGAGGAATATGTAAGTGATTGTATATCAGTATCTTATTGTTTTATCTTCATTCGAATAACTTTTTTATATGTTAATATTATTTGAGCTATACTTTTTAATAGTTTTATTTGACGAGATATTGGTTATTAATTTAGGATAACTTATTATAATTATATTTTCTTACAAGATATATAAATTTTGTAGCAAATTTCTAATAATTTAACATCTTTATAATTAAACTTAACAATCAATTCTTTTACTTAAGAAATTAAAATAAAAAATCATTTAATACTGTATTAGTTGAAAACTTATTACATCTTACATGTTAACGTTATTTTTTTTTTAATGAAGAATAATATGAGACACATACAGTCTTATAGATTTTTCATAATCATAACTTTATAATAATATCTATACATTTTTTCTTCGCTCAATGTTGAGTTATGAAATTTTCACCAAAATTTAAGATTTATCTACAATTTCTTCATGGTTATTGCCAATAGAAAGAGTAATAATAAAAAAGTTCTATTTGACAAAGCAAAAATTTCTCTGTCATTCAACACAGAATTTATTGTCATCTTTAGCTTTTCAAAGTAAGCTTTTTATGAAATCTGCATGCTTACTGCCATGCAAAAGCTAACGGTGGAATTCCAATGTGGTCTTAAGAAAAAAAGGCATAAAAACATTATTGCCTAGAAAAAAATAATATTCATAACAGCTTCTACTTGTTTTAGAAACAATTTTCTTTTCTAACCTTTATGGAAAAAGAAAATTTTTTTATTTTAAAGAAAATTTATATCACGATTATATTCCAATTATTATTGTAACTTTAGCAAATTTATTAAATGAAATGAATAAGATGTATTGCGACGATGAATCATTTTTTTCTACATCGTTATTCGAATGAAAATTCGGCAGAGACAAGAGAATAAAGCGCAACGCGTTATAAAATTTACTAAAGCGTCTGCTTAACGATGACGGATAAAAAAAAAAAAAAAAAAAAAAAAAAAAAAAAAAAAAAAAAAATTGGAGCAGTAAACAATCGTATAGAGCGAGAAAAGCTTCGGCTGCGGCGACGAACTCGGTCGAGAGGAAGGTATGAAAACTCGTTGGCCCTCGCGCGCGCACTTTCATAATCTCTTTTCCTCCCCTGTATATAACAAAAGCGTATGATACTTGGAAATTCAATAAAGTTTGTTCGTTGTATATATGTGTATATATATGTGTGTGTGTACATGTATATATATATATGTATGTATTGTATATATGTGTATATATATATATAGTATATATGTATACGTAAGCACGATGGAAGAAAGAGAGAGGACAGAAGCTCGGAAAAGGGAAGCGATGCCATGTTAAGTGGGAAACAAAGCAACCTGTGCACAGCATGGCAACTTCGAAACGTTGAATATTTTGCTTTTCTTTCGGTGGGAAACAATACCGCGCACTTTATCCCCGTATGCCCTACAACTGTGTAGCGCTTCGTTACACCCAGACCGAGATCGAATATCAGAGGAACTTTTCAAAATTTATTTCCTCCCTTCCACCCAACCCGTACAATTTTTACCTTTTTTCGACGCGGTTATATTTCAATTTTTCATACGCCAACCGTACTGTAAATTTTTTTAATTAGTACAAAAAAGTTGTACAGCTCACGCTTTATAAGATCTTTTATAACACAATAAATGTTTTACTTTTCCTTTACCTTTTCTTGTCACTACTTGTTATTTAAAAAAAATCTTTTAAACCTGTTTACATCGAATCGCGCTCGTATATATTTTCAAATCGAATAAAAATATTTAACCATTTTATGGATCTTATTTCAATAATAGAATAAAATCCTTAGGCAACTGTTGAATCAGAGTAAACTAAAAATAACTGACTGTAATATCATATAAAATAAAAATATTTCATATTCCTATAGTATTATACTGCAGTGACATATTTTTTTTAGTATTTTACATCATATTAATAATATTATTCCTTTGCGCGATACAGTATATAAATTTTATTTTTATATCAATATTATTTGAATAAAATGGTATATTAGTTTTAAATGAATATTAAAAATGTTTATATTCATCAATTTGCAAAAAAAGTTCACTAATTTTATGCATTTATTTTTATTTTAGCACAAATCCAAGTCAATAATTGGCACAAAATAAATTTTCAACTATTGTTAATAAATTGGGAAAATTATATTTGTGGAAATAAAGAGTTTATAAATGATTTTAAATATTAATGAAAATTTAAAAATGAATAAATAATATTGCAAAATAATACAAATTTAAAAAATGGTTTATGATGCAGATCAAGCACGGAATGTAAAATATGATGCTTATAACGTTACGCCGAGCTTTTAAACAGATAATAATTTTACCATAATTATAGTCGAAAAAAAAAAAAAAAATTGAAACCGTTATTAAAAAGTTAAATTAAACTAATTCTTTACAAATACTAATCATCGAATAAAGTGAATAAATTTATTTTGTTGAAAATAATGTCCCTATACATTAAGACATTTTATATTTTATTTTTACATCATCGTTCTATTTCCCTAAGAGATAAACTTATGACCCTTTTCTTAACCGCTAGTTGTACACTGCAATTTTTATCGGATATTACTTTTTTCAAAAATGAAGTTATGTCTTAAATCAATTTTCTAAATTTAGTAAAGTAAATTCTCTTTACCTTTTATAAATTGAAATAAGAATTTTATGAAATTAAATTTTTTCTGCAATACAATATATGGTTGTAAAATAATATTCGAAATATTTTTGATGCAAAAAAAAAAATTATTAATAAACTTTGTGTGTCATCGACAATATTTTAATACATTATACTCGACGACATGATATTGAATTCTTTTATTAAAAAATGTATATTGAATTTGCCTCTATCTATGTTTACACGGTATAATGTTTATTTTAAAAAAATATGTGCCTTTCCACATAAGAATATTGATAAATGAATATTGATGAAAAAAAATTTTAGCAGGAAAAACAAATAATTATTTTTCATTAATAAAGAATTTTCATTACATCGTAAAAAAATTTCAATTCGATGCTCCATATAACATAATGTTTTTGCATAATCATATATAGATTCACACCATTTAGAGCAACCCGATAACCAATAAAATGAATTCGCATGCGGGAAGGAGAATGCAACGAAACTAGAAAGCCTGTAAACTTTCTTTTTTCATCATAACGCATTAAAGAGACTTTTCTATTATCCAATTGAGGGCTGATAATAATCCGATGCGGGAAAATCGATACGCAAAACGCAGCGCGATGAGCGCGCAGGTATAAAACGTACGAAATACTTTCGAGGATGCCGTGATTTTTCATCTCGTCCCGCTTGTTTAGGTGAGGCATTTATATTCAGAGTGGAAGTAAAAATCCTCCTCTGCTCGCGTCTCGCTGCGGTGAACCCGACGGCATGGCTTTTGCGGCAAGCGCCGCGCGCCGAATTTATTTTCCCGGAGCGCAATTTCCCATGCTATTTCGTATGCTGCCGCTCGTCTTCTCATCCTTCTCTCGAACTACCCGCGAAAATGGTATCAAACTCTCTCTCTTTCTCTCTCTCTCTCTCTTTCTGTCTGTTTCGCGAGAAGTCTGCAATCGACAAACTCGTTTTGTTCTCTCGTTCGTTCTTTTCGATGTTTGTCCTTTTTTTTGTTTTGTTTTCTTTTTTTTTTTTTAATTCGTTATTTTCACACCAGTTTTGGCCGGGTGCACTTATCACACGTTGGCACCAAAACAATTAGTTGAATTTACAGTCGATTATTTCGTCTGTCGGAAAATGTTTGCCTTCTACATATATTGTTCTACCTTATTCGCACCGATTTTTTTTCTATTTTTTATTTTGTTCGCGCAAAACCTCGACTATTCGGGAAAATCAATTCAAATGACCGAAATGGTAATAAGACTGTAATATTAGAAAATGCTTATGCAATATTTATCGCGAATAATGGGCAATTATATTTTAAGTATATATTTACTTTCTTAGACTTTCAGTTATTATTATTTTAGTATTGTATATTTTGAAAGGAAATAATCAACGACTTCTTAAAAGAAACAAAATAAAAACAATTATTCAAGAATATTTTTGTAAAAATAATATTTTTACAATTTTGGTAAATAATACAAAATATAAATAGGTATTTATTTTATAATTTATATTTAAACTTTTTTATAACTATGTAGATGTGAATAAATTGTAAAAAATGTTCAAAAATGTGAGATCGTAGTTACTATGTCGTTTAAATAATTAGAAAGTTTTATTTTTAAAATATTGTCACAGTTAACTTATTTTCAGACATATTCTAGATATTTATCGATGAATAAGAATTTTAATTTCCAAGATATATATGTATATATATTTATTTATTTATTTATTTATTTATTTATTTATTTATTTACTTATTTATTTATTTATTTATTTACTTATTTATTTATTTATTTATTTATTTATTTATTTATTTATTTATTTATTTATTTATTTATTTATTTATTTATTTATCTATTTATTTATTTATTTATTTATTTATTTATTTATTTATAATTAGAGAGTATTCAAAGATTATTGTTGCTTCAAAAGAAATTGTATTTTGATATATCTAGCGTACCCATGAACGCAAATTTTCTTCGAAATTTTAATTAATTATTTTTAATGCTTCGCATCAATTGATTAATTGATATTGCTTGATTATAGATCTTCTCGGGCGTCGGCTCCGGGGACGGCGATTTGATCAATGGCTCGGGAGAAATCGATCTCCATGACGTACTCGTGAGTTACCCCAGCACGCACGTACAAGCAAGCCGGCCAACTGGCAGACTTGACTATTTTTTTCTCCATAGCGTCGCTAAAAATTTACGCTCCGGCGCCGCTTTACCTTCTCGCTTTTTTTCACACGCCGGAGCGTCCGTGTGCTCGGACGTACGCGCGCGCTCGCTCGTGCATCTTGTGCGCGCGTGTGCGTGTGCGCGAGGACGTATTCTATCCTTTGCAACAAATAGCTTCGTAAGCTCGCAACCATGTCGACGTCTCTTCGGCTTGGAGTGCGCCTACTCTCTTCGGTATAACCCATTGACTGCAGCTTCGTAGAACTGTAGTGTGGATTATCCGTATACTGCTGCTTCATTTGTTAACTATCTCTTAACCCATTTCATCTATTTTCTGTACCTGCATCTCGCACTTCTCAATCTGATTATTGAATACAGCTTAATATTGAAGCAATATTTATAAAGCTTTTCACCAAAGCATCACTTATTCAACGATTCTCAGCTTTACTTTATCTCTGATGATTAACAAATATTAATTAATCAAATAAAAATAAAACTTATATTTGAGCATTTCAAAAAACGAACATTGTTTTTGTTTTTTTATTTTTTTTATTTTTTTTTTTTTTATTAACAATTAATCGTAATTAGAGTGAGTGTGAATTTATGTATCAATGATAACATATTAACAATATCTAATATCTCACATAAGAAGTATTTACAAGTAGAATTAGTA
Source organism: Chalcis sispes (assembly GCA_949987625.1). NCBI lineage: Eukaryota > Metazoa > Arthropoda > Insecta > Hymenoptera > Chalcididae > Chalcis > Chalcis sispes. Next base: position 1,247,054 of record OX465094.1, on the reverse strand, counting down.
TTTTTTCTTAATTTAAGGAATTTTTAAAATACAATATTAATTTAAAATTTAATTGATAAATTGTATATAATATACGTAATTTAGTAAATTAATATATTTAGTAATATAAGGAAAATAAACTGTGTAAAAAACTGTGTAAACTGTAAAAAACATAACAATATACTGTGAAATCTAAATATTTTATTAATTAATATTTCAGAAAATTAGTAATGATTTATTCACGTTACTGTCAAATCTTATATGTGACAAAGTAACTATTACATAAATCACAATAAGATCTGTGAATTGGATAAAATATCAAGTATAATTAAGTAAAATCATACAGAATATAGGTAATTAGGTTAGACATAACCAAGCTTGTTGGCTTTAGAAATCCTGCGACTTAGTTTGAATATGCGCTGCTTTACTGATTCGTATTCGAAAATGTGTCTAACTACTTGGCATTGAGTTTGAATTTGGATACTGGGTCGATAATCAACGAACTTCATTTACATGACCTAAACCATTATTGCTTTAAAAATTTATTAAATTTTTAAAATTAGAAAAACTGAATTTTATTACTGATATATCTAGCGTAAAAAGAATTGTCGGTGCGAAAAAAAAATCTTCAATGGATCATTAAATTTCTGTAATAAAATTAATAATTTAAATGATAAAAGTTATAACGAAGCTAATTATAATATTATGTTAATTAGTAATATAAAAATTAAAAAATGTAAATTAATTGAACATTCTTAAAAGGTTGCGCTGAAAAAGCAAATCATACATTTTTTTTTTACAAATGGCTTAACATTAAAATATTAAATATGTTATCAAATATGAATAGATCGCCATTAACAATAAGGCTTATTTCATCTGTTTAATAAATAAGTATAAAAAAAAAAAAAAAACAATTAATATACTTTTTAAAACATTTCCATAAAGTACTGAAAATACAATAATCTAAAATTTAACTCATTCAAAAATAATTCCAGTTATTAAGGTGCGCATGAAAAAAAAAAAAAAAAAAAAAAAAACAGCAATAGAATAGAAAAATGGAATCAGTTTAAATGAGAATTTATACAAAATACGAGCGCGCTGCATTGAATTGTATTTTTCATAAAACAATATTTTAACAGAGCTGTTGTTATAGTAGCATACTATTGCTGAACGCTATTCGTTCAGTTGAAGTAACTTCTTAACTCTCTCTTTCTCTTTCTCTTTCTCTTTCTCTCTATTTTTAAGAATACACCTTTAAAGCATCATCAGCATTTCCAGGTGGAAAGTTTATCAGAGTACGAGAAACAAACGGCAGTCTGGCTTCTCGATCTTTCTTTCGGCTCGTCCTTTCTTAAGAAGTAAAATGGACGATCGAAACTCTACAATAACAACAATCAACGAGGGCAATTAAGAAGGCACAAAAGCTCTTAACCCTTAGAGAACTAGCTTAAAGAAATTCGAGTGCCGGGGCACGAACTCAATTCTCCGCGACTCGGACAATCACTTTTCGCTCGCGCGGGCGAATGCGGTATTTATAGTCGAGGAACTTTTAAAAGCAGAGAAACCGAGAATCAAGGAGGAGAGGAGTGGTAAGAAGCGTCGACGACGGCTTGTAAAGTCGACGACGAGGCGCCGGTATTACGCTCCAAGTTGTTTCGCACGCCGTTCGCTGCATTGTCGGAAAGAGTTTCGAGAGCGAGAGAGAAATGCACAACTCGAAGGTGGAGTATAACTGCGGAAATAAGAGAGGGAGAGAGTAAAACGTATAGAGAGAGAGAGAGAGACAGAGAGAGATGGAAGGCCGGATTCCGAATCGTGCGAGCGAACATAATCCAGTCTACACAGCTGTGCAGCACAGTCGCTTTCGAAGGCAAGATGTAACTTCGTAACGCTACTGCAGTCGAAATACTGCTACACGCTCTTATGTTTATAAGGTGAAAAGAGAATTAAAAAATATAAAGAAAAAAAGTGAAAAAGTAAAAGAGAAAGAGGGAGGGAGAGAGAGAGAGAGAGGAGATGAGAAGATAAAAAGAAAAATACGAAAAGAGGGTTGTTTCTTAAAGTCGCGCGAGAAAATTTCGAAAACGAGTCTTAAAGCGATAGCTTGTAATAAATACACCGTAAGAGAATCACCGGTATTTTAATGAAATTTAAAGCCATTTAAAACTTGTAAAAATACCAGACTAGTGAGGGCAAAAATAAGAAAAATAATCAATAAAATTAATTAATTAATTTACTTATCAAATAAAATTTTTTCCTGATTATTAATTTCAAATGTATTTCCATTAAGCAATTCAACGTAAATAATGCTAGATTGTCAGAAAAAAAGTTTTAAGGTAAAAATAGCAGCAGAAGTTAATTAAAGTGTAATTAATTACATTAGCAATCTAACTTTTGACAAAAGAATCATTTACGGAAATGTACGCGTCAGCCGTGTACTAGGATTTCAGTCGCAAAGGCAAGTATCAAGTTATACTACCCTGGGAAAAACACACGATATTTTAATTACGCGAAAAGAGGAAAAGCGTAGCAAGTTTAAGAGATGCGAGTGACTCGACAGACTGACGAGACCCGGCTTTCGGTATTAGCTCGCAAGGGATTTCCTTTAGAAGAATGATCGAGAGGATAATCTTGGAAGATCCGTCGAGCCATTCGCGAGAGATATCTGCCAGGACGTCATTTAGTCAGCCGGAAAGCTTTGACCCCTCTTCTCTCTCTCTCTCTCTCTCTCTCCCTTTTTACCAGCTGGCCAATCTCTTCTTATCCAATAACATTGTTATCCGACTCTCGGATTCTGAGTCAAAGACGCGTTTTCTCTTTCTCTCTTTTTCTTTCTACGCGGGTACCTCTTCCCTTGTTTCTCTCTCTGTCTGTCTCTCTCTCTCTCTGTCTCTATTTATATGTGTACATATTTGTGTACATGTGTGTGTGTGTGTGTGTATGTGCGTGCGTGCGTGTATGTATACATACATACATACATATGTACGTACAAAAGGCACATCACACTACGAAATTTCATTTCGTCGGTGCAAAAATTAAGTAACTTTGGAGAGCTACTAAGAGAAGAAATGTCACCGCCGTTGTACTGTAACTTTGTGCACCGTGATATCAGTATTCAACTTACATAGTTGGTAATTTTCAACTCGAATTTGTACTTCGAAACTGAATATTAATCCGTAACTAATTAAGCTACGATAAGAATACCTTTTGTACCGTAATTAAATAAAGTTGCAAATAAAATTTTATAACCGCTCTATAATAAAAAAGGATTTTAAATTAATTATCGAAAATCAATTTGCGATTATTCGATATACAGATTTTTAACGTCAAGGAAACATTGCAAGAGATAAACTTATTAAAAAGCACCAACGAAGACCATCGAATCATGATAGAGTAGTTAGCAAAAAAAAAGAAAATCAGGCGATCCGTAATTTCAATTTCCGTGTCGAGAAGATTTAATTGATTTCTTTTACAAGATAAAATTCGCTTACAACGCGAAATCCTTTCGAGCTTTCTGCAATGCATCGACTATTCCCTCTCACTATCTTTCTCTTTAGAAACATCTTCCTTATTCTGGTGTACAGATTGTCGGCCGTCTTTGAAGTCCTTCTCTGCAAACGATCCTTCTCTTTCTCTCTCTCTCTCTCTCTCTCTCTCTCTCTCTCTCTCTCTCTCTCTCTCTGAACGATTCGCTTGCTAATCTCAAAGAAAACACATGCAGTACACATCGACGCACGCGTAATTTACACATATGCAAGTGAATGTTAATACGAGTATATGGAATGTACGGGTATACAAAGAACGAAGACGAACGCATGTACTTGTACAGCTCGTAAATAGAAACCAATGCATCTATTATAAAAAATTTTAAAAAATTATAACGATGTATTATTTATTTTTTTTTTTATAAGTTTGAAAAATTTTATACATTTTATGTTTAAATTTTTATATCGAAAAAGGAACTGAAAAAAAATTAATCAAATGGATCAAAAAGTTGATCGTAAATTTTCTTTGAAGTGATAAACTTACGTAAATCAACGCCAAAAAAAAGAAAACAACCAAAAAAAATACTTGCAGAATTTGTTTCCATCTGAAACATGTATGACACGATGAACTAAAAAATTTATCACGATTCGCGTGGATAAACTTATATGCAAATATGTACCAGAAAAATAAAATATACGGTCACGTTCGCAAATAGAAAAACGCAATTACAAATATTTTTAAAAAGGAAAAAAAAAACGGCGACAATATATGACAGCGTACGTAAAAACTGACAAACAAATAAACGTAAAATAAAACAGATAATACAGACGCATGGGGAGATTCGATATATGTACAAAAGGCGAAGCCAAGCTAAATATATACGTTCGGGATTTCGAAGGAGGATACCGTGAGAGTGAGTTAGAACACGGGGTCAGCGGGGATTTCGGGCTCCGTATCCATAGAGGAGGAGAAGAGAAAGGGGGCGGAGGAAGGGAGAAGGTTGCGCATAACGCGACCGAGCATCTAATTACCCTGAAACTCGAAAAGCTGCAGCAAATGCACGCCGCGTAATTTATCGAGTTGGTCTCTTCAGCTCTTGCGGCTTTGTGAGTAAGGGGGAGAGAGAGAGAGAGAGAGAGAGTGAGAGAGAGAGAAAGGGTCGGACAAAGATATAGATTGGTTTATGCGTTCGGGGGTTGGAGTGTTTCGCACATAGATGGGCTCCCGACGTTTACACGCGTGTGCGATGCTTTCGTATTGTATTCCGCCGTATTATAGAGAAGGAGACTCGCCGCGCACGAATTTATGTACTTGCAATTGCAACGTTGGATAAGAGAGATAACGGTTTTCATTGTTGTTATTCGCGGTATCGTTATTTAATGCAACTTTTTTCTTCAAATTCTTTCTATATACTTTCAACATCGCGCTGCAATTTTTTTCAAAAAACTATGTTCTCTATCTTATCGTTGAAATCCTCCCGTTATGATCCTTTATATAATGAATTAATAATAATAATAATAAAATGCAATTTAATTAAACCTTAAGTTAATCGCAGTTAACGAAATTCTAATGAATTTCTTTTTCATTAGATTGGATCGATTTCATCAATTTTCAAAAATATTTTTTACATATTTTTCTAAATATGTATTTTATAAAATTAATTTTGTATCAGAAAACTTATTTATTTCTGTATTCAAAAGCAATCACTTTTTTTTTTAAAATAACTCGTTCCACCCTTTAATTAATTCATGAAAAAACTTTATAACAAGAACTTGTAAATTATTAATTTAAGATCTAATTATGTTTACGTAATTAAAATGACCAATATTCCCATATAACGTATAAAACAATCACGAATTAAAAATATAAAAATTAAAAAAAATATCGCGTTGACAAAATTCATGAATAAATATTATTCGAGTGAATGAGTTTAACATGAAAGCACTAGACTTCATTAAAAATTGAAGCACTCTTATCCGAACGAGCGGAAAAAAAGAAGCGTGTAAAAAAAACGTTTGCCAGTGGAAAAAAAAGTGGGCATCGCGCGCGCGCGTTTACCACTTCTTCTCTTTTATTCTCCAGAATAATGGGACAGCCACCTTCCGGCCCGTTCTAACTACGGGGTCGTCGTTTCCTATCAATTCTCCTCTCCCAAATGGTCGAATCGATTCGCGCTCGGGTTTAATTCGCCAGGAGTGCGCACACACCAAGCGGATAATTTAAATAAACAAACAAAGCTAGAAGCTTATACGTCTCTCTTTATCTCTCCGTATGATGGCAATTTGCCACCGATCAAACTCCTTTCCCTCCATCCTTTCCCCCCTCGCTCGTCGGCCACTAATTCACGTGGCTTCGTGGGTCGCGCGTATCTATATATATATAATAAACGCAAGAGAACGATGTCGTACGAAAGAAGACCAATAAATCTTGAGAGCTCGCAGATTTCACGAAGAGACCGCGAACGAACGATGGGCTTGTCGATAATATCGCGTCGCCGAGCTTCGATGATATCTATACTGGTACGATCGCGAAAACGAGTTCCTATGCAAATTATTTTTAGTCTCTAGTGCTACACGAGCTCAGCATAAATATCCCGAAATAATTTTCCATTATGTGTTTCGAATATCGGAATTATTCTCCAAAAATTCCTTTCTATTTTGATGTATTTATTTATTGAGAATTCGTTCAAAAAACAACATAGTTTACCGATTATTTCATTAAATTAATAAAAATGTTGGATAAAGTAAAGTAAAATAAACAGTAAGAAAAATCGATTTTTTTTTAATCTATGTAAATTATGTAAATGTAGAAGTAATGTTTTTGTAATGTATAAAAGTGTTTTATTATAGGAGTACTTATTATTACTTTTGCATAACGAGATTTTGATAGCTTTAAATAATTTAATTTTCTGATAAATGGCTCGGTAAAATTGATTAATTCTTTGTTAGATTCGATAAACTAAGAATTCATTATTAATCGTGATAAAGAATCCAGCCTGACCAATTAATTATGCAGCTATACCGTAAAAGATATTACTTTCAATATTTTAAACGTTCGTAACCTACATTTATTTTCTATTTGCAATATTTTAATAACTTTTTAATCGTACCAAAGCCTTATCCAGCAAAAAAATCCAGTTTTCATCAGCCTCCCATTTTTAAAATAAATCTATAAACTATTTATATAAAATACTAACTCGTTACAATAGCTTGGAAAAGAATTTTTTAACGGATTCAACGCAATTTGCGTTTTTTTTTTTTTTTTTTTTTTTTTTTTCGAAATTGTAAAATAAAAGGAATATTCCCCGGTTATTTGAAGTAACGTTTTAACGAAGCACACGGAAAAAAGCACGCAGTCGGACTCGGATTTCAAAAAATTCAACGGCTCAAAAGTCGCAGTTATATCAGTACGCACGAATTCTCTTTCCCTTGGGTAATGGCAAATATCGCAAAAACAAACTTCGTCATAGCTCGCGAGTTCGCGCAACACCGACTAATTAAAAAATCCAAATCTATCGACTCGTTATATACTGACAATTATTGGAAAACACTTAGCTACTCGTGCACACAGAGTATAAGTAAAGTATGCAAATGTGTATGTGTGTGTGTGTGTGTGTGCGATGTTCGACGTCCTAGTCGTAAAGCTCTCTCATTCTCTCTCCCTCCTCTTATATAACGGGACTCAATTTAGTAGATCCTTTCTCTCTCTTTCTCTCTCTCTCTCTCTCTCTCTCTCTTACCTGTAGCCGGGACATATTAATCACCTCGGACTCTTCCCGTGCGAAATCACGACGACTTCCGCGGTTCATTTATCATTCGTCGAGCTCGATGGGCCCGAGCGCTCTCGCGTGACCCAATCTCTCTCTCTCTCTCTCTCACTCTCGCTCTCGCTCTCCTATTTGCACGTATGGGTGTGTGCGCGGATTCGGGTGGCATATCCGTGACGGTAAGCGAGTCGTCGGGCGCACGTGCCTCGCTTGCGAGACTCGCGATTCTGACAAGCTCGCGCTTCTCCTATATATAGGAAATGATAGAGGAACTGAGCTTGCCTCGTACCGATAATGGATCCCGATGGAAAATGAAAATTTTCTACTCACTTTTATATCCGTTCCTGTTTTCAGAGTTTTCTTTTTTCTTTTAAAGAATGAAAATTTTAACTTTTCATTAAAATTCACACAAACGTGTGTGTATGTAGGTAATCTTTTACTTTTGGGATACGAAAATTGAATTACAAAAATTTTATTATATGTATAAACTATTGAAAATTTTTAACTCAAAATTGTTATTTAGCTTTTATAATAAAATAATTTTCATTTCATACTTATTAAAGGAAAGACAGTTGATAAATTTTAGTATTTGTAAAAAATTAATATTTTAATTTTATGCCTTTATCAATTTCACATATGTAACTGTCTCAAAAGCAAAAACTTTTGAAAACATTTTACTTTTATGAACGCTAAAACCTAAAATTTAAACTTTATCAATGAATCTATTCATTTAAATACATAAAATATTAACGTTGAAAATTTAAATTACAAAATATGCTTAAAATGTGAAATTTTTTTTTTCGCAAAATATTAATAAATGTTTACATAATATTAAGCTTTTTCTCATTACTATTCAAAAAAAAAAAGGAAAAAATTCGTTTATAAATAAAAAATTTAATACATACAATTAATAAATTTTTTAAATATTTAAAAAAAACTTTGCTCATGGAAGATTTTTAAATTGAGAGGCTAAATTGATTCATTGAGGCGGTTTTAAAAATATAATAATATAAAGATATAAAAAAACTTTATTTACGGTGAGGCTTTTGAAACGACCAACGAATACTATTTAAGAACCATAAATTGAACCAAGGATTCTCTTAAAATAGTATAAAATAAAAGAAAAAGACACTATTTCGATGAAAAATTCGCGAAATAAAAGACGACGTGACGACGCTGATGTTGAAACTCGTTTCGATTATACGTTCAAAAATGATATATATATATATTAGGCGTGCAAGATCTTATAAGTCAAGTACATTGTCTACAAAAGAAAAATTCAACGAGTGACTTTTGTGACTCGACCGTCTGTGTGTGGATGCACTGCTTCGTGATGGAGTATGAGTAAAGTACATGTGCACTCATTCTTGTAACACTCGAGTTCTCTTCGCCAACTTGATTCGACTCGCTCTTTCCGCTGTATGCATTACTCCCTCGAGCACAGTTGACTTATTTCGTCAATTATGTCATCGCGTGTATTTACGAGCATCTACCTGCGCAATACGATTTATATTTGTATACGAGTGCGTACGATTCTTGGATCACTGTTTTAACTGCTTTTATTACATTGTCTATATCATATGTTATAACGATGGATTTATTTTGAGAGAGGAGAAATTTTATTTGATGTCACTGACCTTTTTTCATTCCACTTATTAATTAAAGTGAATTTTTCATTAAATATTCAAGATAATGAGATGATTAAAATTCAAACGAGCAAAAGAAAAAGTGTTCGTTAATATTTGAAAATTTAACTGTTTTTTTTTTTTTTTTTTCATTTTTCTTTACGGAAATGAAAATATGTTGGAATTTTAATTTTTTCAAAGTCACGCGATATCGTTAAGGTTTTTTTAAATATTTCTTAATTAAAAGAGAACTAATTTGTAAGATATTTGATTGACATTGTTTCGTCTATCGGTATAGAAATTACTTCAGCAACTCGTAACGAAACAACTCTAATAGTTGATACGAGTACAAGTATATCGATATACACAATATAAATATGCATCGTAATATATAAAATATGAATTCCTACAGTATATAATTTTGAATGTTATTGGGAATTTTTAAAGTGATTACCAAATATTTCGCTTTGATTGCTAAATTTTGCTACATCAATGTTTGTTGCATTATTAACTATTCATACAGTCAATTTATAGCAAAATGCAGATTGATCAATTAATTTACAATTATTTATCATTTCGAATAATATCCAGGTTAACTAATAATTTTAACGCTGTCATTCGCTCTAAAATACTAACGGTTATTCGTCCATTACCATTTACATTATTTACACACTTATATTACTATTCTATTTTAAATCTTATATTACTGTAAATTTGAAAATTAATCCTTGATAAATCCAAAGCTTTATCCCCGTATGTTTATTAATATTATTGAATGTTTATAAAAATGTTAATCGATTATTTAATAACTTGTTTAATATCTGATATTTGCATTGTTAATATTCTTATTATTTTAATATATATATATATATATATAATTGTAAACTGTATTCATTTCATAGTAACACCTTGTTCAATAAGATTATTTATGCATAAACGATATCTTAAAATGTAATTTAATCTCGAAACCGCTTTTTAATCTAACAAAATTTATAATTGACTATTAACCACGAATTGGATTTTTTGATACAAGAAGCAATTGACTGCTTTGAAAATTTTATCGTTTCAGATAGTACACGAAGATGATGATACGGAGAGTGGAGAAGCGAAACCCCCGCCGTTTATAACGCCACCACCACCGAATCCAAATAGTAAATTTAACTATTAAATTAAATAATTAAGCTTTAAATCATGAGATCCCAAACGACAATCATAAATGGTTTTCAATTTTAAATTGTAAAATTTAATAAGCTCGATTGAATTAGAAATCAAGTAACTTGAGAATATTCGCATTATATATTTCATATGTATATTTTAAAGAAAACTTTACAAAAAAGAAAATTGAATAGTTGAATTTTTTATATCACGTAATGCCGTATCTAACTTAAACATTTAATTATTAAAATTATTAATTTCAAACGTTCGATCGGCACATTTTTTTTCTTTCTTTTTTTTTTTTTTTTTTTAATAATTATAAAATCGACATAAAAGCAAGCTCGTCTATCGTCGTTCTCCTGTGAAAGAGAAGCTATTCGCATGGGTGAAAATTTCGAACGAAATTCATGATTGTACGACAAGGCGGAAGCTCATCAAGAAAGTGTCGCCGCTCGCAGTTCCGGGCAAACAGAGTATAACAAAGAGTCGCGTTATCCGTTTTTCAGGCAAGGACTTAATGAAGGGCGAGAAAGGCGAGAAAGGCGAAAAGGGCGAGAGCGTGCGGGGTCCACCGGGGCCACCCGGCAAAGGCTACGATCTTAACGATGAGGTACGACTGAAACTAATTTCAAAAAGAACGACTCTTTGCTATATCGTTATGTGTAACCAACTCGCTCGAGTTCCTTGCTCGCTTGCGCGCGCCCGCGCCCCTTAACGCGACTGCGTGAGTTGCCGAGCACGAAGAAATATCACTCTCGTACTTTTGCAATTTACGGCGTACCTTCTCCTACCACCCTTTTCCTCGCGCAAATATGAAAGGGGCGCTAATGCACTGGAAATTAAATATAATATACAGCCGCGGCGTCCTCAAAATCCCGAAAAGTCGATTGCGCTTTCTTATCGAATTAACTACATATCGTTTATTCATCGATTTCAAAATTAATCGTATCGATCGATTTTAATTCACTTCACCCCCCCCCCTTCCATCTCCAGCTTCTTTCCCACTTTTTTTTTTCTTTATAATTAATTAATAGTTTAACGATTCACGCGTTATAATTTTCTCTTTCAACATTCGAAAAATATTCGACAGCAAGAAATTTTCTAAAAATGAAGAAAAAAATTAAATTTTTTAGTATTAATCTTTTTTTTTTTAAAAATGAAGCTAATACGCATATTTCCGAAATTAACGAAAGTTTTTTTTTTTTTTTTTTTTTAACATTTTAATAAAGATTTAACGCAACCTGGTTTCAAAGAAATTTTTCTACAAATGTAAATTTTAAATTTATGCATGAATTTTGTCTATACGACATTAATGTGTAAAATTATTTATCGCTATTCAGTTTATTTGTGATTTTCAATTTAAATTTTCATAAAAGCTATTATTCGACGTTATTTTAATGAAAAATCTCTTTAAAGAATAGACTTATTTTTATTGAAAAAGAATTTTTTAATAAAAATCGTATTGAAATTAACAAAAATAATTTATATTAAATGTAACTGAAAATTTTGCTCGCTTAAAGGGCGAAAATTCTTATAAAAAAAATACCTCGTCGATGAGTTTTATTTAAATTTAATTTTTTGGTTCAAAGATCCGAGAAAATGATATTAACGACAAATTTCCGTCCATCGGAAATATGGTAAAATTTTATGTATTATTATAACGGTTTGTATACGGTGTAACATTTTGTTATTCCAGGAATTTATATCCAAATTGCCGGAGGGTCCACCCGGTGCAAAAGGCGATCCAGGCGAGTGCAGTTGCACGCCGACGTCGCTACTGACGACCTTAGCGAATCCGAAATTGATTCGAGGTGAAAAAGGCGAGGCCGGCGAGCCTGGACAAGAGGGCAAACAAGGACCGCTTGGATTGACGGTACCTCGAACGCTCGCACATTTTATTTACCTCCGACGTCGTCGTTGTCGCGACGAGTTCGATTATTTCGAATTCTTGTTTGTTTTTAACAGCGATGAGAATATGTGCGACGTTTTTTGCTTAGCGAGTTTACCAAGAAATAATACTACTATTGTCCAAGCTGTACAAACCATCGTTGAATTCCCTCTCTGCCATATTTGCTCTAGAAATATATATTTTTTTTATAACATTTACGCAACTCAAAGTGTATTTAATTGTGGCACGTCACTTTATTATTATTATTATTATTATTATTATAAAGTGACTCGATTTATTTGAAGATTCTCGATCTACATCGAAAATGAAAAAATTAAATTTAAACTATCAAATAATATTAATGGACGGTTCAATGATAAATTGAACGGTTATTTTTGAAGAATAAATTCAATATTTATTCGTGCGTGCTTGAAATTCTTTTTAATTAATTAAAAAATTTACTAGTGTATCAAACGTTTTAAAGATTTTTACATAGTAAGTACATTATTAAAACGGACGTAATTAATAAAGGATATATACGCGATTCATGTTTGCTTGAAAAATATTTATTTATTTTGTATTAAATAATGCTCGTCATAACAGTATAATAAAAACCTTAAAATATTAGCTCACGATAGCACTATAGTGTGTTTTCATAAAATATTTCCCAAATACAATATTAAGTTATAATATTTTAATTTTACAAATGTTATCTTCTTTTCAAAAACGTGTTTTGTTAAAATATTGAATTTATTGTGATCTTTGCTCTAATAAGATAAATTATTTAACACAAAAAAAAAAAAAAAAAAAAAAAAAAAGAACAAATTTTAAACTGTAATAATAAAAATAGTATATAATGAAAAAATTTGAACAAATGCGTTCACAAATTGCCAAGAGAGAAAAATAATAATTTTTCCAACGAATCCCTTAAACGAAAAGTCCTTAATTAAAATTTATAATCCCCTTTAATAAATAAAAAATGAATCGTCTACTATGTTTACCTTTAAAAACGAGGAAACTTTTACAAAAAATGCAGGCGCCATACCCAGTATTTTGCCTCGCATAGTTAGCAATAGATTATAAATGATGCAAGCGCGAAGCTTGTCCGATCCTTTACTTGCCCATACTTACTCAAACATACAAATAAACTCACACATAACGCACAGAGAAACATACACTGCATTGTAGAGCTGAAAGCAGCAGGTAAAATCAAAGCGTTGAATTTTCACAGGGAGCCGCGGGTCCACCTGGGGAGCGCGGACAACCGGGTCCAGTCGGACCGAAAGGCGATAAAGGCGACATCGGAACGCCGGGGCCCGAGGGATCTCAGGGCCAAAAGGGTGAGCCCGGCAAAGACGGTATGTCGGGAGAAAAAGGCGCGCAGGGTCCGCCTGGACCACCGGGAAAAGGAGATTTCGTATACGACGTAAGTACTTACATTCTATTTCCTTTGTGTGTGTGTGTGTGTATGTGTGTTTCATCTTTTTTTTTTTTTTTTTTTCTATTTTATATACTCATTAATTTTGTTCCAAGTGCGACAATTAAATATCAATGGTATATTAAATAATTTTGAGAATGCTTCGATAAATTTTTTAATCGTTTATCGACGTAAAAAGTAAAAAGTATTTTTTTTTCCATTATTCATGACTATTTAAAAATATCATAATATTTCGTTATGCACTTCTCAATTGTTGTTAAATTAATCTATATTAATAAAAAATTAACAATTTATAATTTTACTTTACTCTTAGCTCTTTAATAAGTTAACTTTTGACTTATTAAATGGCGTTCATCGCATTGCATCGTTAATTTTATAAAATTTTAATTTCGTTTTAACTTATTTATATGTTAAATTTTTGTCTTTAAAAAAAATATTTTCAACATAGAAATAAATTATCCGATCCATTACAGTACAAACTTATAAGTAATAAAAGTATTTAACTATATATATTTTTTGAGCTCGGTATAAAATTCCAACGTTTTTGTACAATAAGCGTAAGCCAGCAAGTCACACAAAGAAGATCGTCATTTTTTCTACGCGAGCAACTCAACTTCGATCTTACTCAACGTCAATTTTTTCCTTGTCATTCTCGCGAAAGTTGAGGGCAACGTAGAGAATGAGAGAAAGAAGTAGCTCGCGAAGAACGGCTTAGCGATAATGCGCCGGCGCGGAATCTCTCGATCCTTCGACGAGGGCGAATTCGTCGAATGGAAATGTAACGCGCGTATAGCTCCACTGGGAGCCGCGAGCGCCGCAAGGGCGACATTACTCGAGCAACATGTCCGGCGGATTACATCCTTCTACATCCGACTTCGTGAGTTTCGCGAGCGTTTTATCCTTTCTTGCGCGCGCGCTTTCACAGAGATAATCCGCAATGCGTATCTCCCGCTGCTTCTCGCATTGGCACGCCGAGAGAAGACGGGGAATATCAAAGCATACCTCTCGATGCTTTTGTTTTTCTTGCCGTTTTAAGCTCGGCACTTCACCGTCCTGGGACTTGGCATTCACTTTGACGGGATTCTTGCCTCGCCTCGCGCTTTGGATAAGAAAATGTGGTATGCTGGATAATGGCATTACCGTTGTGAACGTTTGGATTTCGCCTCGTTTTTATAGGTATCAGCAACGAGAAAGAAACTTTTCTTGAATTTTTACCTCTGTTTTTCTTGCGAGAAAGTCGCTACGACTGTTTCTGTATATATATATATATATATATATATATATATATATATATATATATATATATATATATCAAATTTACTCTTTGAACTGATAACTTTGAAGACGTTTATTTTTCAGCAATGCGTTTTTATTTTCTTTTTTAAATTTTATTACTTTGATATCCGCAGAATATTTTCTTTTCATCGAGCTCGGTTTAATTAAAATAAATTATTTTTCATTATATTTAAAATAAACTTTTTATCAAGAGTTGTATAGGTATTGACAAGATATATAATATGAAAAAAGAATTGACATAACTTTAAAAAATTCGCGCACGTCTCTTTCAACAAATTCCTTAAAATGTTTGATGCTTGCATTACTGAAGAAATGAAAGAAAATAAAAAGATGAATAAAAATTGGAAAGAAATGCAATGGATTAAACAAAAAACAAAAATTATTCAGTCGTCGTTGTTCACGCCTGTTGCACCAACGTCCCCACGTCGTTTGCTCTCCTCGGTTTCGTCATAACGAACTCTCGTCGTGTTCTTTCACCTTTCGGAAAATAAAAGGCGACTACTCGACGTCGTCGTCGTCGGCAGCTCTTGAACAACGGCTAACGAGGCGCGCGTATCTTCGCGGCCTCCGTCTGTGTCCGTGTAACTTTACACGCGACCCTTCTTGGCCTTTCTCTTCCGAGTGTTTGCCAGTCTGCGTATACTCTGCGCGCACACACTTACGCGAGGGTAAGAAAACAATGGCGACAATGAAAGAAAAAGCTTACGCGAGAGAAGTATGCCGGCTTTTGTAAATGTGTGAGCGATGGTCGGCCGAGAATGAACTCGAGAGCGCGTCAAATCTTGGAGTCGGATGACTTGACGTTATTTTTAATTTTTTTTATGATTTTTTTGCTTTTATTTTATTACCTATAGGTGTGTAATGCATACTTATTGTAACGTGAAATAAAAATTGTTTTTTTCTACCTTAACAAAAATTACACAAGCAATACAATTTTTAAACAAGAAATAGTATTTTTTGCAACAATCAGTATTAATGCAATATAACGAATTTTAATTTTTGTTTAGAAATAAAGAAAACATGCTTTTGTTTTCTATTTTTGAATATTAAAATGAAAAAAAAAAAATAAAATTTATTCAAGAACAGATATTGAATAATAATCTAAAAATTCAATTGCATATGCATAAATATTTGCTCTCGCGTGCATAAAATATTTCAGAACGAAGATAAATTTGTATTTTAATTTTCAGTCATTGAAAGTAATCAAATATTATTAACGTATATAAATTAAAGTATTGTTTGTATTTACAATAAAAATAAGTATAAATAAAAAAATTATTAATGTAATCAATGAGGTAGTTAAATCTACTCATATAAGTTTAATACCATCATGTAACTAAATCATAATAATTATACATAATTTATAATTACAGTAATTAATATATTTATGATGTTTATAAAACGATAATAGACGAAGCTAAATTCATAATTCAAGTTAATTTAAATGTACTTTTAGATACGAGTATTTTATTAGTACCAATAAACAGTTTACAGCGTTAAAAATAATATGATTTATTTACGTTACAAATATATCTGTACATTACGCTTATTTATTCTCATATTCAGAACGAGAAAATTTTATTTCCATTATGTTTTATTCATATTCAATTTTAGTCTCTATTCACAAAGACACGTATAAGCTTCTGCAATAAAGAGATACAAAAGTCAACAATAAAACGTTCCAAGAAGAAACATTCCGATGATTTTTAAATGCTTACTTTGCTTATCAAAAACAATATTTCTCATTCAGAACGAGAATAAGAGAACTTATAAAAGGTATCGCGAAAAGTCCCAAAAGCTCAGGCGTATTAACATTTATAACATTTCAATCGTACGGCCCGTGACTTACAAATCACTGGCAAGTGCTCGCATGCTGCACTTTTGCGCATTGCATTGAAAAACACGGCTGCGTACTCTCTATCTCCCTTCATCTCTCTATTGCACGCGTGCACACGAGGTACTTTTTTTCCGTGAACAAGGCAAATTGAGCATAGGACTTTATAAAAATATTTCGTTCGTTTCGGTATCATCGGGCATAATGCTGCTCGAACTGAATAGCGGCAAACTACTTGCGATTCGAGCAACACCTTCGTCGCACAAGAGACATCGAATTTTCAAAGTGTTAATGCCGGCGACGCTCAGCTTGATTCTGAAAAAGAAACGGCGGATGTATATACGGTGCACGTAAAGAGGGAAAAAAAAATGAAGAAAATCCGTGAAAATGGAAATTTAGTAAGATTTTTTCCTCGTCCCGCGAAAGACTCTTTGTGCACCCGGCAAGTGAAAAAAAAAAGAAGAGAGAGAGAGAGAGAGAGAGAGTGGGCCGAAAATTTCGATAACGAGTTCGAGGGTGTGCATTTTTGCACGTGAGGACGAAATTCCGCGATCTAGCGCGGAGAAAAAGCACGAAGGAATAATACGAGCGCGACGCGCATGCAATAGGCAGCTGTAGAAATTGCTTTTCTCGTTCTCCGGGGAAATCGAGTCGGTTGTCTTTCTTCTTCCTTCTTCTTTCTTCCTTCTTCCTTCTTCCTTTTTCCTTCAACCTCTTTATTCCTTCTCTTTTTGTCTCGTTCTCTTCGACGAATGCGCGGAGGAACATGCCAACGTTTTTCTTTGTGCTTGCAAAATAGCGTTTGCGTGCAGAGAGACAAACGTTCCCGCAGGATGACTGTATCAAACGGTTGTTTGGCTTGTCTCTTTCCTCTTAGGCGTATTTGCGAAACGTGTCTCTTCTCCTCGCCGCTGGAGGAGAAGGAGGAGGCGAAGGAAAAAAATTTTTTCTTTTACCTAAGAGCCTTTTGTACGTGAGAGAGCGGTATGTATTGCGCGATGTATAAAGTTTTCTTATTGTTTTGTCCTTGTGGCTTTATTGTGAGGTACTTTGAGTTAGATATATCATACGTAGTTATTTAACATCATCGTAAGTTTTTCTTTCTTTTTCTTCCTCCCTTTTTTTTTTTTTTTTTTTTTTTTCGTTTATTGCACGGTCGTTTCCCGCGTTTTGGTTTTATGCGTTTCTGCCAATTTTTTTTGTGTTTCTTAAACAACCTCAGGGTATATGTTGAAAAAATGCCCACAAATAAAGTACATCTTTAAAAATATTAATTTTAAATACTCAAAATTTGAATATCATCGTGATTTGTTTTTTAAATTTTATTCGCTTAAAAGACTTATTTTGAGCTTAACTTAAACTAGTTACAGTTTATTTTAAATTGATGGAAAATGATTGAAAATATGCGAAGAAAATTTAAACTTGATACAGTTGAAAATTATAATTTCAACACTTTATTCATTTACACTGAAATTTATTTTTTATAAAAAAAAATTGCAAGCTATCTCAAGTACTACAAATGATAACTCATACGAACATAAGCTTACCAATACTGTTGAGGTTACACGAACTCTTCGTACATTTTTCATTTACTTTATTCTACTAAAATTTTAGATACGTGAAAATAAAACGTGACAGTTGAACCGCTTGAAACATTTTCATTTTAGTTAAAACTTTATTTTCTCTGGGATTTAATTTTGTTACGAGATAGCTTCATCTATCATGCACAAAAACAATTTGAAACTTTGCAGCGCTAATAAAATACAAAGCTCAAAAGTTGACGAAGAAAAATCTTACGCAGTCGGACGAGATCGCAGGTATAGCGACGCGTGCGCGCAATAATGCTCATAAATTGATTATTCCGAGCCACATCCGAGCTATAAATAAGATGGAAAACTGTTTGTTCTCTTCTCTTTATTCATTTTCCTTTCGTTTCAAAAGCATGGCACGGCGGAGTCGAAGAAATCTATTCCAGCGACTTAGAAAACTTGATGAACAGAGGCTTCGTTAACGCGGATGATGAATTTGTGGGTTTTCGAGCTCGGCTTTCTTCGGATAATAGACGAATAGATAGAGAATGAGAGGATCAAGAGACAATAGGGAAGGAAGGAGATGTGGTAATACGTGCGCTAGCTAGATGCTAAAAGAGCTAGGACACTTTGCGCAGCAACAATTTTGACATTTTATTGGAAATTCTAACGAAACTTAATAATTTACGCCGAAAAATAGTCAAAGGAGTGCGTTTGCCTCGCTTGCATGTACTTTTTTATTTTTTACTTCGAAAGGCGAATTTCAAGATTTTAATCAGAAGAATGGAAATACTGACTTCCGTTTATATAAATATTAAAATATAAGCGGTTCGTATAAAAAGCTCTTGACTGAATAATTCGTCAAATTTTATATACTAATTATTTAAAAAATAAACTCGTTTTTACTTTGTGTACAAAGTACGCGCGTATCGATGAAGAGGAAATAAAACTCCAGCAAAGTACTCGTAGTATACTTATAGTTAAAAAAGATAAAAAAAAAAAAGAGAGAAAGAGAGAGAGAGAGAGAGAAAGAAATACAATTATGTATAACAAAGCAAATTTCAATTCAAAGAAAATTGCTTTTTACGTATAATTTTGTATGTAAAATTTATTAATGTTATCATGCTATTTAAAGCTGAATAAGTTACTTTATATTTTCACATGAACTATGTAAAATTACTTTATTGAATTAATCGTTGCTTTCGAAATAAAAGGCTTTTGTTCTTGGTATTAAATTACAAAGCACGAAAGCGTAACATTTACTTATTTTATTGATTGTTAGTGACGATAAAACTCTTAGAAAATGCGCATCAAAGGCTAGTGCCTCGTTAAATCAAAGTGTTCTATTTCGGCTGTGTAGGTAGCATTCCGCACATTTATACCTCGACCATCCCCTCATGCCATTCGGATGCGTCCGGTAGACCGGTGACTAAGCGATGGCATCGGTCAGTTATCCAACTACTAACCGCGACCATTTCTACTTAACTTTACGCATCACTCAAATTCCATGCTTTCGAACGATACGTGCTGCTGATGCTGCTGGTTTCGAATTTTGATAAAGATACATTAATAAAATTAATTACACCTATTAATTTAATACATTTTTTTAATGTTTTACATTTGAATTAAATTCTTGTAATAATTTCAGTGATATATATATATATATATATATATATATATATATATATATATATATATTAGTTAATGAGATAGCGTATGTTTATAATTTATGCAATAACTCGGCATATCAAATTAAATATGCTTTTAATAATAAGAATTTTTAAAATACTGTAAAGTATCATAAAGACATTTAATAAGATTATTATACGTGTATTAAAATTATATTTAAATAAATTTTTTTTTATGAATCGTAAGTAAATTATATTATTTAGTTAATAAAATACAGCACTTATCAACAAGAAATTATAAAAGATTGAAAAAAATTGTACGTTCTGATATCAAAATTAATTATTATTAATGAAATCGTTACAAAACAATATTACAACAACATTATTATCACATAATATTGTAAGCCTTTTAAATCACCAACAATCTGAGTCGCGCTAAAACCTCCCCTTCCAAAATTTTCCACTGGTTATGCGTTTAACGAGAGCTTAAATCGTCGGCGGTAAATGGTAAAGCTGCTTTCATTTTCACTTCATGTATAAACGACTTCCAAAGCTCTCGTACCTCGAAGGCTTTAGTCACCGCGGAGCTTCAAAATTTTAATAATTTAATAGACGCTAAAACATTTACAGCGCGCGTATTTAAAAAACTTAACGGATAAAAGGATTTCTTAACTTGAAGCAAGCGAGCGAAGCGGTTAAAAAATGAAGAAGAGCGCATTCACTGAAATAAACGAGCGTAAAGCGAAAGATATCTCGGTATGTAGCGTTTTTTACAAATAGAATTGCACGAATACTTCGTCATCGTTTATGTAGGTCAAAATATTTAAATATAAAGAATCGTTCAACTTGATCGCCGCGACGTCGTAACAATAGAACAATTCGCGCCGATATGGATGGTATCTTTTTCTTTACTCTACGCGTCCGGCACTTTAGAAATGATCGGGAAAGAGAGCGAGAAACGTAGGCGCGTGTACGAATACTAGTATGTAAGAGTTGCGCGAGAGAATTCGTTGTGATTTGGGTCAGCATTTATCATGCAAGCGCCGCATCTGCTTCGCTTCAAAACGGCTTCTTTTATTTTTTTTCTTTCGGTTCGCTTAGTTTCGATGAGTGTAAAAGCGCGGAGTCTCTGAAAATTACAGATTTTGCCAGCCCTTTTTACGCGAAAGCATTTAAGTGCAAATGTGTTCGCGTTAATATTGAGATTCGAGTGCCGCTTTTCTACGCGACAATGAAGTCTTTAAAGTAACGTAATACGGTTTAACGTCGCGCTCAATATTAAATGCAAAAATTAAACTGTGTATTTGAGTTTCGTAAATTTTTTTTTTTACTTTACATTCAAATTAAGATTACGATTGAGAATTTAAGATTTTCGTGAGAATCGCATCATATTGCATTCTTCTTCGGATTAAGTCGCGTATTGACTTCTTTAAGCCGACGTTTTGTAAATATTGTAATTTACTTATTCAGGGCAGACCTTAAAACTTAAGCTTATGCATTTACTTATTATATTATTGTTTAATTCTTAAATAACATTAAAATTTCTCGCCGAAAGAAAATTATTCGTTGGATGTACCTATCAAAAATTATAATTTTCACGCAAAACTGCGCAATTTTCAGAGGTTAATTTTAATGTACGTTAACTCGGTTATTGTTTTTTTACTTACATTTATCTGAAAGAATTATACATTTGATTAAAAAATAAATTATTTTAATAAATTTTAATTTAAAAAAAAAAAAAAAAAAAATTAATGTTATATTAAAAAATCTTGTTGCGATCCTTTTCAATGAGTTAAAAATAACTTTGTTTTTACGTTTATAATAATCGCAAAAATAATTGCATTTGCTTCGAATTGCAAATAAATATTTACTTTACAGCTGAAGTATTATCAAGCAGATCGAAAGATATCCTCGAAATTTAAGCATTACTCGATTGTTCGGTCATTGAATTCAAATATATTCAATGTAATTTATATAACACAGCAAGGAGAAATACATCCGGAAAATACCATCAATGTTTTGACAGTAAATTTAAAATTAACGAACTGAAAAATACATTAATTTGTCAACCTCTTAACTTCAAAATTTGTAATTCAATACTTTTCTTAGCTTTAGTGGCATTGAATTCTTTCACATTTAGGTCACAACTTTTCAAATATACATTTTTTTGCGTTGAAGTAAGGAATTTGTTCACCCTTCGCCGACGCTACGGGATTTCTCAAGGTAGATTTACGACTCGTTTATCCTTTTTTATCTTTCTCGATTTCACTTACATTTTAATTATTTAATTTTTTTTTTTTCTTTTTTTTATTTCTCGATACGCAAATGTAAAACTAGTGTAATAACTTTTTTCTAAAAAGAATTTTTTTTAATAAATTGTCGCAGTAAAATTCAATGACGATATATGTAAGTATTATTTCTTATAACGAATACAGAACTACAAAAACATACTACAGAACAATGAAACCGATAAAATTTTATGACAATTGCGAATGGAAGCTAGGTTTTAATTAAATTAGGAGCATAAACTGTATTGTATAAACAGTAAATATTAGATTAACAGTAAATATTAGCATAAACAGTAGATATTAGATTTATATAATTATAAGGGTGACACTCCTAGTGCTGTTAGAAAAAATCTTTGTATAAATAAGTTTTCTGTTGATAGTTAATTACAATTAAATTGATAAATATTTAATTCCTAATAAATTTAATTTAATAATTAATAAATTTTCTTTTAATATAATAATTTTATATGTAATATAATTAATAAGAATAAAAATGTAATAATAATTTTAATGGTTAAAAGTTTTATACAAGTTTTAATAATCGTTGCAAATACTCGGAATGAAAAAGTTATTTATCGTTCGATATTAATGAAAAATTTCGCGAAAAGTAATTTTTAAATCAGAGTTAATATTTTTTTTAATACCCAATGTTATTTATACTCAAAGTACGGCAAAATTGCATCTAAGTACAAGCTTATAACTTTCTCATATCGCACTAACCAGACTTTATGCCTTAATAATGTTATTTGAAATAATACTTCTTAAAGCAAAAAGTGCTAAGTCTAATGCGCTCTTGTGTACACAAAAGTTATGGCCTACAATCAAAAACACTCTTATCTTCCCCTCCCCCCCCCCTCCTCCTTCTCTCTCTTTCTCTCTCTTCCCTCATTCTCTTCTTCAATTTTTCTGGCGCTTACTCCTTTTTCTAATAAAATCAACATTCGTACAACGGTAGGCGAAAATAAAAAGTAAACTTGGATATCGAATCAATCAAAAGTTGCGCCTGCTGCTCGTTTAACTTATCAAAAAAGTAAGAAAACACACGGCGCACGTGTCTGTTATTATTTCCCGCTGACAAGCAGCGCGTTGGCGAGTTGGCTCGTCGTCTCGGTCGCAATCGTCGGAAATAACTCGTGGGAAGAGGGATAAGCGCAGACTTTGTAGCTAGTTCTCTTCGGTTGATTATTAAGTAAACATCGGAGATCGAGCGAGAGGAAACGAGAGAAGACGATAGAGAACGAGCGAGGCTCGTTTAATCCAAAACACGAGCTATCTCGCGCTCGCAAACGAGTCAATTGTATCTTCGGGATTCGTGCGCTAAGCCATTCATTGCGCTCCCGCTATTTCTTCCGTCTCTCTCTCTCTCTCTCTCTCTCTCTCTCTCTCTCTCTCTCTTCTCCATTCTTTCACTCAGTCACTACTGTATGTGCGCCATTTGCACTTTGACGCGTTATCCGCGAGCTTCAACTCCCAGTGGCAAGCGAAATCACGGCAACGACTAATTAGTTCATCCTGAACCACGCTATCAACTTTCTCTCTTCTCTCGTCTCTCTCATTTTGTTACCTTTATTTCTCTTTTTCCGTCACTCAATAGTCAAATGTTTAACGAGTTAATGCGCTCAGTCGCTCGATGAAATATGGATTTTGAACGAAATGAGGAAATACTTTTCGTTTTATTACAATATGAAATCCTTTCATGCGCTTTGAATTTTTTAATTTGCGGCAAATTTTCCTCTTTGATTAGAGAAATTAATCTGTATACCTCCACGAATATTCTTACAAAACTTTTTAATTTATTTAGTACATTCATCAGTTTTGGATATAACGGATTTTTAAATTCAATTTCATACTTTATTGTTCGAAAACAAATTATTTATAAAGACGTTAAAAATCATATTGTGCATAAAATTTTTACAAAACTAGAGAAAATATAATTTTAGAGCATTACATTTTTTTTTTAATCCGCACGGAAAATAACAATTAAATCTTTCAATTAATTATTTATGAATAATAAGTCACAAATACTAATTACTAAATTTGTAAGTTATTTATTAGATTATTTTGTTTGCAAATATATATCAAAGTTTATTATAAGCAATTATTAAGCAAATACGAAGAAATTAAATTAGATGAAAGAATTTATTTTCTCAGAGTAATTTCTCATAATTTTTTCACTTGGTATTATTGTAAAGTGTAATAGATTTTACTGCAGTAGTGCAAGCTTATTCATAGTAGCGCGCAGACAAGTATACCATATAGTCAGTGTTCAAAAATTTGATTATTGAACGTAAGTTGCGTCAATTTTCTATAAATATAACCTATTATTTTTTATTTTTCTTAATTATAGAAATAAAATAATAGAAAAAAATCTCAATAATTGATTAAATTTACAAAAATTTGTTTTTCGTATTCCAAAAAAGAAAGGATTGAATTTAACAATTAAAATAAAAAAAAAAGTTATAAAAAATATAAGAATAAATATTTACAGCTTATTTAAAACAACAAAAACTAAAATAAGAAATTTTATACTGCTAATTTTCCATTTTTTCCAATTATTCCATTTATTTGTACATTTATATATAATGAACATTCATAAAGGTGTCTGATCATATTTAGTCTTGCACTACTTCGTAATATTAAGATTATGTTTGCGATATAAAGTATTAATATCTAAATGATATTCATATATTTTAAAAGAAAGTTGAAAACTTTAATTAGTGTAAGCATATATCTTTGTAAATTATAAAAAACAAAACGGATAAAAATAAATGAAATTATTATATTTTCTTACGTAAATATTATGAATGAAAAAAGATAGCAATAATTGTTATCATTCCTCTGTATTTTATTTTTCATAGTAACAATAGCAGCATCATTAAAGGTAACGTAATGGTAATACAAAGTAATGTTACAATGCTATGTAAAGTAAAAATATAATAATAATAATAATAAAAAAAAAATTATTCTTCTTTAAGAATGTAAAAAATTTCAGAGCATTTGGAATATGTGTTCAAGTACTATTAGGTGGCTCATAAAATGAAATAACAATGTACGTGCTTATGGCTACGTAAACCGTTAACGTGCAATTTTTACGATTGGTGTTAAATAAAAAAGATAGATATAAAGTTTACATTATTTTGAACTTTGCCTTTAAGATAAATAACAATTAAATCACTTATTTTTATCTTATATTTAATTTTTTTTTTAATTTTGCAAAATAATTTTTTATGATTTTTATTATTTACCGAACAGTGCAATAAAATGTTACATATTTTTTATAAATTTTTTTAAATTTATTTTAAATACGTATAAATTTAGGCAATGCTTATTGCTACTAATAATTTACTGGTATTCGAATGCAATTTAACATTCGCTAATATCGAACATCTCCGTGTTTCGACTAATTGCCATATGTGCAATAAAATAAAATTGTTTGATTTTTGTTGAATTTAACTAAAGCTCAATTTTATGTAGGAATAAATTTAATGAGTCGAATTTATTGTTAAATATTTCAAATATGAAAAGGATTATTTTTGCAAAGGAATTACCATTTGTTCAATATTTGCTTTTATAATTTTAATAATAGATAATATATTAATTTAAATGTATGCTATTTACCAATTTTTTTTTTTTCTTTTTTTTTTTTTTTTTTCTTTCCATGTACTAACATTATATAATCGAGGACAAATGATACAAGCTTGTTCTTATACACATGTTTATGTTTTATCAAGTAATGGCGATGAAAAATAAAAACGATTTTCATTGTTTATTCTTGGTAACTCAATTTAATTATAAAATTAATATATCTTTTTAATACAATAATCATTAATCATAATTGGCAGCGTTTTAATTTTTAATTTGATGCTTTTAGCACTCGAAAATTAAAAAAATTTTACATTATTTGATAATAAAAAAGAAAAAAATATTCTCATCAGAATTTGCAGAAATGTGAAAAAAGAAAAAAAAAAAAAAAAAAAGAAAAAAAATCCCTTCGAAGATATATGTATAAATAGAAATTTGTTGGTAGAAAAGTTTCGGGTTGAAAGCATCAATTTAGGATAGAGCGGGTGCACTTTATACATGCAATTGTTAAAAGCTTACTTACTTTTTCATCTGCGATTAAATACACGCATACACAAAGCCGCGGTCGCGCGTGCTTTAACACACTAAAATTTCTGCTATAATGCGCATGCAGCCAAGCTGGAAGCCCCTAGCGTTCCACAAGGTGAGTGAGGTTTCGAATTGCCGTTATAGACTACATAAACCCCAACTAAGAAAGTTTCCGCGAGCGCTCGGCCGTTTGTTATAACTTAGGCTAGAAGGAGAAGAAGCGACGGCCGAGTATCTCGAGCAACAATGCCAAGATTATCTGCTTATCTCTAAATTAAATGGAGGATTAAGTTCCGCACTATTTTACTTCCTCTCTTTTACTTCTTTCTTCTACTCGCTTCTTTTATTTAATTTTTCTCTTTTCATTCCTTTTCCCGTTTTGTTGTTTTTGTTGTTGTTGATGTTGATGTTGATATTGTTGATGTTCGGAAAAAGTTTTCGGGCCAGAGTTGAAATTGCTTGTTATACAGGTTGATGAATAAATCCCAGTCTGAGAAATATCGTCCTCACGGAGAGCCGCAACTGTAAACATGTTTAAACTTTTTATATTACATATTTTAAATTTTGTGGTACATTATTAGAAAAAAACTCACTCACTCTGTCATCTCTTATTGAATGATCATTTATAATTTAAGTATAAAATAATTTGTGTACACTGTCTTAGCCGTTTTTCTTTCAAATTTCTTTTTCACTTAAATCGTTATCTTTAAAAAAGTCGAAAAATAAAATCTCAATCAATAAACATATTTTAATATAAAAAAAATATTAAATATTAAAATATAAAATCTATGAAAAATAAGTTTTATTTTAATTTTACCCGAATAAGAATCATTCGAAATACTTTTTTATTTAAACGTAAACTTGGCATTGTTGTTATGAAAAATTTCATTTTGTAAACAGTATGTTTGTTCGGTATCGTGAGAAAATTTTGTTTGTTCTAATTAACATAAATATTTCATAAATATTTCATAACAGACGGAAGGTTATACTATGCGTCCCGGACTTCCTGGACAAAAGGGAGACGAAGGAAAGCCCGGCCATCCGGGTCCAAAAGGTAAATGTAATTTACACTAATATAATTAGAGTCATATAAAATTAAAGTCGTGAACAATTAAAAGATATTACGGTCGAATGCACTATTTTCATAGTTGCAAACATTTCATTTCATTTATTCGTTTGAAAATATCTTTTCTAAATAAAATAATTATACAATGATATATGTATAATTAATTATTTTTGAAACTTGTAAAAATTTTTTAAATTATTAAAAACTTCTAAATGTATTAAATAAATAGCACAAAGGAGCAACATTTTTAGAAAAATCTTTTTATGTTATCATATTATTTCTACAATAATTTGAAATTTTATTAATGCTGATGACATTTGAAACGTTAACTTGAATTTTATCTTTTAAAAAGTTTATCTTTTAAAAGTTTTAAGAAACCGACTACTTTTACGAAAAGACACATCTTTGTATAATTTGTAGGTGAAGCAGGCGTGCACGGAGCTAAGGGGGTGAAAGGCGACCCAGGACACAAAGGAGCAAAGGGTGACCACGGCAAAGAAGGATCTCGAGGTCATCAGGGTCAAAAAGGCGAGCCCGGAGCACCGGGTGTTCCAGGATTGCCGGGCGCCGTTGGCGATGTCGGTCGAACCGGCGAAAAAGGCGCCAAGGGTGATATGGGTCCCGAGGGCAAGCATGGACCGGTCGGACCTCCGGGTCCACCTGGTATCGGTGGCGTCAACGTCGGTGATACTGGTGAGTTTATCCCGATTGCTAATGGGAATGACGGAAGTTTGAATTTTTCGTCTTCGCCAAAAGCGAGATCATCGATTTATCGACATTTTGCTAATTCGGTGAAAATCGAAATCAATGTTTTCGAGAAAAATTTTCACCAAATTTGACGATTTACTAATTTTTTTTTTGTAAAAACTAAAAAATGTATCTGTGCATGATATAAATTTAGACGTTTACATCTCTGAGTTTTATTATTTTATAAATTGCTTACTTCTACGTAATTACTTTATACCTTTGTGGTACATTAATTTTGAAAATATTTTTACTATTCTCGACGACGGAATTGTCATCAAAAAAAAAAAAAAAAAAAAAAAGAAAGAAAGAAAAAAAATCGTTAAAACTAAAAAATAATGTAATGCAGTGAAATAGAATCATTTCAATTTTAAATTCAATCTCAACTTTACCTCATTTATTTGTGCTCTCTTTATTATGCCCGTATAAGTTGTTTCTTTAAAACTTTGACTCGAAGATTTCATTGCTATACTAGACATTTATTCGACATAAAAATATTTATAAGTATCTTACTTGACTATAATGTGATAAATTAAACTGCGAGATCAATAGTGCCATCTTACGGGGTAAAGCAGGTTATTTATACTGAAAACCGTAACTAATAATGGCTTTTCTCCTCATGACGGTAGAATAGAAATACATGCAGCTTTTCATTTTTTATCAGTTGGCGTTAGAGGATTAAAAGGTGAGCCCGGCGAGCGCGGCTACAAAGGCGATTTAGGTCTGAAAGGCGAAAAGGGTGACAAAGGTGATATAGGACCGGCCGGTATACCTGGTATTAATGGAATACAAGGTCCTCAAGGTTATAAAGGTGAACCAGGTGAGATGCTAGATTGAACATTATAAAACCGTATATCCCTGTAAACATTTTTATAAATGAAGGGAACTTTACTCTTACTTATTACAAAAAAAAGTTATGGCTACAAATTTTAAAAAATTTTATTCTATAGCTGGTAAATAAATTTCATAGAATGTATAAATATTTAACGGTTCTTTTTTTCTATTAGTTTGTTATTAATTTTATTATTAATATAATTAATTTATCTGATAAAATAATATCGATGTATTATTGATAAAAAGTTTAATTTCATCAATGCATATTATAAAGTAATTTAAATTATAAATTTAAAAATATGTAAAGTTAATTAACTACAATATTACATTGTGAAATTATTAATAACTTTTCAATAGCTAGGCTATGGAGTGCCGTAGGCCATGCTGCATGATGATAATAACTTTGTTAACTTATTATATCAGTTTTTAATTTTTTCAATTACATTCAAGATTTAAATATTAAATAAACAACAAGATAATGTTCATAAAAAGACTAAACAAAATTTTGACTTATATTTGTATTTTTACCCTAGACATTAAATAGCATTTATATTAAAACTTGTATGTTTTATTGAATTCTTTTTTTTTTTTTCATAATTTTTACGTAAATGTTAAAAATTAGTAAATATTTTAGAATAAAATTTTTCAAGCAAATAAATTTCTTTTATTCTCTTTTGTTTTTTTTTTTTTTTTTTTTTTAATCGAAGTGAAAATTTAAAGTATTAAATAATGTACAGATACACATTTTGAAACGTAATTTTTAAAAATAATCAAATTACAATATCAAGTTTACAGATGATTCTTTGTTTATTTTGATTTAAAGCCGTTACATCGCTAAATATATAACGATAGCAGTAACACGATTTGTAATAAATATCACCAATTTAAAAACTTTCAAATACTAGTATGTCATTACACCATACTTTATGATAACCATATAGATTCAATACTTTTATTTATTAATCCATGCTTGTATTTGTATTTATCCTGCAAAAATGCAAAAAAAATAAGGCAAGGACGGTGTGCCGGGCTTTCCGGGTACGCCGGGCTCGAAAGGCGAGCGCGGCGAACGCGGCTCACCGGGAATAACGGCTATCGCGGGCTCGGGAGACTACATCACGATCAAAGGTGAGAAAGGTGAGGAAGGTAAACGTGGTCGCAGAGGAAAACCCGGACCACCGGGCCCCGAAGGTCCTCCCGGTAAACCTGGCACTACCGGCGAAATTGGCTTACCTGGGTGGATGGTGAGAGATGTTTTTTTACTTATTTTATGTTTGCTTATTAAAATTTTAAGCAACAAAATAAAACAATTGAATAAATAATTATATAAATAAATATATACAATACATAAACGTATATAAATGGACACTCAAATTCACAATTTGGTTAAATACTGATAATATATTTACTTTTTGATAAATTTAAATAGTGAAAATAACTTTAAATAAGAAAAAGATCTAATAATTATTACGGTAAATTTGTCGATTAAGTGGCTGAGATCTTGTAACTGGACAAGTCGCCCTATTTTTTATTTGCGTAATACATTCAACAAAGACCGTTTTAAGGCTCAAGCCTTGCATTTAAGACGCGTTTCGCATGTATAAATCAATGATACTTAGTGCTTAGTGCAATCCAATTTAAACAAGCATTGAATTGAGAAAATAATCGTTGCAATTACTTTGGTAAATAGGCTCTTTTTCTCTTTTACTCGAATCTTGCTGTATTTTACATTTTAAATAAAAGATAAAACCGTAAATGTCCAACCGTAAACATTGGATGTATTATACATTCGAATAAAATTGTTATCGCGCTTAACATAAAAGTTCGTATAAAAAAACGTTTGATTTTAATATTGTAAAAAAGTTGTTTTTATTCAATATCGCGAGAAATGATTACATATTCATTTTTATACATATTTACAAAGACGTGTACAAATGCTTTTAAATATTTTAAATATTTTTTACGCATTAAAATATAAAAATTCAATTTAATTTCATGCTTACTCAAGAACACGATAAAGGTAAGATTTCTAATTTTAAAGTTATTGTTATGTATCCGTAAATTTGGAGACATAATTTTTTTTTTTCCGATTAAATTTTCATTAGTTTTAATTCGTTAAAAAGAAGAGATTTGTATTTTTTTTTTTTTTTTTTTTTTTTTTTTTTATACAAAAGAATGCGTCAATTTATATTTTCTTCTAGTATTTTATGCGTTTTAGCGGAATATTGCAAGTTATTATTTCTTATTATATAAAACAGAGTACTTTATTATACCTATTATCACACATGATGTAATTGTATTTAATGCAATATTGTCACCGTATGTATAAAATGTCACCGTATTTTTGTAGCTAGAAATTTCTTTCTCTCTTTTTTTTTATATTTCTTTTTTTTTTTTTTTTTTTTTCTTTTATTTTTTTACGAATGTACGTGCATCAGCTAGTACAATTACGCTTTATTAATTAACGGCTCGATTTCGTTAATTGTGTTTAAGAGAGCAGAAATTTCGCACGCTAATTATATCTGCAATTGAATCGTTTTCTGTAGGGACGACCGGGCACGCCCGGAATACCTGGCAACCCAGGACCAAAAGGAGATAAAGGAGAACCCGGAGCTCCGAGTCCTTACGGCTCGTTACATGGTGTAAGTGTTTAATTTTATTAACAACTACTGTAATAATAATTATTATTTTGCCGAGCTCGTAGTTAATTTCGTTTCAATTAAATATTCTTGTAAGGTTCACCTTATAATCCAATGATTTCAAATGGACGAGGATATTTTAGTTTGCATTAGTCGTTCATATCGTTGTATTATTTCATTTTCGTCATTTCGAATATTTCGATTCAAAATTAGATATCCATTAGCATAAGATAATACCTTGAAGCTTGGTTATTGATTTATTTCGGCGACTTGACAAGTTTTAAAACTAATTACGTATCTTCATTTTTTGAAAATCAGTTTGTCACTTGGCTTTTTTCTGTTTTTACAAATGCGTTTCGCAAATCTATGTAATATTTCAAACAGTGCGCTAAAAACGTTAATTTAATATCATAATAAATTATTTTATTATCGTATTAAAATGTTCAACTATTGTTTCAAAATTTTCAGATGAAGGGCGAAAAGGGCGAAAAGGGCGAGGACGGCTTTCCTGGAATTCCCGGTAGCGCCGGTCGAGACGGACAGCGAGGGCCACCCGGACCAGCTGGACCGCCGGGTTTACCCGCGCAAGGTACTTACATTCCCGTGCCGGGACCACCGGGACCTCCTGGACCTCCTGGACCACCGGGACCTGGAATTGGCAAAAGTCACATTTACGGTGAACGCGATTATTATGGTACCAGACAAGGTGAGCGTATCTTTTTAAATGATCAAATTCGGTCTGTTTTTTATGATTGCGACAAAAATTGTTGTTTTATACCGAATTACAAGCTATTCGATCTTTGTTATTCAAATTCTTTAAATTTCAAATAATCAATTTTTTAAAATCTATATTTTTTTTCATTTAAAATTATAATCGCCAAAAAACGTTCTCATTTACTTTTTGTTTTATTCCTTCGCGTTTTTAAAAAGTCGTATAGAAACGATATTATTTTCCAGAAATTTATTTTGTATTATATTTCGTATATACGTCACAGACATAAAGGCTGAAAGTATTGCTTACAATTTTATTTTAGTTTGACATTTAAAAAAAAAACAAAAAAAAAAAAAAAATAATAATTATTGAATACTGACAAGTTTACGTGTACGTGTACGCAATTTTATGAACTTTTCTCCGATTTGTCGAGCAATCGAAAACTTTGTTATTTAAACCACGCGCAAAGTAAGTAATCATTCGGCACTTTGACGTGGTTCCTTTAACGAAAACTACACCTATACATACTTATGTTTATATATATATATATATATATATTGATAAGTACACGTTGACTCATGCACGCGAAGTTCCATGAATAGAGAGAATTAATTTGAGTTTCCCCTTGCTCTTTCTATCCGTCTTTCGTAACGTTTTGCATTTATTTTCGTCCACTCGCTGTCGTCATGCCGCAGGACTGAGAAGCAGTCTGGACGAGCTTAAAGCTCTGCGCGAGCTCAAACAGCTTCAACTGAATGAACTTAAGGAGCATCTGGGTATGATATTCGAGGCTTTTTGCACTAAAAGATTCTATGCGCGTTCTCTTCTCATCTTTACATTTTCGTACTTCTGTGTATGTAGTACATGCACATACGTTTGCGTACATGGAATATTGCATTTGCATGAGCTAATTTATCATATGAGTTTTTAAATATAAAATTATATTTTTGCAAAAACAGTAGTACTCCTTTTTTAATTTAATTTCCATAATGTAACATAAAGTTATTTTTCTCCTCTTTATAATTTAAATTTAGTTTAATATTGACTACGTTTTTGCACCATTATTACTAGCAAAGTATTTTTTAAAAATTTAATAAAATGCAATTTTTTTCTTCTTTAGTATATATGCGATTGAAATTATTGTGCAACATAATAATTCATGCAAGGAATATAATTTTAGGTGGTAACACTGCTGCGACTAGGGGGCCTTTAGAAACTACAACGAAAATTGTTCCAGGAGCAGTCACGTTCCAAAATACGGAAGCTATGACTAGGGTATTTATATGATTATTTTTTCTCGTAATCATTCTGCGAAATCAACAAATATTCTTTATATTTAACTTTTATACGGCATTATTGATACAGATGTCTGCTGTGAGTCCTGTAGGAACTCTGGCTTATATTATAGACGAGCAAGCATTATTAGTTAGAGTCAATAACGGATGGCAATATATACCGGTGAGTTATTATTTTCTTTTACATCTAATTAATGTTCTTAATGAAATGAATGTTAATAAAAAAAACGTTTTTATATTTTACGCATTGATTATATAATAATAAATTTCTCGACAATGTAGTCGCGTCGCATGCATAAAAAAAAAAATCATATATCAATTGATATGGTACTGATCAATTATAAAAAATTAATTAGCCATTAACCATTGCAGCTAGGGACGTTGTTGCCGATAACAACTCCAGCGCCGCCAACAACTGCATCGCCACCGGTTAATCCGCCATTCGAGGCTTCTAATCTGATCAATCAGATTCCCATGAAAGCAGACGGCACTAGCGTAAGTGATAGAGATTATTTAAATTCACAATAACTTCAGTACTCGCTTTAATAAATTATATTTTACCAACTATTTTTATTAATAATGTTTTTTTTTTTTTTGTCTTTTTAACGCTGTCTAGCGGTATCCAAGAATGGTACAGTATTTTAAGCTACTTACATTTTTTAGTGTTTGCGTAGAATATGTTAGACATAGCATATGGTATGTTAGACAGTACTGGCGATTAATAATAAAAAATAATATCGATTTTCTTATTTATTCTGTAGATTGAATAAATTCCTAATTTTTATTGAGTATTTTTTATTTATTTATTTTTTTTATTTTATATTTTGATAAATTAAAGTAAACATAATAATGTTATTTTAATTAATACGTTGTAGACAAACACCTAATGTTTATATTCATGCATGCACCGTACCACATATATTATGGATGATCGTAATGCATAATTTAGCAACATCGTTTCAATAAACTTTGTAAGTTTCGTGTATGATTGATGAAACTTTAAAAAGGAACATTTCAAATCTTGCGATATGACTGCCGTCCGCGCATGATAAAATAAAACGTTGGAAGCCAAGCGGCAGAAAGTAGAGAAAAAGAAAATAGTTACTTCCCTCATGTAGCTCTTTTTCAGCCGTTAACAGCCTTTTTCCCCCTTGTGAGTAGTAGAGCGCGAGTTTCTCTCTGCGCCGCGGCGCATCAATTATTCTTGTCGTAGTTTTAATATTTATTGAAACTCGCAGAAGTGCGAAAAAGAGTTAGCGCGCGAGGTAAGAAAAAGCAGCTTTGAGAAACATATTTATATGTATATATGTGGTATATTTCACGTTAAATGTACCAATATGGGTTTTGAAAATTTCAAAATAAAAGCCAATTATTAATTTTTCAATGAAATATTATCGAATTCGACCTTATTTTTAATTTTATCATGTACTACTCGAATACTATTTTTTTTTTTTTTTGCCGAAGGAAAATTTTATGGTTGTTTTATTATTTACAATTAAATTAAAAAATTAAATAAAAAAATGAATAATTTATTGGATTTTATGTTTTAAAAAATTTTTAAAAGTAAACATTGATTTTTTTTCTTTTTAATTTTTTTTTTGAAATTCAACATTTTATAAAACATTACATTAAGATTTTACAATCTAAAACTCAAATGAATAACGAAATAATTTCAATTTTAAGTTTATAAAACTGTATTTATTAAAAATTTTCATGGGCATAAAATATAAAGGTGACTTACTTCATGAAAAAAACATAGCAATCTTTAAATTTCTCGTTATAGTTGGTATGTGTTGAATAATAATTATAGTAAATTATTGAATAGCAAAATTAAAAAATTGAATAACAAATTTTTTATACCTTTCGAGATTTTATTTATTTATTTATTTTTTTTTTTTAAATACTTTTTTTTTGTAAAAATTTTTTTTAACTAACATTGAAAATGCTATTTATGTTTCTATTTTTATTTTAAACGTAGTAAATTATTGAGCATGAACTTGTCTGAAGCAAACATCGGAGAGTTTTTATTGTATCAGCAAACCGACAATTTTAAAAAAGATACAGTTTATACAAATATGAAAATATTTAAATTCAACAAAATATAAGAATTTCTTATAGATATTCGCGATCTTAAATATTTCCAAGAAGCATCGAAATTTCTCCCATATTCTTGATGTTATATACTCATAAAAATCATGGTGAATCCTATTAAAAAAAAAAGCCAAAAAAAAAAAAGAAAGAAAAAAGAGGATCTCGAATCGGGACTGCCGGCATAAAAGCCGTCGCGAAAGAAAGGGCCATTGGAAATTCATTCGTCCATAAATAACCTAAGTATAACGATGTTCGAACTACGGCGCCGTTGCCCTCCCGCCGCCCCCTCTCCCCCCGCTTTTATAATGCAAGAGCTCTCCGTTTCTTGCGTCATTTTCTTTCCACCCTGCCCCCCCCCTGCCAGCACTTCTTCTTTTTTCTTCTCACTTTACCTTTTTGTACCTGGTATAACTGCAGCTACACATGGCGGCGTTGAACGAGCCCTACACCGGCGACATACACGGAGTAAGGGGCGCCGATTACGCCTGTTATCGGCAGGCGAAACGAGCCGGCCTGAAGGGCACTTACCGTGCCTTCCTCAGCTCGCGCGTCCAGAACGTCAATAGCATCGTCAGGCCTGACGACCATGATCTACCCATTGTCAATATTAAGGTGAGAAAAGCTTCTCTTAAATTTCCATTCCCCATTTTCTTTTTTCTTTTTAAGCGCGTGGAAGCTACTTGATAAAAGAAGCGGCACGGATTTTTTATTATCGAATCTCTTGAGGTATCCATGTCTCTTCTTATATGGGTTATGCAACAATGATTCTTTAAGTGATATTGGCATAATATTTGCATTTTAGTCATTTTATTTTATATATATATATATACATTTTTTTTTTTTTTTTATTAAAAAACTTTAAATTACTAAATCGCTTTTAAAATTTCAATAAACAAACCGAATTTTCTCTAAATTTTATTTATTCGTAATTCATATTTATTAACAACGTTTAATAAATATTATTTATATTTTTAATATATTTTATGTACGATTCATCGATATGATGAACAAAATTTGAATAGAAAATATGTAACGAAACATTTTTATTATCAAGTTTTTTGTTATTTTGTTATTACATAATAATTTATACTTTCAAAATAATTAAAAAAGATACACAGTCTTAAAATCACTTTAGCTTTTTCTCGTAAAGAGTATTATTACTTATATTAAATTATAAATGTTGCGAATAAATTTAGTGTTTTTTTCTGCATTTGAAATGAATATTATTATAAAATGTAACGGCTTTTCAATTACAGGGCGATGTTTTATTCAACTCGTGGAAAGATATATTCAACGGTAATGGTGCTTACTTCTCTCAAAATCCACGAATTTATAGTTTCAACGGAAAGAACATTCTTACGGATTATACGTGGTATGTTTATTTTTATTCTATAATTATTACATTTTCAAACATTCATAAAAATTATTACAAATGATAACGAGTACTTCATTAATATTTTTTTTGTTTTTTGTTTTCTTTTTTTTTTTTTTTTCATAACGTATTGTGTAAATTTTAATTTGCATGTACAGCAGTTATAATTCAATTTGTTGTGTTGTATAGCAAACGTGCTTTTGATATAAAATAATTTGACATACTTTACGTAAAAGTGTTATCCGTTTTATTTATGTTATTCATCGTATTATTTTAATACTTGATATCAGAAATTTTAATTTTCTTATTTAAAATAAATTTTGTGTACTTTTATCATCTTGAAAATAATAAGATAACGAAAAATTTGTATTCATTTTTAAAATATAAACGGTAATTAAAATTTTGTTCGTTCTAAAACACATACATTAATTGATAATTAATTTTGACAGGCCGGAAAAAGTAGTATGGCACGGCTCGCATACTCATGGCGATCTCGCTATGGATATATATTGCGACGCTTGGCACTCGAGCAACGCGAATCGTTTTGGTTTAGGCTCACCTTTGATCGGCGGTCGGCTTCTCGAGCAAAGACGTTACTCCTGCGATAATAAGTTCGCTTTACTCTGTATCGAAGTAACGAGCGAGCCAACCAAGAGACGCAGACGACGTTCTGTAAATGACGAAGACGAAGAAGACATAGATCAGGACGAGGACGTTGACGAGGAAGACGATGTTCTGCTAACAGAGGCTGAATACACCGAGCAGCTACGGCAGCTCTTTCGGGACTAAATTATATTGCCCAAATAGATTATTACATATTGCGCATTCTCGTTTGAGGAAGGACGAGGGCCGCGTTACTGTGCGTGTAAATAATTGAGGAGAAGTTTTATTTCGAATTATATACTTTAAACGATCTTATCATTTTTCCTGCGATGCTAATTTTCTTTATAAATGTCTGCATTATCGACATTATCGACATCATGTGGTAAACAAAACCTGATTGAAAAAAATCTATGTGTCGATTTTTAATTCTTTATCTTTTTTATATTCAATATAGCAATGCTTATTAATAACGCTTAAACTTATGAAATATTAATGTATAAAATATTCATTAAAATTTTAAATTTGTCAAAAGAAGTTCGAATAATTAAAAAATTATTCAAAATTAAAATACTAATTTAAAAATATAAACAAAAAATATGGCTTCAAATTACTAATTTAATGTAAGAAATATTTTATTCAAATTAGTTTTTATTACTTTATAATTAATTATGTCTTGAAAAAACTTTTCAATCAGGAAAATGCGGCAAATTTTTATTCTTATTAGTTTTTTTATTTCATATTAAAGTTTATCAAGAATTTTCAAAATACTTAACTGTTGTACAAATGCAACTGAAAATATTATTAAATTTTTTTTTTTTTAATCAATTTCTTCAGTTTTATCTCTGAAGACTGATCATTATAAATATTTAAGAGGGTATATATGTTCCGTTTGATAATAGAATTTATACATGATTATAATAAAATTTTTCGTATACCATCATTCAATTTGTAATTCATCGTGAAAATTCTAATATTTATAAAATTTAAATACTTCCTACTGATGATTATAAACCTGTCTAAATAGTTCGGTTGATAATCGCATTTTATAATATTAAACATAATTGACAATATTTAATTATAATTAAGAAAAAATTAAATTACTTATATAACGATGTTTCTACATTAAAAAAAAAAAAAAAAATACATGTTTAAGTCAATAACGAATAAGCAAATAATTTATTGTTTTGATTCTTATTCAATAATCTTAATCAAAACAAAAAAAAATCTCATTATGATTTTAATTTTATCGCAAAATAACTAATAATAATCATATATAAATTCTTAAAAGTATAAACTATCATTGTAATCAATTCTTAATTCACGAACTAAGCACGCACGATTCTAAAGTAAATTTTATACAAGATTGTAGTAGAAAATTTCAACTAAAAAATATTCGAGTTCGAAATCGTGCAATGCTTGCGACGTCTCATTAAGTGTTTCCCTCGTCATGATATACGTCCAGTACTTAGCACATTACTATGATTGAAAAGAAAAAAAAAAAAAACATTTAAAATAAAAAAAAAATCTTGTCTCCTCTTTTCCCAAAAACACATATCTCATGCGAGTTGTAATGTACTGTCTAGATAATAGTTGCCACCTTGAAAATAAAGTAACCCACAGTGCCATGGGTAAAAATGCTTTATTTGTCTATAAGTTTGAATTTTTTATAATATTTAAAAGGTTAAATAAAAAAATACCAATATAATAATAAAACAAATATTCTGAAAAGAATCTATAAAATTCAAAATATTAAATCATTTAAATAAACACAATGTTTACATATAATTGGATGTACTCAATATACATGTATAACGAGATTATAGGTTTGAATGTGATTATGTATAATTTTTTACCCAAGGTACAGAAAAAAAACCATAACCATATCAGTGCATATGAGTGTGTGTTAGATGATAAGACACAATTTTTTAAAATGATTTTCTTCAATAAATACCAGTATCATCAAAAGTAAGAGGCTAAGTTTAAATATACTTGAGTCATTTTTTAATTCAATCAAATTATTTTGCAAAACTCAATTTTTTTTTAAAATAATTAAATGTTGCCTTTCTTAATTTTTATTTTTTAAAGTAAATATTAAAGTTTTTTAATCTTTTTTATATCAATATATTCAAGTGTGATAATTCAAAAATCATCTTTTACACACATTATTTTGCTTGATTATAAAACGAGTGAATAATATATGTAATACCACGACAAAATAACAGCTACATCGAAATATTACTCAAAAAAGCTTGGCCTAATATGTAGTGAAGATGTGAAAGATGAAATTTTTTATACATATAAATGCCAAGGTCAAGTCGTTTTGTCGATTTATTAAATTAAGTATTGCGTTTAGTTTTAATACAAATGTAAATCAAATCTAAGTCAATGTTTAAAAATTAAAAAATGTAATATAACAAAAATAATTAATATTTATTTATTTATTTATTTTTTTTTTTTTAAAGTAAAAAATAGTTTTACTCAATCTTATAATCAATTTTTCATTTTTATTATTTTTTAAAATAATAAATAGTTTGTAAGTTTACTTAAAGTTGAAATATCATTAATTATTCTAAAAAACCTCTATAAAAAATGTTTGTGTATTATAATTTTTTATTGTCTTTTACATAATCAGAAAATAAAAGCATAATAGATCGATATCTTCAATTATTTCAAATTATATATATTAAAAGTTACCCTTTTATTTTCAATATAAAAAGCTTTTTAAATAATTGATATTATTTGACTTGAGTATAAAAATTTTTTTAAAAATAAATACACGTTTTTTACAATTAATATCTTTTATATTTATTTACTTATAAAAAATATAAAATTTAATTTACGTAGTATTTGTGTTTAAAATTTCTAAAGCTTCAGTGTAATTTAAATCTTGTAAAAAGGATTTCAAATTTTCAATTGATGCTTCAGGATCCTCTTCACTCCATATTGTTAACATTTCTTGACATTGTTCATAGGGCGTTTGTTTTTTTCTGAAGAAAATAATCTATAAAAATAAAAATATGCTGTATTATTTCTAAAACAAATAAAATTTGTAAAACTAATTAATATAAAATACTTCTTCATTTGTGTATCCTAATTTAGTAGCTAATTTTTCCCAGTCATTTTTTAAAACTTCAGCTAATTTGTCGATTATTTCATGACTTATCCTATTAATAACTTTATTTTTATTATCTATAGTTTCTGCTTCTGCTTCTTGCTTCAAGGTTTCTTCGTTAAAATCTTGATCTATTTGTTCAGGTGGAGGAGTTTCTTCAGCATCTTGTTTCACGTCTGCTTGAGCTTGCTACAATATTATTTTTGTATCATTTGCAATATTATTTTCAATGAAATACATAAATATGAAATAGATTACATACTGGTCTATCTTTAGCAATTTTTTTAATCATTATTTCAAGATATTCTGGCAATTTATTTATTGGATAATTTCCATGGACAAAGAAATGTGGACTTCTTTTAGCTAATAATCTGAGTGCTCTCCAACCAAAGTTACCATCGTTAACTTTTCTAGAAATAAAAAATGTATAGCTCTAGTTGTATGCTCAGAATGAGAATATAGTTATCAATTGAATTGTAATTGTAGATAGTAGTATCTGTTTCTTATATAATATACACTATTTGCATACATAATTTTATACAAGGAAATCTTATAATTTAAAATATTTAAATATTATTTATATAAACTGTTCCTTTCATCATGACAAGTTTGTAAAAATTTAATTTAAAAATTTGTCATTCAATAATTGATTTTCTGTCATTTATTAAATTATGAATAATCAAGTAAATAGCAAAATAATGCAACGAAGATCAAAGATATTTACATCAGTATCTGATTAAAAGAAGTAAAAACTTTGTTCCTTACTTGTATTCTTCCTCTATTGCAGCAGCTGGATCTAACTGTTCAATTGCTTCTTCAAAGTATGTTTCTAAAGATGGCAAGAAATCTCTGTCCTTTGATTTACATGCCTCAAGATTACTAGGACATACATTCCATAATTTTGTTAATTCAGGACTAGATATACAGCAATAAACAATAAATCAAATAATTAATAAGTAATAGTTCAAACCGATTTAAACAAAGTATACTTGTAACAAAAATTTAATTTACGATAAGATACTAACTTTCCCATGTAATATTTGCCTACAGCTTGTGCATCCCGTACCAAATCACCGATTCGCCGTTTTGGTCGTTTTGGTTTTTTTGTTTCATCTACGTCCGTCACAGGTTCTGGAACTGGTCTTTTGAAAACTGGACATCCTTCATTCTTCCAAGCATTCCAGAATTCTTCTCTTTTTAAAATGTGCTTAACTGATTCAGCAAAAATAGAGCCATCAGGTGGAGTTTCGCTCAAGAGTGCATATACTTGTTCTGTAGTTGTATTAACCCATTCTATTTGATCTGCTTTTAATTCATGTATTTCTCTGTCATGCAAATAAAAAATTTATATAATTAAATTTTCATTATTATATTGTAAAAAAATAAAAATTAAACTTACGATTTAAATTTTACAGTACTATTCAAATATTGAAACAAAATTAAAAATTGCAAGAGAACATATCGCCGAAAATTTGAATCTGATAACTGTAACTCTAATAGTTTTTCATTAG
The DNA here is from genome assembly GCA_949987625.1 of Chalcis sispes. Lineage (NCBI taxonomy): Eukaryota > Metazoa > Arthropoda > Insecta > Hymenoptera > Chalcididae > Chalcis > Chalcis sispes. Next base: position 1,205,053 of record OX465094.1, on the reverse strand, counting down.
TTAAATATTTAGCAAAATAATGAGTTTCTTTTAAGGATCCTTCTAATGTAGCTTCAAATTTTGTATGGTCAATTATACAATCTTTTTGATCTTCAAGTTTGAAGGAAGCAAAAGCTGATAAAACATTGGATGCATGCTGCAATTAATTATGTATGTTACAAAATTTTAATTTAATTTTGATATTATATTAAAGTATTTTGAAAATGTATATAAAAAATATTTACAGATGAAAAAACTTTCCATTGCATTTTATGATAACATTGATTAGGATTTCTAAAAAAATCCTGTAAGGCCCAAAATTTTCTATATAAGTTATAATCGATAGAAATTTTAGTTTCAGTTTTTTCTTCATCAACTTCCATTTGTTGTATAATTCCATCTTCTGATTTTTCTGAACCAAATTCAGTTATATTTTCCAAATTAAATTCACTTACAATATTTAGTCCTGATCTTTCAGAAAAAGGAAAGAACTTAGCTAAGAAAAGTAGAATTCTTCCACAAAACACTGTCTGCTGAGATCGAGAAAGTCTCCTAAGAAGATCGTTGCACATTCGAAGTAGATTATTTTTACATGCTCCAAAAAATAAATCTTCTTTCCAAATAGCAACATTATTCTCAACGTAGGTAAATAATTCCTCACAATGGTCTAAAGTCATTGCATCAAACATATCACTAAGTAACATAACAGGTATGCTTGTAGTGGCTAAGTCTTTTCGACAAAGCTCTATGCAAAATTTAATATAAGATTCTAATGTTTGTAAATTGTTAGTAGCATTATTTGATATAATAGTGACTAGTGTATCCCGTAAGGCTTGATCAATTGCAGGCTTTCTATCTTTATCATTAGAACATTGTTCCACACACTTTTTTTGAAAAGCCGCTATATCCGATGTTTTTAAATATTGTTGTAAATATTTCTGTATAAAAATAGTTAATTAAAATTAAAATAATCAATATAAATTTTTTAAACATTCTAATTATTCTAAGTGCATTATTTATTTTTAATTTTTTCTTTATTACAATTTCATATTTATTTTAAATAACATAACCTGAAAATATATTATAAATTTAGAGAAAGTTAAACTTACACTATAATCTTTGCGTAAAGTTTCAAAAGTCATCATTGATTACTTTTATTTATTTGTTCATTGAAATACAAAAATTATTATTATTATTATTATTAATATTATAACTATTTTATTTTATAAACTATATTTATTTTTGTAGACTAAAAATTGACGGCTTCATGTATGTCATACAAACTGCTTTTACGGTCACTGTAAGAAATATGATGCTTCGAGACACTCGACATGCAAAAATATATGATCGATTAATCGCATTTTGGAGTGTACAGTGTTGCCCTCTTTATTATTACATTCTTAGGAACAAATTTATGTACTCTTGTAATTTTTGTTAGTAAAACAATGTTTGTTATTAAACTAAATTAAATTTTTATATTTTTTAGAAAATTGAATCTATATAATATTGAGAAGAATTCTAATATTTTATTTGGAACAGCTACTATTACTACGAAAAATGGTAAGATAACTTGTAATACTAACCTTATTACAAATGAACTTAGTAAAATGTATATCTTTCATTAATAAAAAAAAATTTTTTTTCATTATGATTTAAATTGAAATATTAAAAAATTATTTAATATCACCTAAAATCTTTTCAAACTATTGCTATTTGTTAAACACTTACAATAAAAAAGCGGGAAATTCAAATAATAATTAAAAAAAATATATAAAATTCCCCAAATAAATATATTTTTTAGATTACATCTATAAATCCACGAGGAAAAAGTATTATATTACTAGTTGGATTTGCACTTGCCACAGAAATTGCTTGGCGTATTTATAGAAAGTATGGAAGTTCTCGTAAAAAAGGACAGTACAATATTGAGACTACAAAACCAATTGCAGACGTGCTCTTCTTTTCTGAACAAGCTGCACTTTGCAGGACTCATGTCAATTGTAATATCCCATGCAGCATAACCAATTGTCCAGCTGCATATCTTAAGTAAGTATACCAATAATAAATGAAAATTATTCTAATTTTTAAACTTAATATTATTTTACTTTATAGCAAGCTTGTGGCATATATATTATCTGCTAGACGAACATTAGATATTTGTGTTTATTTTTTAACTTGTAATCCTATAGTTAATGCTATCCTTGAAATACAAAAAAAAAATGTTATTGTGAGAATTATTACAGATGATGAGTCTTCTGAAAATAATGCAAGTCAAGTTTTCAACATGCGAAAAGCAGGTTTGTTTAAATACAAGTATTTTATCAACTATTTACTGTTAAACTATCTCATATTATTAAAATTCAAATTTTTTTAATTTTGAGTATTATACTAATATACATAAATTTTATTAGGCATTAGAGTGCGAACTAATCAGTCATTATATCTTATGCATCACAAATTTGCAATTATAGACAGAAAAATATTAATTACTGGTAGCGCCAATTGGACAATTCAAGCATTTTTTGGTAATTGCGAAAATATCCTTATAACAAATCAACAAGAATTTGTTAATGTCTATATCAATGAATTTGACAAGCTTTGGTTAAAATATAGTGAATTTAATATGGAGACTCTAATGGCACAACTGTTTGATATACAGTTGTAACATTCAAGATATACAATAATTTTTTTTTATATCCTCAATTGACTGCATAAATATTTCTAATTTAATTTATTTTTATTTTTTTCATTAATTTTTGTAAGGGCAGATAAATTTTCATGAGATATTTTCATGAGATTTTTTTAATGGAAACAAAGAAGAATTTGTTTCATTGTCAAAAAAAGTGAAAAGTATAAAAAAAGAAATGAAATCGACAGATATTCAAATATTTTTATATAAAATAATATTATAGATTAACTAGAATGATTTAAAATTTTTTATAATTTTAAACTCTTTCGATTATTCATTACTAAAGTACAAATGAAAGATGCATTGTACATATTCATTATTTTTTCATCACATTTTAATCCATCATGATGCAATATTTTTATTTTTTTAGAATTTAGAAAAAAAAATTTTATTTCTTTTATGTGGATATTTCATTTAGATTGTTTTATTTTTATTCAAATATATTTCTTATGTAGCTATATTAAAAAATGTGTAATTATTATTTTGAATTATAATTTTATAATTTTGAAGTTTTACAAAATTCAAAAAATTCAAAAACTAAAAATCTACTCATATATTAATTGAAAATTTAACAAAATGTTTAATTTTATTTTGATATGATTTTTTAAAATTATATTGTTTTTCCTTGTAAATAAAGATTATTACAGATTCATTTTTATCTCAGTTTAAAGATCATTTTTAGTAAAAATGTAAAGTTTTTATCAGATTTTAATTTTTTTTAATATTTACATGTTTAATAACAATATACTTATTAATTATTTTCGTATAAAACATTTCATATAATCTAACACTTACAAAATAAATAAAATTTTTATTAGTCAAATATTAAAATAAACAATGTAAGCATGGTCTATTTAAATATAAATTATCATATCAAATTTAGGGATTTAAGCATTGTAATACTTTAATTGAAAAGTATCGATATACATTTATATAAATTATTTTGTACTTTTATATTATAATGTAACGTAACATATGTTTGAAGGAAATGTAAATAAAAAACATACATATAATATTATAGAAGTATATCTTGAAAAATTTCTAATATTTTTGGAAATTCGCTTTTTTAATATTTTTTCCAATATAAAAAAATATTGGAAAGAAAAGGGAAATATATCATGACTTTAAAATAAATCGTTTATTAACCCTTTTCGGACGCATGTCTACTCTCAGCCACCAAAGCCTTTTTACCGTTCCGGTCATATGGCATTGAAAAAATGACATTAAAACATATTATTGTATAAACATATAAATAAAGTTGTCAAAAGAATTAATAAATCTCATTTATTCTTCATAATTTTGCATGTTATGTATCACTACTTTTTCAACGGAAATTAATTCCGGCCAGTACGACACCCATCTCCAAATTGAATACGTCCGAAAAGGGTTGATTTGTACAGATCTTCGAAATTATTGCAAAATGAACGAATGTAAATATTCTATGCTACATAATAGAGTCTTATAAACTTGAAAAAAATATATTTTAACTAAATTAAGCAATACTTAGTCGATGTTGAGCTATATAGTAAGTATGTGAATACTGAGCTATTAAATGAGTAAGAAAAGACTTTAATTATATAGCACTAAATCCAATAAACAATTTGATATTAATTTTTCGCACGATAACTAGCTGTTTTTACCGATAAATTCACATTTTATTTAATTAAAAATTACTGCTACTGTTCTTTCTCATTACATTTAATTACATTCTTTAGCTGTCATATTTTTTTAATTAATAACGCGTTGATGTCAAATAGCGTAGCAATATCAACATATCCCTCAAGTCGCGAAAATTGTTCTGCGTAAGAATAATTATTGGTCTTGCAATGAATAGGCGTTTATATTATAAATTTTATAAGGTACTTGTACATAAATTCAAATAGCTTTTATGGTAACTTCGTATGCTTAAGAAACTATAATTTATATTTTGGTAAATAAAAAAAAAAAATCTGCTGTCATTTGTTTCACCGATATTTAAGATTTGTGGCGCGTTAAAGTTGATAAATAATTTATAGGAATAAGATTACTAGTAAATATTAAGATTCTATATATCATTCTGTCTGTTTCATCCGCGGTTTTACACGTGCATGTTAAAAATTTTACATTAGGATTTTTTCTTCTCTTCAAACGAATTGGATAAAGTAAAACTTATATGTTGAAACGAGAAACAAGTTGTTAGTGTTTCATAAAAATAAATTTCATAAAAATCTGCCGATTAGTTCTTGCATGATTCGCGTTTATAGGCAAATGGATAAACAGATGGACAGACAAACTAAAATTCTAAAAAATGCTGATTTGATCTCGGTATTAATAATAATGACTACTATATTAAGAATTAAAAGAAAAAAAAAAAAAAATTTCATATAAAAATTCGGCTCCTTTACAATTTTAGTACATGTTTAGATAATCAATTTATATTATTGGTATGAAATGATTCAGAAAAAAATGCGTACTTGATTTTTTATTATTGATATAAAAATGCACATTACTTATATATAAATTAACAATTTTCCATTAATTGAGTTATGCAATAGCTTGGAATAATTTAATAAAATATTATCGTTTATATAAGTATTTTTCTATAAAGATATGCAAGCTATATAAAATTTATTTTGATAAAATTAAGAAATTGTTTGCCGTTGAACGTGAATAAAATCGTCGTAAATTCATTCAATTTGATTTAACGCGCATAAGTAAGTAAAAGCTATTAGTTGCTAATTAGCAATAACCATCGGAATTTAAACGATAGCCGCGCAAAGTGCCCCGTAAATTTTCTCGAAAAATCCAATTTTCAAGTTCGGTGGTCGAGAGAATTTGAGCTTTTCATTTTTCTACGGACCGTAAAAAATAAAGGTATGAGAATTAATTAAGTAATCAACGCTAACGCATAAACAAACGAAGCGAAGAAAATTTCGCGTAGGCGAGCTTTTATGCTCGTATTGTATACTATAAGCGTTCGTGCAGGGAATATACATATAATTATTATCGCTGCTACGCGCGGCGTATACTATAACATCAAAGTAATCGGAAAGTAGTCGTAAACCTTTACACAGAAGAATATGTGCGCGTGTGTATTTTTTCGGCTTTTTGGTCTCAAGCTTTGTGGCGCAATTGGATGAAGACGCGTTGGTATTGGTTATTGTTATGAGCCCAAATTACGCTATCGTCTACGTGCATCTATCATGTGCTTGTGTGCGCTAGTGTAGAGACTTTGAGGGAGTTGCTATGACAATTGTGACGTCATAGCCCCTTAGACGAATAAAAAAGGAAACTGGAAAGCGAGAGTTTGGAAGGAGACTATTTATCGCCATATCCTTGTTCGTTATTCTTTTCAGCTTTCTTGATAAGCTCGATTGAATGGAACTAGATGTGGCGCGTGAAGGTATGCGTATAAATAAAACGTTATATTGCCCAAAAAGTGTTGCTTCTTTATCTTTTTTAGCAGGTGAAAATTTTTCTTACTTCAGAAAGACGTCAAATTTTATTGGTATATGGGCTTAAATAATAATATTCAATACGTAAATACTTAAAAGCTTCGAATTACAGCTTGCGTCGTCAATTTGTTTTTATGAACGACTCGCAAATGAACGTTTTTATACTTTTTGCATTAAAGCTTTAAATTTTCGTCTTCGAATTTTAGTATAGGTATAATATGTCGGAGAAAGTCGCCGCAACTAAGTAAAAAGTTTTTATAAAAAAATATGTATATGTCTTAAACTATTTAAATTTTTATTATTTGATCGTATGTATAGTTTACAAAGGTCTATAAAATATATAACAAAAATATCCTCAAACATTATTTAGTTAACAGATTATAGCAACACAAAAATGGCGTCTTATCCACACGTACGAGTAAAATGCCATATAAATTCAATTTTAACAAAATATTAAAAATAATCTACAATTTTATATTATTTTAAATAAACTTTTATTAATTTGTTTTAAATATAACGAAGTTCAGAATCGCCTTTAATCATATGTTTAATTCAAAATTTAATTTTTGAATTCTAAAATATCTTGGGAAAAAAAAAATTATTAATTTAATCTATAACCTTTTAAATGACTCTATTATATACTAATTTTCAATGAATTGCTTATAAGTTTATATTGAAGCACATCGGTGAATTCCCGCATCTATTATTCGTTATTTTCAAGTAATATGACCATGAAAAATTCATTTCTTCACGAGAAATATAATGATTTATTGCACCAGATGCAATATTTAATTAATTAGAATATTTTCAATATTTTTGTTTCTAAATATAGTATAAAAATTAAAGTCTAAGTAAGTATATTTTATTATTAGAAAGCGCTGAAAAAAAAGAAATCATGAAATTTGCATTTGTGTTCCAATCTTTCTAATTACGTAATTAGTAACTTGCCACAAATAGCTGAAGTTAATGCGAATGTAAAAAATATAATAATAAAAAAATTGTAATGTACAGTCTAGTTTCTAGAAAATTTATAAAATATTTTTAAAAAAAAGTGTATAAAATAATGATCGAAAATTATGTAGGGTAAATTCATTAGAGATGACAAAAACATAAATTAGCCACCTTAGTTCTTGATATTTTTAATGTATTTAATGTTTGCATACTTTTGTTTCAGAGGCCAAATAAGTACTAAAAGAAAATTGCGGCTATTACAGGAAATTGGAACGAGGATTCCTTAAAAGCTAGTATAAGTAGTGTAAAAAATTGAGAAATGAAAAACTTTTCAGTTAAATGTATTAAAATGCTGCAAGGAAAAGGTTTCTTCTTAAGAATCAAGGATGTGAAAATAATTGTCTTTCAATTTATTGAACAGTTAAACGTAAAAAAAATTTAAATATTGTAAATTAAGGAAAAAGCTGGTTATGATTGACTACAAATTTTCTTACGCAGAAACCTACCCCGACATTGCATCGAAAACTATTTGACACAAGACCCGTCTCGTTGAAGACGAGATTCAATATTTGATTCGTGATTTGTGGATACATGAAAACCGTACACTACGAATTAAACGACATGAGCTTTAAATTTGATCAGAAGTAGAAAAAGGCTGTCAAGTAAACAAAAATTATTAAAAAAAGGTAAAAGGAAAGGGAAATCTGACATTGGTCATCTGTCCCGTACTACTATGGCCAACTACTCACTTACACATACCTTAATATTTTGGCCCTTCCTAATATACAGCCAATTATACCCTAATATTTTTATATTTTCTTATATTTTTTTTACCGTTTTATACATGTATTATTTTTTATTCAGTTTATTGGGAATGATTGATAATAAATTATATTTGTTGAATTTTCTTTTACAAAATATGATTGAAAGATAATAAAACATTTCATATAATAAATAAATAATTGCATCGAGTCGATTAATTAGAGATTATGATAATATTTATTATTTAGGTATATAACTTATGCGTTTAACTTTATATCAAATTTAAAAAAATGAGAAAGTGCGCGAAAATTTCTCGTTGAAAAGTTTGAAAATGAATTTGATAATATGTTGAATTATAGACACTTGTAAATAGTGATATCGATAAAGAAAAACATAACTGTATTCGCTAATGTAAAATTTGTTTACATTGTGCTTCGTTCTATTTTTCTTAAAATTATTGCAATAAGGCTGCTTTAATTTAAAAAAAAAAAAAAAAAAAAAAAAAACAACATCTATGTATTATTTTTCAAAGTAATAAGATGATTTACGTTAAGATTACTATTTTGATTAAATATTAAATATTCTAAAAAATGCAGTTTAACCTCATATCAAAAACAATTATGTAATTTTGATTAATTAACATTAAAGATAATACAATACGATTTTCCTTTTCGATAATAGAGCTGTAACTTACGTCAGAAATTAGGTACGTCATACTGCTTATTTCGATACTGGTAATACACAACGCGGTTAGCACGCATTGTTCGCAACAGCATTACAGTCCTCCTTGAAGTGTTTAATAAGGGAAGTCTTTTTCAATTTAACGTAAAACTGCTATTGTCTGAAGGTCATTCAGCAATAAATCGGGGTTAAAAAGGTTGTGAATATGCTTATCTGCTTGTTAATTTACTAAAGATTTGAGGGAATTCATGCAAATATTGTATTATGAAAAAAAAAAAAAAGAAATTTTCTTTTTATAGATTCTTCCATTATCTTTGGAAAAAAAAGTTTTACGATAAATAATATATTATTTTTTCTGAATGAAAATTAAATAAATGATTTTCAATAATAAAAACTTGTCATTTTATCTATCAGTGCAATAAAATAAAACATTTTTACCACATAAAACTTATAAATTTTTTAGAAAATGATAATTTGCTTGAAATGTTGAAAGTTTTATTCAGATAACAATCGACTCGCGCAATCATCAATATTTGGCAGCTCAGCACTCGGCGCATTAAATATTATGTTTAACAATATTAAACGAGCTCACCTCTCGAATAAGTTTTTTAAAAAGTACGTCAAATCTAGCATCAACTAGCACTCCGATACTAGCGATGGTATTACGAAAAGACGCTGGTAAAACATAATTTTCCGGTTTGTGATTCAATTTGATCGCGTAATTTGCAAAGCATCGCAGACGAATTCATCTGGCATTACATCGTCTCGTCGATACGTGCTTTTAAACATACACGTGTATATATATATATTTATACGCGTACACGTATAAGAGAGGAAGAGAACGAGAGTAAAAGGGGTCGCCGGTGATGCTCGCCCCGGGATTTACCATTGACATACTTTGGAAGAGCAAGAGAGCGAGAGAGAGAGAAAGAAATTCTAGGGACGATCGGTGCGCGCAGGCTGGTTTTCTCACTCTAATGACGCGTACCTTCGCCTTGAGGAGAGCAAGGCAGCCTCGTCGGTCTTTCTCGCAGTCTCTGACGTAAAACTTCCCTGTGGGAATAACGCTTATCGTCTCCTCATTTTCACGTTTCGTAAGCCAACGACTATCTTACACATTGGTCCTCGGCTAAATCGTGACGTCAGACATTGATTTGGACGAAGGTGTAGCCACTCCATGCACGTGTATATTATTTGTTTTTTTATTTCCTGGAATTTCCGGATCACTTGAAATATCGTCCCGGTGTGCGAATAAAATATGTTAAACGAACTGTTCAAGGTTACATTTTAAAACAGCTGTTTAATTGTTAATTTAACGAGGTCGTTTAAAAAGTTTTTAGTTTGACTTTTACTTTGAAACTTAAATTTTTCAATGTCGAAAGTTTATTTCGTATTTAAATACAAATTGATATTTAACTAAAAAATTTAATTTTGATGTTATGATGGGAAAAATGAAAAATAAATTCATTATAGATAAAAAATGTAAGGAAAAAAAAAGTTATAAGTAGTTACATGCCGAGATTAATAAGACACGCTTTGAAAAATTTAAGAAAAGCTTATGACATTTTTTTAACTCGTTGTAATCTAAATCTCGTACACAAACTATTTTGATATAAATTTTTTATTTTTTGATAATAATCAATATATTTTTTTAATGACATTGCACATAAACGAATGTACTTAACAATATATAATCGCATAAAAAATTGTAATCGAAAATAATAGAATCATCAATTTAAGATATCAAAATTTAAATTATTGTTGGAATTATTTTTTCTAAATGTAATATTCTTAAACGAATGCATAACAGAATTTATAATAAAAATGATCCCTCTGTTAATAATTTTAAAAAGTTTTTATTTACTAATAATTTCTTTACATTAGTTTTAGACAAATTTACAGACAATAAAGTTTTACCAGTAAAAAGTGTTACTGTTAGAAGACGTAAAAAACGCATAATAATCGAAAAAGTTCATTTTAAATGTTATTCGTAGACTCATCACATAAATATTACATAATCAAATAACCGCGAGAAAGTGTGCAAAGTATTTCAGCGCGGGACGCTAAAATTTAAAATTATACATTTCATGACAAGTATCGAGACACAAGGCACGATTTGCTTTTAAAGTTGACGTAAGACTTCCGGAAATGAGAGAGAAAGAGAGTAAATTCTCTCTCTCTCTATATATATATATGCAGCGCAATTCTTGTGCGAATTCAATTTCCCGAGGTGCCAATACAACATATAATGACATCGCTTGCAATATCCCGAGATTCAGTGTACACTTACGTCTATGATACTAATTCCAATTTCGGGTGTCGATATTCACTTACTGCGGTATGCGTAAACTTTCAATTACAGAGGAATTGAATTTTATAAAATATTAAAATTAGAACCATAAACTTATAGAAACCAAAATGTTGATTTTATTAAAATTTTATCAATTAAATAATTTAATAGTTTACTTTAAAGTTATTATACATATATACATATATGTAATTTTTCAATAAACTTACAAAGGCTTTATAATGAATCAAATTTATGTGACATCAAAGTTTTATATCGAAAAAAAAAACAACACTATTTTGCATTTACTTCATTTCGCAATTATTAATTGTTCTGCTATACGATATAAATTTGAAAACGAAAAGTTGCTCGTCCTATTTTATATTCAAAGCTTCATTACTAAACTTTCTCAGCTATAAGAAAAGAAAAAACTATAAATTTGAAAAATCACTTTCAATGTGATGAAACCATCAACTACATTGTTTACAAACTATGAATAAAAAATATCTGAATGCGGGAAAAGTCCAAACAATTTTCATACTGTAAAAATAAACTTTGATGTTTTTTTTTTTTTTTTTTTTTTTTTTATTTTAAGACTAGATAATATTTTCAATTGATAACTAGTTCTTAATTTGAATAGGAAATGAAAATTCTAATTATTTCCGAAATTAGACACGTTCTGAAACGAAGCCAAAAATTACGCGCAAGCTAAAGTTATTAGTTGAATTTTGTGAATTATCTTATAATTTTTGGCATCATTTTAGGTTGTGTATGATTTTAAAATCTATTGGAACTTTGACTCTTTATGCACTCTAAATTATTATGATAGCAATAATAAAAAGAATTATAAAGTTATGACTTTTATAAATTGTTAATATTATTAATTTATGTAAATATTTTGTTGGATCAATCAACTATAATTCATCGTATAAAAGTATAAAATATTTTGGCAAATTATTATTAAATACGTATTTTAATGATGTTTAAAATCTTCAATTAATAATCGTATATATGTAATTTTTAATCCTTATGAAAATTTAATAAGTTTTCTAATAGTAAAATAAATTTTGCATTAACGTTGATTGAGAATTGATTAGAAAAATTAATTTAATATAAAAGCAATGATGGATAAACTCAGGTGAGATAAAAACGGGTTTCATCGCTACTCTTTTAACGTCTTAAAAACTTATTTAACTTCTTGTTAGAACTCCGTTTTAATTGAGATACTGGAAGTACAATAATATTTTTATATCAAACATTAATTTATCATTCAAAAAATTTATTTTAATTTTCTGGTTATGTTGAACTATTTTTTATAAACAAGCATATTTATTTAATCAAGTTTTATTTTCAAATTATTTTTATCCGCAATAATACAACAGATTATAAATTTGATCGCAATATACAATATATTAATAAAAAAAAGTGTCATTTAAATGCTTGAGTTTACATAAAATAACAATAAGGACGAAATAAAAAAAATTGTCCACGACGGTATTTAAACGTGAAACATTATAGCCGCGCAGTCATTGTTTCTTTGTGAAAGGAGCTTTCAATTAGAAAAAAGTGACGCTCATTTTAAAAAAGAAAAAGAAGAGAAAAAGCAAGTCCTTCTCCAACGTCGACTCTTTTCACTCTGGCTCGCAATCATGAACAACGAATTGACCTTACACGAGAATCACTCTAAGCGCCGTATTTCCTTAGCAGCGGCACGTGTGTTCGTGTCAAACGATTCGACAAAGCATCGCGAGAAAAGCAAAGAGAAAGAGATAGAGAAAGAGAGAGAGAGAGAGAAAGAGAGAGAGAGAGAGAGAGAGAAGGCTCGAATGGTACGTGCTCGACAAGCTGCGGCTTTTTTTACATGGTGCACCTTGCCTGAATACATGTATGTAGAACAAACGTTTACAAATATACCCACAAACACACAAACATACGAATACATGTGTATTCCCAGACGATAGCGATGAATTGGCGAATTTGCGAGATCTATCTTGCGCGCTATTTTTGCGCGGCGAATCTATTTTTAATTTAAGCGCGTTAAGCATCGACATACATAATCGAGCTAGTCGTTTAATATTCGAAACTGCGCGCTCTGAAAGAAGCACGCTTTCACTTTGATGGCGGCTATGACGGCAAATGGTATAATACTAAGCTTTTATAATATACGAAGCTCGCTATTTATTCGCAATTGAATAATGCTTATCTCCTGCATCTTTTAATAATAAATATCTTTGATATTGCGTGGGAAGCCGGTAATATTGGCACAAACAATAAATTAGCATCAAGTGTTATTGCGGCATATTTCAATAGCGCAGTCGTACTCAACGCACATAATAGTTGTGCGTAATATTAAAAAACTCTGTCAATCCGACGATTTAATCATAGATTAATAACAATATTAAGTATCAAACATACATAGACTGTTATTCAATATTTAAAAGACCTATTTTAAACTGCGTTAAATATTAGACGCATCGTTAAGTTATATTATTAATTTAACGAAAGCCTGTGTTTGTTTGCATAGAGTTTATAAATTTGTCATAAAACATTTTTTTACCATTAATCAACTATATTAATGTAATTTCCCATATAAATTCAAGACGATCCTTTTTTACTTATAATATTTTTGATCAAACGACTATTATGAAAATACGAACTCCAAATTAATATTTTATAATATAACGCGACTAAAAATATCTTTGCATTTTTTGTTTATTTCAATTTAAATAAAAATTATTATTGCACTGTTATATACATGTAAAATTTTTTTTTAATCGAATATGTATTCGGCAATCTTACAATATCTTTCAAGAAGCATCCCTTACTTTTTAATTATTCTTTTCGTTAGAAGTGGCTCTTCTAACAAAAGACAAGGATTGTAACATGATAATAATAATGATGGTAAAATAAATAAATGAAAAATAAGCAATGGTCAATGATAATAATGCTGTAAAAACAGGCTATGCACTTGTTAGCGGGTCTCTCACGATACACGAAAAACGCGAAGCGCAAATGGTCGAGTGTCGAGTTCGAGCGCATTCGTCGTACCTATCTCGTAATTTGGATTCCTTTGGGCGTCTTTCCTCGTTCTCTTTATTATTTTTTCGCCAGAAACGCGCCGCGTCTCATCTCACTCCCTCTCTCGCGCCCGACTCCGGAGGTGCAAAGAATAAAAACTCCTTGCGCTTTGGTCACGTCCCGGCGACGTGAGTCGTTGCCGCGCGCGTATTTTTGTTCGGTTCCGCGCGGTATCGATCCTCCTCGCGCGCTCCTTTTTCCGCGAGTATATTTATAACACGACGAGTCGGCATTGCCAGCGTTGCGCCGCGCGCAACTCCTTCGCGGGATGTTTTATCGTACATTGCACCCCTCGTTCCATGCTTACACGAAATTATTCGCTCGCGATTTCGCTGGATGCGGTGCATTTACTCCTCGATTTTACGCTAAACTCGTCCGAGCGGTTTGTGCCGCTAACTTTAACTACTGTTAAACTTTTATTGTATCACAGTGGTAATACGCAGTAAACAAGTTTTTATATAATTTTGTTTATTTATACTTAAATTATCAGCTTGCACTTTAATAATTATTTTAAATTTTTAATACTGATAAAAGTAAACGCTGAAACATTGAGATATAAAAGTATATCTGAGTCGTATTTCAAAGTAGGAATATTTATCTATCAAAAATTTTTAGTAACGATTCCAAAATTGATGTAATTAAAATTATCTTTGAATAAATTTTTAGAAATAAATATGAACATTTTTTTACAACACAATAAAAATTTTATTTTAAATTATTATTAAGTTTATACGTGTCGTGACAACTTTTTTTAATAAAAATAATTAAAAAAAAAATTTATTTAAAATGTTATTACGTATAATGTTTCCAAAATTCGTAATTTAATATTAATGAAAATTAATGAGTAATAATATTTGTTTTTTAAAAATTCATAATAAAAATATTCATTGAAATTCTGGACCCTCCAATTAGTTTTATTACAAAAAATTTTAATGCATATATTTCTAAATACATATCTCAGAAAAAGTGAATCCATAACATAATATAAAATAAAAGAATAATTTTTATAATTCCTTGTAATTATACATTTTGATTAGCAACTATAAGCAATTAAAAATATTTTTTTCTGCTTATATTTTTATTTTTTGTAATTAGAAACTAATAACGGATGCTTATCTATAATTACTGTGGAAGCTTTATTAAATTAATTTATTTTTATACAATATTGGCTTGTCTATGAAAATGAATTAATTTTGAGCATTTTTTAAAATGTATGCAAGGACGTATGTACCTATATATGTTTTTTGAATATCAATGACACAATTTAAACAATTTTTAACGAATTTTTAATGAAAGTAGCACAGAATACTCGTTATATAAAAATATAATCTAAGTATAATTTTCAGAAAGATCCATTAAAAAATTTTAAAACGACATCACAAGATTACAGAGTTTGTTAAAAATTTACATTTTTACAAAAATTCATTGAAAATTAAAAAAATTTTTTAAATATTTCAACGTAATTTTAATATAATTATTATTTTATTGCGCTTATAAATAATTTCGTATATTAGTATGTACATTTTTATAAATTTGATTAAAAATCATAAACACTTGAATTTTAAATCTTTTATTTTATTTCAGCTAAAAAATAATTAAAAATATGGCTATTATAAGAGACAAATAAAATTTATTTATAAAAATTATAATTAAACAATTTAAATGTCCAATTATGCTTAAATGAAACTTTTCCAAAATGATTTATTATTTATTTAAGGTGCTGATACATTTCGATTTTAGATTTATATAATTTTTAACGCTTTTTCGTCTCACAAAAATAAACTTTCATGGAGAGCATTTTTTTTAAACTTCATATAGCAAGGCAATAATTTAATTTAATAGCAAGGTAATAAAAAAATAGTTTTTCTTACAATACTATAAAAAATTGAATTAAAAAATATATACACGGTGTATATGTAAATTTTATTTTTATAAATACCAAACAATATAATTTGTTTACAAAAGACCTTCATTAAAAAGGCATTTTTATACAACGGTATTTTTTACGGTTCAATTACGGTATTTTTAAACAATTTAAAAAAAAAAAAAAAAAAGAAAAAGAAATTCAACGAAGTATCAAAAACGTTATAAAAAAAACTAAAAATACATTTATTTATTCGGGATAACTTTATGTTCGCGATTAAATTCTTTGACTTATATTTCATAATCGATGGGTATACTTTCGTAGCCCTTATCCTTGGACGATTTGCACCTATTTTTACGCTTTCCTCGCTGTCTCCATTTAGTCGTCGAAATTACATTTATGCCAAAATTCACACAGACCTCGTTTAACGTAATTACGACGACGGGTGTATTTTTGTTTCCTGTTCGAGCACACGAACGCGTAAATAAAAAACGGCGCAATGGTGCTGTACGTGTACGAATGTCGTCCGTCAATTGTATCGATCTCGATATTTTTAGACGTATTAACACGCTATTATATTGATATCGCGTACTCGCACACATAGACATCTCCTGCGACCCGGTATCTTCCTTAAAATATTAAAATTTACGTTGACCTCTCATAGCTGCACTACATTCCGATTAAGATGCGGTGACTCGAGCATGGGTATTAATTGGCTCAAGAAACCGAAACTCCAAAGTCGATTATAGACGCTTATAGACCTCTATAATTATTTAATCGAATCTTAGCTCTCAATAATATTGTATACTTTTACGAAATATATATATATATATATATTGAATTATGACTTGCTAAATAGATACTTCTTTGTAGATATATAGGTGCTCAAAATTTATTCATAAGTCTTATTCGGTAAAATTCCGAGAATTCAAAGCGAACATTATTTTACAATTTTTATAAATATATTTAGATTTCTTTTTTTTTTTTTTTTTTAATTTACACGAAGTTGTTCAGATATTTTATGATTTAATCGTATATAAAAAAAAGTGTGTAGAAAAATATCAATTTTCCATTAAACGAAAATATATTGACTCCAGTTATAATCGACAGATTTTGCAATAATATTTACTCAAAACAAATATTTAAATAAAAAATTAATAACATCGTATAAAAGAGTTATTTTAACAATGTATTTGATTTACTTGTTCAGTATACCCGTATGAGCACTTAATTAACCAATCGGACTAAAAAATAATTAGTTCAGTCAAATATACAAGTATTTTAATAATAGTATATGCGATTATAAGCTTGATACTTGCTTAAAATAAATAATTTTGTAATTAAATTGTGATAAAATTGAAATCTTTACCTTGAACTTTATCGACTAATTATTAAAAAAATTTTATATATATATCAAATATAAACGATAGCGTAATAATAAGCTCATCTCAAGCACTCTTAAAGCTCTAAGCAAATATAGATCGTCAACGTAAGGCTATTAATACAATAACGTAAAATTAAGAATACATGACTTCGACAAGTTTTTAGTTGGCAAGTAACACATCTTAAAAAATGTATCGGTCTAGCAAAATCACCGATAACTGCAATTCAAACGAAGAAGGTAGTAAAAACCCACTGGCATTGCGTCGGCTCATTCTAATCCAATTTACCTTGATCTTTATGCCAAAGATATACTGAGAAAAAGTTCAAAACGATGACGCATAGCGCGGTTAATCTAACGTTTGATTAAAAAAAAAAAAAAAAAAAAAAGGAAAAAAGAAAAATAAATCGTTTTCCAAATAATGAAAGTTGTAGAAGCTCAAGCCTGAAAATATTCAAAACTCGATGAGCAATCAATCGGCTGCGTGCGTCACGATATCAAATGTAAAGCCGTCAAACTGAGCGTATATGTATGTATAAGTGTGTGGGTGTGTGGGTATACGTTGCAAGATTTTATTCCTAAAATAAAACGTTACATTCGTGGTTTATAAACTTTCCGTGTTGAAATTTCCGGTTAAAATTACACGATTTTTTTATACTCTTTTCGAACAATTGCAATTGTATTTATATCGGAAAAAATTGGATAAAAAAAAATTTTTTATTTTTAAAGTCAATTATTCGTATATATTATTAAAAAAGAAATGGATATTTGACAAACAAACTATAATTTTAAACGAAAAAGTTAAAAAATTACTCTATACAAGTGAACATTTTATATTTCAGGTATTAAATTTTCTAGAAACTAGTTCAGTATCAACCGCTTTCGAGGAAAATCTGAATAACAAGTAAACTTCTTATAGGTATTTTTATAATAACAAGTATTTTATTTTTAAAAACCTTTTATAGGTATTAAGTTATAACACGTACGTTAAATTTTGTAAAAAATATGTATTGTGCTATATGTGAATTTTGTAAATATTATAAAGTAGCACATAAAATTTTATTACAAGAAATATACGAAATAATAATTTTTTTTTCATTTAAAATAAAGCATGACGTATTTCAACTTATCCTACGCATATGCAGTTATAAAATTATTAAATTAATTTAATTTTATCACAATTTAAAATATTTTGCAAAATGTTCTAAAAAAGAAAATAATAAAAAAAATGAATTTTACCATTATGAAGAAATGAACAGAAGAATTTTAATTCAAAATTTTATCGAGATTGACTTCTCGAGCCCAGGATTAAAAACTCATTTCAAGGAAAGTTGGATATACCGTTGTTTGCTCTATCGCTCAAATGAAAAATCTAATTCGGTAAAGCTTTGAAAAACTTCTTTTGAATATTTTCTCGCGATTATGAAATAAAAATTTCATCCTCTTTTTGAGAAAATCCCTACGTGAAATATAATTTGAATTCCTGCCTGGTAAATTTATTCTTCTAGGTAAACTTTTTCTTCATACAAAGTCGAGTCGTGGCCTATATTCCAACCGAGCGTCTTTTCGAGTATGCGCGCATCGCTCATAATATATTATCTAAAACTTTTGCTTTGGCAGCGACGCAACGAAAGACGAAGCCCAGCCGCAGGTGAAATATTTTCACTCTAGTCCCAGATATTCGTGCCCGATATGGATGAGAGTACGTAAGCTTGTCTAATTGGAAAATTTCCTGCGAAAATTCAGTCTATGCTCGGATATAACCTTTGTCTTGAGAATTATAATCGGACTAAGTCTGTGAATATTTAATAGTTTGTATTTCGCCTACGTACACTCATAGAGACATCATTGGCAGCTACAGTTTTACCGAATCATGAATTTCCTTCTTTAATAATTCTATCTTTGGTTATATCTGTGCACCGGGTGAATCTTTCGACGAGCTATTTTAGCTGGAATTACGCTCGCGATTCGGTGGAAATTTACTCGAAGTTGAAAATGTACACGAGCCTCTGTCTCTCAGAATCTCTTATAGATAATTTCATAAAACTTTTAGGTTATCTCGACATTATGAAGACAGTTGTAAACGAATCATCGTTTAATTGGTTGTGCTTGGCTATGGTATTGAAATTTTTCATAAAATGCGATCGATGTTTTTCCAAAATATCGCAATTTTGATTACGGAGTAACGACTCTTTTGTTTTTCGATCATTATATAATTATATTAATATTAAACATTATAAAATTAATGTATTTTTAATTTCATAAAAGGACATCTCCTTACAAGGTAAAATCATGTGGCTATATTTATATTGAGAGCCTTCAACATCAATTTATCGCGAAAAATAATATTACAATTTGCATAAAATATAAGAAGAGATAGGAAAAAGGAAAATATTTTATAATTATATATTTTTTTTTTCACTTAAAATTTTTCACTTTATGTTATGTTTTCGATTACTTTAAATGTTTCACTTTATTTCTTATTTGCAACTGTCGAATATTATATAAAATATTTCATAATTTATTTTAAAACTTGAAATTTTATTACTTCATTTTTCACCATTATAATTTTTTATTTCTTACTCAATATTTTCACAATAAGTGAAAATTTAATTCGTCAATTTTGCACAATAAGTGCCACAGTAGCAGGAGATTCTTACATAGACATAGATATAGATAAATGGATATTTTTTTGGAAGTGGAAAAAATTTTTCGAAAGTCGAAACAAGAAAGAACTTTTCAACTAAATATCCTTTCGTAAAAAACAAATTCCATATAAAAGAAAATAACAATTTCTCGTAAATTAAACGTCATCTTGTATAAAGAAAGGCAAAAATTAAAATTAAAAAAGCTAATTTCAAAGAATATGGGGTAGCATTCGAGTAGTTCTCATACTTGTCAACCGGGGTGCTATCGCGCCCCTTGATAATGTGCAATATTTTCACGGTGAACGTATTTTTTTTATCTTTTTTTATTTTTTTGTGACTTTTTATAGCTTTTTTTGAAGGAGGTTAAAAAACTTATAAATTTTTATCTGGAAAGAAAAACAAGAAAAATTAAAGTATATACACATTGATGTCAAAACAAAATCGTTAAAATGCAAGAGAAAACAAATTCATAATTTTATAACATGAAGATGATTTTTTATACCAATGTTAAAAAAATATTATTGAAATTTTTTTTATTCAATGCTTATTAAATCATTAATCAACAAATCGAAAACTTTTGAATTACAGAATCTTGTAAGCGGAATTTTTTTTCTCCAGAAACGATGGTCAGACGCACGTTTTATAAAAAGCTTATACAAATGAATATGAAGAAATCGTCAAGTTCAAAAACTACGCATTTTACTCGCTGCATTCTTTTTTTTTCGTTTCAAAGTAACATAAAATTGATTACTGTCGTAATAGCCGTAATAAAAATGCAAAAGAAAATTAATCGCTTACGATATTTACTGTTAGCAAGATTTTTGTTTCCTTAAATTTATTGTCCAAACAATTATAATTTATGCTTTTGTTTTTCAGAGATGTTTTGTGTATTTCTTTCATTTTTTTTTTTTTTTTTTTTTCTAATTTAATCGTTCGTTAATTTTTTTTTTATCTTCCGAACTAAAACAAGCCAAGAAAGAAAGCGCAATGATATAAGGCGTGCGTCAGCTTAGATCATTGAGCGAAAAAATTAAAATCATGTCAGGGTTTTTATGCCTGCACTTTAAAATAAAACAAAAAAAAAAAAAAAAAAAAAAAAATACTACCAAAACATCGGAAATCCCTCGCGTTCTTCGGCAATTATTTCTCGTTTTTTTCACACTCTTATGCTTTCCATATACCGTCAACGTTATCGGGTGTCGCCGGTATTCCCAAGATATGCCTGTTTACATTGCGCGTGAAAAAAAAAAAAAATAAATAAATAAATAAATAAAGCAAAAAAATAAAGATCATTTATTTTATAAAATGGGACATATTTTTAAAAGAATTTGACCTTTTAATTTTTTATTTGCGTTCATAATGTTACCTTGTCGAGATTTTTTAAGCGACAAAATTTTCATGGTAATAAACTGTCTAGACTTATCTTAAAATTAAAAAATTAAATTAAACCAATTTCATGGAAATAATAAACAATAATTCAGTAAAATATTCTATAAGTGTTTGATATTTAATAAAGTCATTGATGCTCGAATTTTATCACTCGAAGCAAAATAATAATCTTTAATATAAAATACCATTAAAGATTATCAAAATAAAATCTTATAATTTTATTGAAGTATTGACTTATTGAATAATTTATTTTATTTTTCATATAGTATTTGAAACTATACAATATTATTGATTACTTTTTAGTTATATTTTCTAAATTATATAGTTATAACAGTTCTGAATATTATTAAAATATCAATTCTAAAGTAAAAGGTTATATAACGTTATAATATATTGTATTTGTATGGTTATTTATTACTGTTACGTACAGAATCGAGGAAAGTATGCGATGTTCGGAAATGAATTTGAAAATAAATTAATTTCTTTGATTTCTTCGAGGCAAAAGTGAGATGTTCTAGAGTAAGGAGTGCTAGAGAGAATGCGAGGGTGAAATAATAAAGAGTGAGTCCGAGCGCTCGATGCGCGGCCCTTTTATCGTCTCCCCGCCGGACGCTTTCGGCGGCCCAAGCACCGCCGCTGGGCCGCCCGTTTACGCACGGCGCGAGAGAGCCCCACTCTTACTCTTCGCGATAACCTTGAAAATCACTACGGGATTCCACGATAACGTCCCGGCTAGTCTAGAGGTCCCAGGTCGACTCTCTGTGTCTTCACATGCACCCATACTTCCATAAGGAAATATTAATGGCCTAGGAGAGGGAAAACCTTCCCTTACCGACTGGCTTCGGGGCCACGTTTACACGTGCACACATGGGCGGTTATCGCTCAATCTCGAGCTTTCCCCAAATTTAACAATTTATTTTGAACATTCAAATACTCGACTGTAATTTAGATTTATATTTAAATTTGTTTAACCGTGAATCTCACTTTCACCTGCAATAGAATTTTTTTTATCGTCAATATAATTTTTAAAATGTTTAAATATTATTAATTCGAAACATATCGCTTTTTCATTATATACCAAATACAAATTTATTTTATTCCTTTAAATAAAGGTTTTAAAGTTTACAAAGCGCGTTTATTGTGTTCGAGCGACCTTCGATTGCTTTGCATTCGTTTAGCCACATTCTTCGCTTCGTCTATTTTTTCTACGAAATTTGGCTTTTAAAAACGAAGCATCGACGGACTTTTAACTTTCTCTTGTTTACATTATTATTTGTACCTTTAAATATTTTTTTAATTTAATTTTTGACATTTAAATTTTCGATTATACATTGTAATTATTTTACATTTTAATACAAATACATTTTAATCATTTTAGTTCCCAACAATTAATTTCAAAGGTATGTAATGAATAAATATTGATATTACAATAAATAATATAATTAAAAAGCAAATATTTTTTAATAATGAATCAAAATTTATAAAGATTAATTCATACTTTCTTAAGAATAATTTTGTTCACATAAATAAAATAAATAAAATATAAGCACAAAATTCATTTGAAAATTTCTCTTCTTTGAACGCAAAGATAAGAAAACAAGAGAAACTAAAAATTTCCGTAACTGTAGAGAGACTGTAGGCGAAAGAGAGCGCGAAAGGTAAAAAGAAAAAGAGTAAAAAGGAAAGCAAAGCGAAAACTCGATCACCGAGCCAGGTTGTCTGCCGAGAGTAAGAAAAAGAGGAAGCGAGAGAGAAAGAGAAAGAGAAAGAGAAAGAGAAAGAGAAAGAGAAAGAGAGAGAGGAAGAGAGCTTGAGAAAAATCCAATCGAGTCGGTTGAGTTAACTTCGAAGCTCCGGTACTCTCGGCGTCCCCGATGTTATTTTTATGACGTTCCAGCGCTCGCTCGCGCTTGCGAGACGCTCCGGCGACGTTTGATTTAGGATTCAGCGCTTTTATTAACATTATCACTGTTATTATTTCGCCGAATACATATTAAAAAACGCGCGAACGGAATTTTATTGGATCATCGAGTGTACGCACCTGGTCAACCCCGCACGAGAGATGACCGTTTGCGCGTATATAAATACTAACCGCGAGATTTTTCGCAGGCAGGAGGGAGATTGTACGTGGAAGGAAACGATGTCACGAGGTTAATACATCGATCGAAGGGCCAACTGGTAATTTCTGGGATGGAAATTTTATTCGTTATTTACCGAGCTATGTCCGTGGAATAATAATTAAATTGTATAAGTATGCTAGCCAATACAATCGTATCTACATAATCCTTTTGAAGTATGGCTTTATTGACTTTCGAAAATCGCTTAAAGCGCGCATGGATGAGAAAAATAATTAAGTTTTATAAAAATTCATCGGAAAAAAAAATGTTTATAATTTATTGATTAATGAATACTTAGTTCGATACATATAACAAACCCATCGAAGTTTATATAATCATTTATTAAATTGCGATTTTTAAAATAAGCAAACCATGTTTTTTTATATCTTCATTCTTTCGTTGAAAAATTTAAAAATAATCGCTTGTATATATTTGTTGCCTAGCTCGTTAATTTTCTGAAAAGTAAATAAATTATAATTACAAAAAAATAACTTGAAAATGATAAAATCGTTCAGTCTTTAGCGCACTCTCGTACTAACTTTGCGCGAAAGTTTGCGCACACGCGTTTTGATGTATTAATCCGCGGGAGAGAAGCTATCTGCATTTCGCGGAGGCGTTATTTTTAAGTCGAATGTACGGCTGAAGAAACACATAAAGGGTTTGAAGTGACGAGAGTAAGTTTAACGCTGTTTAATCTGCTAATGTCGTTTCTTAATGCATCCGAGTCAAAGTTCGTCTTTCGCCACCGTTTTATTTCCTTGCTTTTAGTTTTGCGAAATCTTACATCTGTTTATACGTGCGACATTTTTTTTCCATTGCTGCATCTTTGTTTTCTTAGTTTTACTAAACTTACAAATAAACTTGCGGATATATATATATATATATATATATATATTTCTTTTGTTCTTAATTTATTGCTAAGCAATTAATTATTGGACTTCAAGATATTGTATAAAAAATTCTATAGTAAATACAAATAATTTCTTTATATTTCACAAAAATAACTTGAACACCGATGTTACATAAAAAAGATTATCTTTTTGTATACGAGTGACATTTGATACAAGAAAAAAAGTTGAAAAATCATATTATAAGTCTATATTACATTTAGGTAGATATGACGGGAAAGATGCAATATCAGTCGAGCAAGCGTTTGTAAAACTTAAGGTTTTCGCGCAAGCGCCTGTGGCTAACATCGAATCTACATATCTTGGCAGTAATATCGGCAATTAAATAGTCGCGAATTCGATTCATAATCCTCAAAAATGGCTACCTTCTTCCAATATATTAAAACCTACGCGTATACCACTCCGGCTCTCAAACAGGCGCTTGAACCCAAGCGTTCGTTCGTTCGCAATGTGAATGGCCTTTAAGGACGCGGAGCTTTTCCGCTCTGTTCGTCGTCTCCGCCTTCTTCTGTTTCGTTTCTTTTTCTTTCAGCCGGTTGACGTCAGCAGACTAGTAGTAAAAGCGGTCGGCATACGGAGAAAATACACTCAGAAATAAATTGCCCTCCCCTCTTATATCACCGTCTCCTTTCCAAACGGCTGGACCGTGGCACGATGGCAACTTTACTCGCACGATGACGAGAAATTAAACATACCGGTGATTTATTCGTATTTTTATGTAGATCGCGTAAACTTGTTCGAAAAATGTTTTATTTTTCTAATTCATAATTCTGCATCCTTGTGTTTTCGAGAAATTTCACACTGTCAATGATTTTGCAATTGTCAACTGACCGGTTTGATCTTTTAACTTATTCAGATATATTTGCGTCTTATTTTGCTTATTGTTTTTAAAATAAACAATTCCTAATAATATTATTTTAAAGTAATTGGTAATTGAAAGATATGTTAATAATAAGAAAGCTTATTCAACGGAATAGTTTGCGATAAAATAGCACGCGCTCCGTTTTCTCAAACGAATTCCGAACAAACGTATACATACTCGTATAAACGTACGTACGATTCGGAACAACAGGTCTTTTGCACTTAATCCATGATAGTACAACAAACAAAATTTATAAGAAAATAGATTTGAAGGTAGAGCTAATGTGGGGTTCGAATGAATTGTCGGACGGGAATGACTCATTGTTTCAACGTGTTTCAATTTGTTGCAATTTGCGGGCGCACAAATATACTTGCGCATCCACGCTTCTTCGTCTTTCCCAAACGTCATCCCCCGAGACATCTAGAAAAGAATACTCGATAGAAGTGGAACATTGTCCGTATGACGTGTATAAATAAAGAGGCGTGGGACGAAAATAGCCTCGCGGGGCGTTGGACCGTAGGATCGATCCTCCCGCGTTCGTATTCCCTCTCTCTTCTTTCTCTCTATTTCTACGATGCGAGCTGCAGCGCCACCGAACGACGTATAGAGACGCATACATACATTTACTAGTATATATAACACGATCTGGCATACGTAGACACTTAACTTTCGACCTTAACAAAGTCCGCGTTTGTCCGCGTAAAATGAGCGACGAGGTACCGCGAAACATTGCTTTGATTCGAGGCGCCGATAAGTGTGTCTCTTATCGTACACCGCAGAAACTGAGAGAAGAATACGCGATGGGTTTTAACTTTGATAGATTTGGTATGGCATTTTTAGTTCTTAGATACGAGAATCAATAGGCAACAATGGTCGCGCATCGTGTAAAATATCGAATTTTTGATAAAACGAAGAAATTTCTGCATTGTTTTCGAGACTTTGTTATTTCGCAAAAGCAATTTTGAATTATAAATTATTACGATAGTAATATAACTTGAAGATAGAATAAATGAATCTTTAATATAAATTATACCCATCGTGTGCATATAATTTTTTGTTTTTTCTTCAAAACGATACGAAAATAATAAATTACTTTTTTCGCAGGTATCGACGCTAAATATAACCATAATAAATAACTTGGATATGTCTATATTTAGCCGAGTTAATGCTCCATTCTATCAGAAGATAAAGCTAAAGAATCTCCGACGTGAGATATGAAAAGCTCTTGGGTTCTTTATCTTCCATCTTAGATGGAAGAAGAATAATGAGACAGTATCGGAAATAAAATAAGTATCTAAATGTACGCAAAAGTATATTCTGCCACTTTCTAATCGTTATTAATTTCGTAACCACGATGTATGAATAGATAACTGAGTTAAAAATAAAAAATTTCAAGGGATATGCAGATATACTATAGTTTGACTTTACGTGTTTGAATGCCTAAAATAATATACTCGTGTAACTATAGTTCTAACTTTTCAATGCCTATGCATTTAAGTGCCGCGGTTAATTTAACCGAAACATACAACGTATATATAGTTGTTTGTTTTGGTAAATTAGTTATAGTCGCACGGTGGTATCATGGGCGCGGCTTTGAGAAGTATTTTGAAAACCAAAAAAAATCTCGGGAGTTTACGCGCAATATTTATTTTGGGCGTATTATTCTATTAGGGAACTTTATTGCTCGTTTGCACGCAGGCATATAATCGAGCTGTGCGGGTGAGGGTTATAGCCGTTGGAAAATTCTTTGGATTTTTTATTGAATTATTAATGAACTGTTCGATATGGATAGATGATATATTTATTCGTGATTGAAATTTTCATCCCTATACTTTGTCGGCACTGTTTTGACTCTGTCTTTAAATTTAAATGGCGAATCGTATCGAGTTCTATATTTGATTATCAATAATTGGATTAAGAGAAGAAACTCTAAATATATGTCTGTGCTTGATTATATTACAAGGATCGATCATTTTATTTTTACGTCATTTTGTATCTCAAATGTGATATAGTTATATTTATAATGTATAAAATTGAATATTTTATAAGTTACCGAGCTTCATCGTAAGTAAAGTAAAAATATCTTATCAATTCGATAATAATTAATATTCTAAATTTACATTTTTTCAAATTTTTTCAGAATTTTTATATTTTTATTTACTTTCCATTTTTATTCAGATATAACGCATTTTTAAATCTTTCGCGTCAGTTAAGGTGAATTTATTTAAAATTTGATTGTGTTATGACATTCGATGATTTATAAAAATGTTTAAATTACAAAGAGTCTACAGACTTGTGTTTTTTTATAGATTAATACATAGCTTCTTAAATTTATTTTTACTTTTCGAGCTTAATTTGATTATACTTATACTAAAGTTTACATTTAAAGTTAATAATTACCTATAACCTTTGTAACGTTGAATATTATTTAATTAATAAAACTCGAGAAAGTTTATTTCTGTAGAAATATTTTTTACGTCTAATAATTAATTATCCACATTCCAAATTAACAACTTGAATTGTCATTTTTATTTTCCCTGTATCTTATTCGCTATAATAAAATATTATCACTAGAAAAACGATAGAACGCAATTAACGTTTGTTCATAATAATTGATTCCTAATGAAATTATACCGATTGAAAAAAAATATCCATATACCGTTTTCCAATATTACGAAGTTGAAATCATCCAATAAAATCAAATGTTCAATCTTTCTTTTACCTTCCAAATTAATCGCGCTTATCAATGTTTATAGAAGTCTTGAGTATGAGTAGATACTCAAAACTGGTTCCTCTTTTATTACAAAAAAGTAGGTTCGAGGCAAGGAAAAAAGTCAATAAGTACGCAAGACACCGTGAAAAAAAAAAAAATTGATCGAAAGATAAGTGCATTTTATTCGTCAGGATTTAAAGCGTTCTTTGTCTCTTCTATTCTACTTAATTAAGAATCCGATTACGTTTTAAAGTCAGTAATGAATTGCACGAGTTCCTCTTTTTAAAATTTTACACGCGGAAACTTTGTATTTTTAAAAAATTTTCGCGTTTCTATTATAAGTAAGAAACATTAGTTTAAAGTTTAATAATAATTGAACTTCGGCTGTGCGACTGATATAACATATATATATAGAATATAATTATAACTCGGTGATAATTTAGTATTAATTTACATATAAGAAATGTCAAACACGTTATAATGCGATTCAAACACGCGAGAAGATAATAAACGATAAAGGATTTAATAGTCGTGGTAAATTAATTCGCTACGATTTAATCGGAGGAAGAGCCGCGTATCGCCAAAAATCATCAAGTAAGAAATCAGCGGTATTATAAAAGTCGTGTCTTCTTCCCCTTCAACGAAATATTTCTCAATTCTCAAGCAAGGGTCAACTCGTGCGACAACTCGAGAAACGATCATCATCTCGCTTCGCTAACAATATCACGGCAGGCTCCGAGAATAGCCGACCGCCGTCTCAAAATACATTCGGACGTTTACATATTATGCACACCCATGATGCCGCTCTTTAACGCATCGTCCAACACGATCCCCGTCTCACTAACTCTCTTTCCGTCGTATAGCGCGAAGATACGCGATGCGAAATACTTTGAAATATTGCCGCGCGGAGGTCGTTAGTCGCGGTCTCCTTTGTGGCGTCGGAGACGAGCGCGCGGTGCAGCCGAGCGATCGGCGCGTTACGAATATCGCGACGTCGCGCTGGCTGGGATAGCCGAACGCACGTGACGCTCGTTTCTCGATCTTTCATCGGCCTCGTGCGCGCGTCCCGCTGCTTATGTCGGCTCGACCATTTTTTTTAAGCCATTCGTCTTCATTTTTATTGGTATAAGTTTTTGTTTTTGCCGTCGGACGATTATAAACAATGGTTCCTCTCGCGTTTCGAATTTGCTTTTTATTTTTCTTTCTTTTCAAGCTTTTGCGCGCCTTTTCCCCGTTTTCAGCAGTGTAAAAAAAGAGAATTTCTTAGAATTATACAATAATTTTAACACGGCGAATTGTAACTCAAAATAACTAAATTCATTGGATTTAACAATTTATTCAAATCATAGCAATTTCACGTTATAAAAAGAGCAAATTGAAAATATAAATGCCATTTAATTTAATTAAATTATAAATTAAATATTTAATTTTATTTGTTACTTTTTTCAAAGAAACGAGTTTTAAATATAAGTGTAAGAGTGTTTAATATAAAGTTTTTAAATGCAGAAAACTGCCGTAAAGATCTTTTTACGCTTTATGGATATAAATTAAAATATATTTGGTAGACAAGACGTTACAATAAAACCTAATATTACATGGTCCTTAGATATTAAGAAGGCCAAAGGCATTTTTTAATTAAAATTCATCATTCACTATAACTATATCCCATTATCGAAAGTAATTAAAGCCTTAGCAATAGACCGGTCTTCGTCTTAAAGTCTCGTTCTAATCGATCAATAGTTATACAATAAGCAGTATAGTAAATTTTAAAACTTTTAGCTTGTAATTTCTGATAAACGCTTCAGCCACGTGCCGTTACATCATGTTCTAATACTCGCGATTGACGTTATGAAAAATGTTACAACTTTTTGACGCGAGCTTAATCAAAAAGAAAAATAATAATCGATCATATATTGTCTTTAAATTGTGCAAAAAAACTACACGTCTTAGATGCATGAAGAAACGAAAAACTGTGCAATATCCGAAAATACGCAAGAATCTTAGTCTCATCTCCGCGTCCAACGCTCAGCGAGTCATCGTTGGCGCAACAAAGCATAAAAACATTGAGCGATTAATAAATAAATCATAAGCCCTGGTTTATTTTCCCGATAAATTTCCAGTAACGCACGACTGGCTTCCGAAAAATGTTACCTATATATGTATATACCTTATATTATGCAAAGAACGAACTTTTGATAAAAACTGCACGTGTGCATTGTTATCCTAGACTACTAAACAAGTAAAATAAAAAAAAAAAATTTTTACTTGAGTTGGAAATTCGTACAAAAACGCTAATTTGAAAGAATATTTTTCGAAAAAGCACTTTTCATAAAATAAATTATACGTTAATAAATACATAGAACGATTATTATTATACTTATGAAAAAATTTCAATTAATTAAATAAATCATAAAACAATTCTTTAAAAGCCGATAAAGTTCCAGGTAAAATTTTTTTTCGGAAAGACGTGAATTTAATATGAAAATTTTAATATTGATAATAAAATATTGAAAAATAAGTTTGATTTTTGGAAATTTGGAAATCTATCCTGTAATACTTCATCTTTCAAACATAATTTATCCTTTTTTTCTTTCATCCTTTTACCTATTTTCTCCCCTTTTTATTCCTTAGACAAACGTGAAATAATAATAAAAAAAACCAGCGAGAGAACGAGAAGAAGAGCGACTATTTATTCAAGTAGAGCTTCGTTTTCTCGTTGGCCATATGCGCGCACTGGAATTTAACGAGGAAGAAAAAGAGACGCAAGAAAAGTGTGTAGGAACACATACGAAAGTACGAGAAATTCCCCTTTGAGAAAGAAAAGAGCCGCGAGGGTATTTTTCATGGAAAAGCAAAAAGTGTCAGCTTTCGCGCGTCTGCTCAAGAGGAATGGAATACTATTCACCGTGTAAACTACGAGTATATTACCCAATTTATGAAATCTAAATACAATCTTTTTAATAAAAAGAAAATTATGGTAAGTATTGGTTGTCGTTTGTAAATATTTTTCTTTATTCTCTTCATTTACTATTAATGTTTTATTAATTTTCATTTTCAATTTGAAATACTTTAATTTTTATCGTATTAATAAAGAAAAACTTATTATACAAATTCCTACACACGAAAGTTGTGAAATCTAATAAATGTTGTTAAGTATTTTATTATTTATTAGGTCAAAGATATTAATTTTATATTTCTAGTTCATATTAAAAAATATAATTTTATTATATAATTTCAATTATGTGAAGTGATTTTCTTTTTACACTTATATTTATTAAATCTTTATTTCTTTCGTTTTTATTTTTATTCTATTTAATAATTTAAATATAATTAAGTATATTATTTTCGTACGATAGTAGGAAGTTGATTCGTATGAAACCATCGAAATCAAGTAATTCTTTTAAATATCATATGTTTTTCTATATCTTCTATGCTATATATTTTTTTTAAACTTATATACAATATTTCTTACAAAGTTACTTATGACATGTAATTAACACCATACTTGCCGGAGACTTGTGAAGTATATGGTGATACTCGTGGTAATTTATCCTATCAATATATATTGTTAGATACTGTAATAATTTGTTTATGTTGATACTGAAACATGATTACATATATACTAATTACTAATAAGATTCCAAACTTTCAGCTATACTTTCTATGTACATACAAGTACATTTATTATTGTATCAAAAATGATATTGAATATGCTAATATTTTTCTTACTAAATATTAAAATAAAAAATTAACATGATTCTAGATCTTGTTATATGTTTTTATGGTTTCAAATATTTATATATTGTATAATAACAAATTATTGAAGTTTGTCAGTTATAATTTTTTATCATTTGAGAATTTTTCATTTTAAAAATAAAACACTTTATAATTTAAATAGAAATAGAAAAATATAAATATTCAATGAAATAATAGTTTACTGTACAACTAATACAACTATATG
This sequence comes from Chalcis sispes, assembly GCA_949987625.1. NCBI lineage: Eukaryota > Metazoa > Arthropoda > Insecta > Hymenoptera > Chalcididae > Chalcis > Chalcis sispes. The sequence goes on along the minus strand of OX465094.1, from coordinate 1,173,349 downwards.
AAGTATTAATTGTATAGATAAAAGAAATTGAAATTTTAAATAATGATCAGATTTGTCAAATTTCCTACTTATTTATTATCTACTCTTAAATCAGATTCTCGGTTCGAATTTAACTATAAAATAGGCAACTGTTGTAATGAGCATACCGTCGCTTGATTTTATTTTTTAATTAATCTATTTGTCTCATCTATGGATTAGGTTAAGCAATTCTGACCTTTTTCTCTCAAATGACAGTAGCTCTTAAACTTAATTTTTGAGAAATAAATTTCTTCAAAAATTTTTAGAAATGAATAAATTATTTATTTATCACAATGTACATTAAGAAATTTAAACTTATCGTTTAGGAGTTAGTTGGCTGTTAAGGTAAAAAATGTGTAACTATAGTCTTTTCCTACCCTACATAATTTATTTTTAGATTTATTTTTGTTGTACGTTTTATTTAAATTTTACATAAATTAATAGATAATTAAAATGAAATATCGAAAAATGTTAGAGTAGACTATGTTCCGTCAACACAAATTTAATGTCTCGCGCACATTATGCTGTGTGGTGAGGAGTCCAAGGAGCGAACAACGGATCCAAACATGAACCTCGATATTGCGTCTCTCACCGCGAGCTGCAGTTGTTTGTAGGCCCTATTTGATTGCGCATTTGTTTCAACCGCATCGAGCCTACCATAGACTATTTTAGGAATCGATATTCTGTCCTCTAATAAATTCTTTTTAAGTAGAAATAAAGTATATCTCGGCAATTTATAGAATTATTGAGACATAATTATTTTTCAATGAATTGTTTTTTTTGTTTTTCTTCAAAAGGACCTAGAAAATTTTTGATTTCTCTAAAACTGATAAAAATTAAATTTCACATTCCTTTCTATTTGCGTAATTTTAACAAAAAGATACTTACGTACAATAACGTATTTTTTTTATTTTTTATTTGTTGACCGCAAATCATTATGAGAATATGTTATATATTACGGACTTGGCGTGAAACTTAATTTTAGAAAATAACATGTTAGTTTGTCTTAACAAAGTTATCATATCAAGCACGCTTTTCATAAATAGAGCAAATTTATTTTAAGAAATTAAAGCGAGCAAGTTTATATTTGAAACTTTATTTAGATATAAAAGTGCTATTCCAATTGCGAGAAATGGAATTAATTTAAAAACATTGATTTTAGTTTATTTTCATTTATTATGTATAAATCACAATAAAAATTTCAAGCTTTATTATTGTGTTAAAAGCGATCCTAAATATATATATATATATATATATATATATATATATACCTTTTTTTATAAATTCGTAAATTTTGCGAAAAATATTAAAAATATAATGTTGAGACGAATTAAAAAAAAAATTTAACAACAAAATATACGATATTAGTTATTGCACGTTTGGAGACGTTGTTATTTTACGCAGTTTATGTATCAAGTTAAGTGCTATATGCTTCTAATTTAGCATTGAACTTTATTATTTATAGAACAGAAAATTTTTTTGGCTATTATTAATTTAAAATGTGTTTACATTTATTTGAGGTTCTAATATATTTAGACTTGGAGGACATGTCCATTTAAAAAAAAGAGACCAAGCGATTATGTGGTTAATTCTTACTTTAAACTATAAATATTACATTAGAAAAAATTGTTTTGACTTGTTTAATATTAGAAATAAATTTTAAATGTCAGATTTATTTTTAAATTACTTAATATTAGATATTAAACATAATAAAGTTTGAAATAGAAAATAAAAAATTATAAAATAAATCTTAACAGAAAATAAATTTAATAAATAAATTTAGTAAATAATAAATAAAATGCAGTAAATAAAATAAAAAATGTATTATTTCACATAACTAAATTAATGATGTTTTATGAAATATCAAAATAAAATTTTCTTCTAATTTAACACAACAAATGAATAATTTTTTGCTCGTCATTTCGCATTATACTTTTATAATAACGCACAATGCATTTGAAATATCTCACAAAAACGTATTCAAATAATTATCTAATAAATTTTATATTGTTTTTTAAAATGCGTATATACTTGCATAAAAGCATTAACACTTTAACATGGGCTATTCCTTTCACGGATTCCTTTTACTTTGATTTTATCCATTTTCAAAGCGTCGGTAATAGTATTCTTTGTGAAAAACGTTAAAGCCAGTGCAAAGAGGATTTCTTAAAAGATAATCGTAATTATCTTAAAAAATAGTACAAGTCTAAATTAGGGTCGCGAGCATCAAAATTTTATACTCCTTTCTAAATTCGAATTCAATTCTACGAGCAGCATAATTTATTAAAAAAGTTATGATATTTTCCATCGCGGTAAAATATACCGTGAATCGATGACGATATTTCAAATTTTAAAATCTCATCGCCAAAAGAATCTGACTCAACGTTTTCATTAATGGAGAAGGAGCGAGCGAGCCGATATATCGTATAAGTAGTGCAAAAGATTGAAGAAGGTAAATGTGCATTGCACTCGCATCGGATATATATATATATATATATATATATACAGGACAAAGAAGCGTAGGAAAGGTTTGGCGATGTTCGCCGTCGTCTCGGTGGCGGCAGCGGCTGAACCGAAACCCGGGTATCTAGGCTTCGTTACCATAACAACGGCCAGCCGCGGCACACCGCCACCACCCCCGGGAGCTTTCGCGTGCACCCGATAACCGGAAGAGCCCGGAGATCGAGTCGCAGTACTTGTACCGAGTGCACGAGAGGGAGAGAGAGAGAGAGAGAGAGAGAGAGAGAGAGAAAGAGAGAGAACTATACACTGAACCGTATAATGAAATGAAAAAGTGAAAGGGACAGGAAGAGAGAAGAGATAGAACGAGGACGAGCAGGATAGCTACTCGAGTATGAGGAAATAAGCAAGTAAACTAAAAAAAAGATTTTCGAGAGAGTATATGCCGCGGAAACTTTTTCGGAATAATTGTTTCGGGACGAGGGTTCTATTCGAGCGGCTGTACGTACGTGATATTAGTTTGTAAAAATTTTCAGGGCAAGAGGAATATTCACTTGATTTAAGGTCAATTGACAGTACTAATACATTTTATCGATCATACGTAAAAATTATCTTTTTTAAAATCTTCCTATCAATCTATTTACCTTAATGTTTGCATTTTACGCTCAAAATTCCTTCGTCACTTCAACTATTTATTTTCGTATTTATGATATGGTGTGGATAAATTGATTCACACGCTTTCATTAGATAGAAAATTTATTTTTATTTCTACCTATACGTATTTTATTGAACTCGTTCGTTTTGTCATATTTTTTTCTGAATCAAACATATGCAGAAAATTTTTAATTTTTTTAATAGAATAATAATTACATTTTAGCGAAATTATACAAATAAATAAAAAATTTAAAAAATAAAAAAAATAATGATCTTATTGAAATAATAAATATCTAAAATGTAAGCAGTCGTTTATTTTTTTATTTAACACAAAACTTTATATTACATTATATATATATATATATATATATATATATATATATATATATATATATATATATATATATATATATATATATATATATATATATATATATATATAAGTTTATTTACTTTCGATATTAAAGAAAAGTAGAACCTGCGTTGCATATAACAAAACATTCTACTTAAAACGAAATTTCATTACTGTTTTCAGAAAGCAGATTAAAATATTAAAAACGAAACATATAACTTAAATGGTAAAATAGGAAGCAGGAAGTTAGAGGAAAAAAAAAGAAAAAGAGAAAGATAGAGAGAATTAGGAAAACAGAAGCAAGCGTACGTAGCGATAAGCACAAACATCGCGCCTCGGGTTTCCTCCGACTTCATTAGTGTCGAGCGTCGTTAATTAAGTTCTATCCAACTATTGCAACCCCATCAATTCGATACCGTCAGTGTCAGCGTTTTCCTTTATTATACATCGTTCGGCTCTAATTTCTTACGCGTGGGACTGAAAAAAAGAAAATCGCTCCATTGCTGCTTTGATAATTTGTTGACTTTGTTGTTCTCTTTCTCTCTCTCTCTATCTCTCTCACTCTATCTTTCTTTCTCCCTACTACTTAGACTTGCCGAGTCCTGACATTCTATTTTCGTCGGAAGAATAATTTTGTAATTATTTTACGTCAAGCCGAAGCTTTGTGCGAATTTAATGGGACAAGGAAGGAGTTATATTTGTGTGAAGAAGGAAGATTTGGTTTCTTGGTTTCGCTTGTTTTCTAAGTAGAACCGAACAAATAAAAAATGCAAATAATTTAATATTTTTTTTTTAGAATATCAACATTTATTTTCTTTATATACAAAAGGTCGTTTCATATCAACACTGTTTCTTACGACGCAATCGTCGTAAATCATCTCCTATTCTTCTACGTACGTATGTATATATAAATATTCATATGTATATACGTACTATATCGTCTCTCGCTATTTACAAAGTTATCATACCGCTATATAATACAACAAATAATCTCGACGTAAAAATAAAGTCATATATCCTCTGAGATCGTAAAAGTGTATCATGTCCGTATATAAGTTTGTTTTGTAAACGTACAAATATAAAAAGGTGTACGTTGACAATTAGGCTTCAACGGCTAACAATTATGTAGATCGGTCAATTGGTTGTACATAATTATTTCAATCCTCCACTTTTTTTTACTACAATCGCGAAATTGTCTACGTTAATTTTGTCTTAATTCTGTATATTAATATATTTACCACTTTTAATATAACTGCGACTTATGCGAGACGAATGTGTCCGCTAAAACACAGTTGATCGTCTTTTACACATCGAATTTTTCTCGATTTCATCGTAGATATAAAGTGCATATATCATTATACAAACTACAATTCAGTGTGACACGGAGACATTCACATTTTAAATAGTCATCTACCATACTACTGTGGCACAAATCCGTGAGGCGCGTTCAACGATTGATAACTCTTTCAAGGCCGAGAGGGTGGGTTTTTTTTTTCTCAATATACTTTTCGTGTACTCTTTTAATAGTTAGTATATGCGTACATGTATTTGAGTATGTACATACGGAGTCTGAAATGAGAATGACTATGTATACTTTGCTTCAAATCCAATCGCGCAACACGACCTATTCATCTTTTGGAAAAATTGAATCTTGATGGCCCTATTAACGCAGTGTCAGGGCGTTGTGTAATCTTTTATGTATTCGAAACATAATTTTCAATTGTTTATTATTGAGTTTTTATAAATAGATGATTTATAAAATAAACTCGAGGAGGCATTCGAAAAATTGAATATTTCATATAAATAATGTAATTTTTATAAATAATCTTATTACTTGTCTTAATCTTGTACTTTTGTATTTGTTTAAACTAAACTCGAGTCGATTGGTCAAAAAATCGTTTTGATTGAATAAAAGATTGTCAGCAAAAATTACAGCGTATATTAGATTTTACATAAAAATACGTAGCGTAGATTTTACATAAAAATTGATTTCCAATTTATTAGAAGTCTTAAATATTATAAGTACAAATATAACTTCTAAACATTGCGCGCACTGTTACTTTTAACACAAGGAGAAATCGTTGAAACTTCACGTTACTCGAGTTTAAAATTACTTATCTTTTTTTATTCATTCGACGTTTATCATATTTTATTTCCACTGATTTCGGTATTTTTAAAGCACCGTATTTAAAAATCTTGGACCCATAGGCTAGTGCCTAAAAACTAGAAAATTACGCGTTCACATTTTTTTTTGTAATATTTTCTTTTTTCGTTTTTTTAAAATTGTTTCTACATTTTTAGCTTTGTCATTGATTTTATTACTTTGGATGAATAATTGATAGATCAAGCAACGTACAGTTTAAACGAATTGTCATTTACTAGTGATGAAATCTAACAGAAACATCCATTCGAGGGATATTTATCATTTTTCTTATATACATATTATCTATAAATTTCTACAAGAATATATACGTTATGTGCATATATTGTGTATTGTGACTTAAAATCGTCAACAATCATTATTATCAATAATAAAAATTCCTACAATAGTCATACCTGTTATTACTTATCTTAACCCTGGCAGTCTCGGTACTTTCAAGTATTTATTCGTATCGCGGAAAGAAATCCAGAACAGTACTTTGGAAAAAATTGAAAATGCATGTAAAAGGAGTTAAAAAGGTCATTAAAAATCTTTCACCACCATTCTGGATTTCTTTCATTAAATCTTCGTGTAGCCTTTCCTTCCGAAGATTTTTGCCTCATTATAGAATATCATACCAAGTTGTCCGAGCAAAATAATACGAATATACGAATATAATCGTTTTACTAATGAATGTCTTATGTGGAAGCTTTTATTGTCTCTGTCATTCGAGTATCATACTTGAACCTTTTTGTATTATCCCTTTACACCTAAGCAACGATACAGCAGTATGCTAGCTTTGTATCGAGGCACTTATCAACTAAAATTATTTTTTTTCTTTGTTTTATAAGGAAAAAAGAAAAGACTTCTTTCTCTCTCACTAATAATTGTTTTCGTACAAACTAATAATTGTTTTTTAGGAAACTTGTTAAGCACCTTCTCATTCCCATAATATTTTTATTCGTGTAGCAATGTCTTTTCTTGGCGTCGCACACATTAGCATTTGGCACATTCCCGTAGATGCTCCTCAAGATCTGCATTTAGGCCGAGATCGATGCAACTATATTTTCGACTCTTTACAGCGACTTTGAGACACGGTTCACTCGATGATTTGACTAAATCTCATATAGATCCGCTGCCGAAGCTGCTAGATAGCAGGCCGGAATCTCCTAAATTTGAGTCGCACTGCATTACCCACTCCCAAATCCTTTTCGTCATGTCTTTTTGATCCACCGTTGTTTCCAACCCATAACTATTTAGCAATTTCCGCAGTTTATTTTTGTTCTCATCAAAGTTATGGCGATCATCGATGATGGTATCCAAATAGAGTAGACTGTCGGCTCTTTTAGCAAAGTTTTCACTCACATCCACCGATGTAGATGTTGCGCTATGACTGAGTTTACTGATGCACCAAGCATCCTTTAAATATTTGTTGATCTCGGTAACAAGAGGTCGCTTTTCAGCCTTATGTTCGAAAACTCGCCTAAAGTAACGAAGCATCCTTGGAGTGAATCGCCTAAAATTTGTAGGAATTTTGGTAGTGCGTCGTTTTAACCAGCGTTGAAAGGCAGAATAATCTGGATCTTGGATGAGATCAGCATTTTGCCACGGTGGATTTCCAGTTAGACAAACGAATAAAACAATGCCAAACTGCCAGCAATCGGCACTTCTTTTACAAGTATACCTTTCATTTTTTATAATTTCATGAATTTCGGGAGGCAAAAATGGTACCCACGTACATCTTATTTTATTGACCAATGTTCCTTCGCGTTTCGTGCAGCCAAAGTCACAGAGTTTGATTTTTGACATATCTTGAGCAAATACAAGGATATTTTCTAACTTAACATCTCGATGTGCTAATTGTTTAGAATGTAGGAAATCTAAAGCTGAAGCTAGTTGAGCAGCAACTTTTTTGCAAATGTCTTCATTGAGACCGCCGGCTTTTACATTGCCAGCAAGATCACCGAAAGGAGCATATTCTTGTGCAAACACGTAACAGTTCTCAGCTTTGAAAGCTACTGCGTAAGAGCAAAGGATATTTGGATGTGGACTAAGGTGATAAGAATAATGGAACTCCCGAAAGAAATCTTTCTCCGTGGTGAGTTCTTGGTGAACAGCTTTGAGGACTACCCGCGTTTGAGTTCTTCGATGAGTTGCTAAAAGAACTTTAGCGAAACTGCCTTCGCCCAAAGTCTTCTCTATGTTGTATTCTTTGGCCAGATCGAGCTCTTCCAAGGGAACCTCCTGTATCCTGTGGATACTTGACTCTTTCTTTTCGTGCAGCTTCATCTGTAACATGCACGAAGAGAGAATCCATAAATTGGTGCAATATTAATTTGATAAACTATTTAAATTTATATTATTTAAATGTTAATTTGAGTAATACTTTTACATAACTATTTGAAACTATTTGTCTTTGTCGGATTTGGAAAATTAAATATTATATGATAATAATCAATTATAGTAGCAATTTGAACACTTAAAAGCTAATGTTTCAAGAACATATAAAGAACGAAAAGGTTAAAAAGAGACATGTAACCTTTTAAATCAAGTTTGATTGATTTGTGTTAAAGTATGCCCCAACGGTCATCACTCGACCCAATGACCTTTCATTGAAAAATACATCGCGGACTTTAGCATTCGCGCATGGAGGTCTATAAGCATATGACCCAAGCACCGAGGTATCCGTGCATATGTGTAATCATTAATTCAAGCGAAAAACGATGAAGAAGCGCGTCATCGTTTACGTCATCGTCGTAGTTGGAAACTCGTACATATATAACCACAACGAGGAATACAGACAATACGTTACGCGCGTCGACAATGTCCAAGCATGTAATACATCTCGACATAATCGATCAGCGTTCTTGCTTGGCACGTGGATCGCCATTCGCTCGTGAAATGAGATTTCAATGGCTTGCATCTACAATACTACCGTTTTCGCTTTTCCCTCTTTGCTGATGAGGCAACATGGATGAAGGTAACGTGGGTTGTTCATTATCAGTCTAGAAGCTTTAATTGAAAAACTGTCAATGTTTTACGTTGATAATAACGTTTGCGTATAAAGCCAACGTTGATAGACCGTCAGTGCTGCGTTCATTAGATTAAAATAGGTCGGTGTGCAATGATATTATTTTAATAAATAAAATTAATCGATCTTTGCAAACTATCAGTTTTATATAATTTTCGTTACAATTGTAATTACCAATAGCAACTTTAATAAGGAATTTAAAATTTAAGACTTTGATTTATATTGATTTATCATTGCAATATATTAAACATCAATACGCGTTCCTTTCTTTACCGTAAAACAAATGGTACTATTTATTCACCGAGGGAGACATATGTAATTCTTTCTGATGCATCATTATTTCAATACAGCGTAACTCATTCGTTACGATAGATAATAGAAAAGTTTTAAAAGCTAGAAGGGAAATAGAAGTTCGTTTCGTTTATTTTCGAGGCGCCGTAAAGCCGGATAAACTACGTCGCGTTTGGAATATATCCGAACGGTTATTGATTTGTGAAGCAAAGTTCCAAAATGCAATATCGTTCGAAGAACAGTTATATGAATATACGAAGCGCATCCTCGGCATCCGCTAAAACTTTATAGGGATCTATAGAGTGACCGATAGAATAAGCAACTCGATGTTTGGTATTTGCGTTTGCGATATCGTTTTATAATATCGATTCGACCTCAAAATAACAATAACACTTAATATTTTTTAGCGTCTTTCTATGTCACAAGATTCTTCAAACTCTTACGTCGTACGCCGTATTTACTTACGGCAAGGAATTACGTAAACAGCACGTGTGAGAAAATACTCATGACGTTTGTTTTAAGAAAATAATGCAAAGATGTATAGCTTGGTATGGTACAGAGAAAGAGTTAAAATTTGACGGTCTGTTTGCGATTAGTCGCACGTGAATAGCCCGGCAATATTGTGGCATTTTCTCTAAATATTATGTGGCGAAAATATCGCTTGAGAACGTACTAGTGAAAATATTGACATAATGATCCGAGATGAGTTTTGACTTATTAAATAAATCTTTTTTTTTTTCAATATCAGGCAATTTAATTTAATTAATACTTTGAGTTCGATTCGGCATTTTCTATATCTATTAATTGAAGAAATCAGATTCGAAGAAAAGTTAAAAGTCGATAAAAGATCCATAATAAGTTAGCAGCTATCTCTTTAGTTTTTTACATCACAGTATACAGTATACCACCCAGTCGCGGCTACAAACTCATAAGTGAATTTACGAGGCGTAAAAAGGACCGGTGATTGTAGCACGCGGATGGATCGATAATTTCTTTGGCAGTGGTCGACATAATTTGGAAATTCGCCAGCGGAACGATTTCACGCAGACACGTTTGAACATAAGTGCATACGTATACGTGGGAATCAAATGTCCTCCATGAAATGTAATTGCCAGCGAGACAAACGGTATGTGATTTGGTTTAGAACACTCGAGATAGCCGACGCCTAAATCGAGCGAAGGTAATTTCCGAGGAATTTCAAATCGCGTTCACGGAGATGAAGACTCGTTTTATTTAACTTCCTGGCCGATCTCTGCATTTTCTAACGATCTATGCAACGAATGTTATTGATTTTTTCCTATTACGTCGTCTGTTTATTATTATTGAAAACGTTGGAGTAAATTTTCAATTGTACAAATAATCGCCGTCCTCGTCGAATTTCGAATAATTATTTATACAAAATTGTTTGACAAGTATATTTCTTTCCTTTTTATTATTATTATTATTATTATTTTTTTTTTTTTAATAGTAATATTCGTTTTAAGAGCATTTAATTTAATTATAGGTTAAAGAAGTTGTCTATCTCTTTTAACGAGCGTTTCATACATGTACAGAGAATACTCGCAATCGAATGCAAAGAATAAACGAGCGACGAAAGAACAAATAAATGTCAGGTGAGCGCGTACAGTTAAAGAGGCACTAAGGGTGAGGTCAGCTCAACTCCAGGTGCGCGCGAGATTATTTTTTATTGGTTTGTGTGCTCGCGAGGTCAATCGTATCGTGCAGAGGTGAGGCAGGCTCTCCCGTTCCTCTCTTTCTCCCTCTGAGATCAATAACAGAGATGCGGCGGAATGGCAGCAACCCAAATGTTCTTTCCGCGAAAAAGCGGGCCGCGAAATCGAGCGCGACACGGTTAACTTTTTTAATTAATTGCCGCGATCGCCTTGGGACCTTACTTGAGATAAAGGATTCAAAATGAAACGTCGTGAATGGATACGATTGACGAATAGTGTAAAGCCGCGTTATTACATGAAATATACATTTTAAAATTTGAGAAGCTTTGTTTCGTAATATCTTTCATAATATCGTTCTTTCTCTTATTTGTTTATTTATTTTGTGTTAACACGCTTCTGCTGCATCCTTTTACGACTTAAATCAAAGTTTCGGTTTCGTGGTTGATTTTGTTTTTGACATACTTTTCTTTTACACCATTTGCGTAAAGGAATGCACTTAAAAATTAATGCGTGTACTATTTCGCAAAATGAAACAAAAAGTTGTTCATGGCGTTTATTATTTTGACATTTACTATTAAAATTATATCGATCAACTTAGATTTGATGTAATCATTCTTTTTTATGTTGGACTCTATTGTTTAAGCTTTTTATTTTTATTTATTTAATGGATGACGTCGGTAAAAATTAATATATATATATATATATGTATATATATTTATAATTATTGTTTTATTGAGTTATTTATAAAAAAATTTTCTAATCAATAAAATATGGGGTTTATACAATATAACAATTACCTATTAAATACTTTATGATGAATTTTTTTATTATTTTTTATAATTTTAATGTACAAGCATACATTTTCAAAGCATTATATGATGTTTTTACAAAAAAACTTTTATAAAATGTAATTATATTCATTGAAAAGCAAAGTTTTAACGCTTTTATTTTTATACGTATATATATATATATATATATATATTGAAGTAAGTAAAGTTTTTTATTCTGCATATATTGGTTTTAACCTACTTACAAAAATACAAATATACTGTAACGATTGTAATAATAGACATTAAAATAAAATAGCGCATTTAAATAAAATTATGCTAGAAATATTTTTTTATTAAATTCGATGATTTAAAAAAAAAACTAAAAAGAAATATTTTGTAAGATGAAAATAAAAAGAGTCAGATGATTTGTTTGTAACGCACATAAAAGTCTTGGACATTTGTTCGCAAATCTTGCGATAAATAAAAAATAAAAAGATGATCAAAAAACTAAAATAAATGAAAAGAGAAAAAAAATAAAAGAGAAAAGTTTTTCAGCGATTTTTTTTTGTATTTACGCGGGTAAGGAGACACCGCATAAAATTTTTGTCCAGTTATCACCGGTTCTCACCGTCCGTCACAAGTTTGCTTTCTCTTTCTTACTCCCAAAACTCACTTGCGCGTTAACATCACTAATACAAGTATACATACACATACGTACGTATAGTATATATAACATTTTGTTTGTCATGTCTATTTTAATTTCGCGACGAACCTTAACAATCGACCGTTGTTTATTATTGCTCTGTATATTTCTCCCCTTGGACATTAACTGGGATGAAAAAAAAAAAAAAAAAAAAAAAAAATATTATCTCGCGTTCGAATAAACTCGGAAAAAGCGAAGGTCAGCACTAAAGGGTAGAATAATAAAAATAAGAGAATAAGGTATAAAAGTTTCAATTAGCAGCGATCGTGATATAATTTACCTTTTGGGATTGTCTCTCGGAGGCCCTTCTGCAAAAAGTTTCCTGGGATGACGTTATGATAACCATCGGCTGAACTTTTATTTTAACAAACTTTTCTCTTCGGACACAATATATACAGTTTATATTATCTATCACTGCTAGTTTTACGATTAACTCGGAAAATCCTTCTCTTTTAATATGGATTAATCGATGTGAATTATACTTAAGCACTATCACCGAATTTGATTGTTTTTTTTTTCAGCACTCGTATTTTTCTTTTGTCTTTTTCTCTTTCCCCCCTCTCTCTCTCTCTCTCTCTCTCAGTATATCTTTTTTAATTATCAAGCGCAAATCGAATTTACATGTATGGGTTATCAATGCGCCTACTTTGATTGGTTGTTGTATTTTGTTATCGGTAATGTATTAAGAGTATGGCAAAGGTGTCGGCACGATTACATTTTCGTGACGGCGCGGCTGCTTACTCGCGTCTGGAGGCGTCGCGACGCCCAGCGTTGCTTATATACGCTACAGACTCGACGTCGGCGCAGAAAGCTCGCGCGAGAGAGCGAGAGAACGTTGTAGAGGAACGAGCGACGACAGCCTAACTATTGGCGCAAGCGCGCCCGCGCAAGCTTACGCACCTTTTGATTTTCCGTAAGCATAAACGTGCGTATGCACGCCAGTATATATAAATAAAGAGAGAAAGAGAGAGAGAGAGAGAGATGTGCGTTGTGCACGACGTCGTACGTGCATCTCGGTGTGCATCGGAGTTGAGTGCACGGGTTATCGAACATCGCTCGTTATAATTTCAAGTGCACTTACAATTTGTGCTCAACGGTTACAGTTAGACTTTAATTTAATTACGATCAGATGAATTAAAACCTCTGCTATAGTTTTTTTTCCTTAAGTACAGTTTATTAAAATAAGATTGATAATTTTTATGCGGTGCATGTGCACACCGTGCACAAATTGCGAAACTTAAAAATTATAAAAGGGTTTTAATAACTTTGAATTAACTTATATATATATGAATATTTATGTATAGTTATTCGATTAAGAAATTGATATTTGATTGATTGAGATTATATTTACGCAATGAATTTTAAATTTGAGAAAAATACATTCAATGAACTTGCATGTATGGACAATAAAAAACAATACACGCATTTATTCATAGAAATTGAAAATACAGAGCAAATAATTTGACAATATTCCAAGTATAACGAAGAAATAATTTAATTTATTTGTAAGCGTTAAGTATTTCTACGTACATTATAAAATTATATTAAAAAGCTAAATTTATTAAATTACGAGGCTCTATGGGCATGGTCAAATACATTTAAACCTCATCGAAATATAATTCACAGAAATTTTCGTTTTTCAAATGATTCACAAAATACTTAGATTTTTGGTATTGGAGGTGACAATGTATTCTTTGTGTGATTTTAAATATCTGATGTATATTTAAAGACGATGTAGTTAGTATAAAAGGTTACTAAAAATATACGAGTACAATAATTTAACTTTATTGAATAATCACTTTAAAAGTTTTGAATAAATAGCTGTTTTAAGAAAAAGTTTTAATAAATTATAACTCTGCATACTATCATACAGAGGGGTATAGGCTAATAAAATAATAGTTCAGTCAACTGTTTTAGACTCCAGAATCCTTCTGTCATAACATTTTAATGATTCAAGATATTCAAGTACATTATAAAAAAATAAAATAAAAAAATTCCTAATATAGAAAATCCATTAAACGACGTAAAAAAACTTATGTACTACTTCGTGTATCTTCAAGCATAAAAAAAAATGAAAATTTATGACCGTTTTATTAAATTACGAAAAAAAAAACTTGATTTTATCGATTGAAGTGAAATTTGATTATTTCTAAAAGAGCCAAGTAAAGTTTTATAAATAAATATGCAAAAATATAATCAAAAAATTTTTTTAACTTTTATCTTTACGTAAGTTTTAAAAATAAAGTAATAATAGATTAAATTTAATAAAATAATTTTATTACCTATAAGTTACTAAAACTTAATTTTTTTTACTTATTAAATATTTTTACTCAAACATTTATGTTATAATATACTGTAATAACTTATTATTTTATTTTAATATAGATTTTTTTATCATAACAAAGTGGAAAATATCAAAAATTATTTTTAAAGTTTTATGCTGATATATAAATATTTTACAACATTTAAAGTTTTGAAGAATCCAATTTTTCCTGTTAAAATGTATTTAAGAATTCGCACGACGCAGTTGTTCTTGGTATGCATTTATATACCGCTTGACTATAATCGTTTTGATTTATAAATAAAATATTTTTTTTTCTTCGAATGAAATATAATTTTATTTTTTTTTTATTTATTTATTTTTTTAATACTTAGAGATTTAATTAAGTGGATTTGAAATTTCAAAAGCTTAGAATTTTTTATTTCACATTTAATAATATTAATCTCCATGTGACGAAAATAAAGAAATATTATAAAAACGATTGGCTTAAACCTTGTATTCTTTAAACGTTGCCTTAGACTTATTATTAAAAGGTTATTAATGAATAATTACGTTTTTACATAATGTAGCGTAAAAATGTTTAAAAAAGCCAATCACCTATATCTAACAATTTTTAATTACAATATGTTAAAGTCAGTTTAATAAAACGAAATCTATGAATAACATGATAATGACGCAACTGCTTATAAAGCGAGGTAAAGTCCAGCGCGATTAAAAGATTTTAAACTTTCAAAGAGATATTTTGAACCACAGGTACGCGTTGCCGTTTCCCCATTCGCTCCACTCGTTACAACAGGTAACATAAAAACGATGAAAATAAAAATTTCTCTAGCTTTCGGTGCGTTATTGCCAGTAGCGCAGAGTTTTTCATCATATTTATCGAAACGTCGCGGACTGGCAATAGCTAGACGCACCCGGAAGCAACTTGAACCAAACAGACTCGTTGTAAATTCGCACATACACACACACACACACACACACACACACACACACACACACACACACACACACACACACAGCCGAACTGTCAAGATACGAATATCGATCTAACGAGGCGGCACGCCCGGCGCATTAAATTTATCGACGACTATAAATTGAAAAAAGTAAATATTGTTTTTAGAGAAACGTATTTTAACCTGCTAATGCAATGAAGTTTAAAGAGGAGTTGTAAATAGAAAGTCAATTTTGCTATTATCACGAGTTAAGAGCGTTCTGTATTTTCGGAGCTCTTGAATAGACGTTGTATTATGTTGCCGATAGTTAATTGCTGATAAATTTGTTGTATCGATAGCTTATTTAACATATAACATTGATCTCCGCAAACTCTTGGTCAAAATTAGCTTTAAAAAAGATTATCTTACAATTAGATTGATATATTACACATGTGTATGTTGATATATATTTGTGTGTATTGGTATACAACATATGTGTATGTTGATATATATATATATTTGTGTGTTAATTATTTGTGAAAACAGCTTTAATCTATTATAAATTGAAATTTTCTCAAGAATCGAAGTTGTTAATCTATTTTTAATTTCTTGTCTGATATTATGTTACCGCGTGATTATAAAAATGTCTGTTGACTTTCAAAAACATTAGATTATCAGGAAATTGCTTTTTTTTTTTTTTTTTTTTTTTTTTTTTTTATAAAATCTTTTATCTGGGAGCAAGGCAAAATTCTGAGAAGCACTTAAAGGTTTATTTACAATAAGGTAGATAAATGTTATTTCAACACGAGTTTCGCCGAAAATTCAATGATCCGATATTATATCGAATTTAGACGCCACGTAATTCTTCAGCCAAAGAACCGAGTAGAACGATTAAAGATTTTTCATTATTACCCAAAACTCGATTATTGATCTAAACTTAACTCACATTATTATTTTCGGAAAATTTTGCTAATTTCAATTATGTGACTGTATAATGAAAGTTTTAATATTTAATTTAGTTAAGTTCTAACCTACTGTATAGATAGATCAAAACAAATACGTATTTAACAATAACAGATATTATTAATTACGAAACGTTAATTTAGTTTACATAACGGTATATTATCTTTTTTCTTTTATATAATTAATTTTCTTTAAAAAAAAAAAAAAAAAAAAAAAACGCTTATTTATGAAAATAAAAATTTCTTTTTCGGTATAAAAATCATTGTACTGCAAGGGCAGAAGCATATTTAAGTAGTAAAATGCTTGCATGTGTTAGACGAGTCATAAAAATAATTTCACTCAATCGATCCCACATTTCTTATTATCATCGTGGCACGCAAGAAATAACATTTTTCTTATTTTATATAAAATTACGTCCAGTGCAATTGTTTACACATTGAAAAGCAATTTTTTCTTACTTTTTAAAAGAATAAACTTTAAAAATCGTAGGCGTTCTTTTGTCCTAAGCAATTACCTTATTAACTTTCTCATTTAAGAAAACATAAATATGCGTGGGCGATGGAATAGGGTAAATAAGAAAAGTCTTAAATAAAAAGCAGCGTCAAGGACGAGCCACCATGAAAAATGTCAAGCAATTTTAGCTCCGATAGAATTAACGATTATGACTTTCGATTCTTGGGACGCGGCGCAAAAAAAATTAACGAGGGTATAAAAGAGAAAGAGAAGACAAGAAAAAAAGAAGAGAGAGAATGACGAGTAGCAGATCTATACACTTGCGTGTATAGGCTTAAGCTCTTTTGTTTTCGTCCGAACGAGAAAAGCCAAGATGTAGACGTCGAGCAACGGCGACGTGAAAAAAAGTCGCCTATGGCTATACATTCACAAATTGACGAGAGGGTATAAGGCAACTCTATGTCACATTCTATTTTTACTACTACTACTACTATCATCATCATCATCATCATCATCATCATCATTATTATTATTATTATTATTATTATTATTATTATTATTATTATTATTATTATCATTATTATTGTTGTTATTGTTGTTATTATTAGGATTATTATTATTATTATTTTCATTTTATTTTATTTTATTTTATTTTTTTTTTTTATTTTTTTTATTTTATTTTTTTTTTTTGTATGACAACGCGAGTTATATGCTAAATAGAAACGGAGCGTGAATTCAGCGATTTTGACGTATACATATAATGAGTTCACATAAATGAACGCAAGAAAATTGTATAACGGTGTGGTTTATATAACAACGTTACTTTTATTATTACGCCATTGATTTCTTCCGGTCTTACCTCCCTCTTTTTCCTCTTCAACATCGTGTTAATTTCTTTATGCATTGATACTATTGGCATGAACGCGTGTATTCTAAATATATATATGTGTATTCACCTAACATAAAGCGTCATACTGTTTTACATTATACCTCGAGCTTTGTGTTTCATTTTTTCCCCTTGCTTTGTTTTGTTTTGTTTTTATCCACTTTGACGATGCCGAGGCGTGTGGCTTTTAACGCTATTTTTTTGTTTTTTATTAATTCAAAGTTTTGCGCCATTTTATTGATATCAACGTTATGACGGATAATAGTCAAAGCGGTCTATATAATAATGTACTATGTGCTATTGCTTACGCAACCTACAACTTTTTATAATTTTTTTGTCAAGCATTGAAAGAAGGAGTTTCCCGTTACGAATTCCGCTTGAGATTTATTTTTATTTACTATTGACGATTATTAAAACATTTATGAGAATTATTGAATATTTTTAATGTCGCTATGTGAATTTGATTGTTAAACTTTCCGTTAAATTGTAATAACGCGTTACGTAATTTTATGATATTTATTACTGGTTTCAAAAACACAATCAAACGCTCTTATAATTAGTAATTATCCTTCATTAATGTTGCTACTAAAAACCGATGACGGAAGCATTAAATTTACGTAACTTTCATTAAACGCCAACGTAAATTTCTGTGGCAAAATCTGGCTTGTAAACAAAAAATTTTAATAAAAAAGAGAAAAGGAAAGAAAATTATCGGTGACAAAGATTCGAGCGTTTTCGCATCCTCTTACAAGAGTTTTCACTTGAGTAATCATCACTCTAAAATAAGAAATCGTCGTGCAGTGAAAGAAAGGTAGACGATACAGAGAAAAAAAGTATAAGAAGTAGAAGAAGAAGAAGAAGAAGAAGAAGATGGAGAAAAAGATTGTGTCAAGTTACGTGGCTCATCTGACGAAAGCTTCATTCGATAACGAGGCCACAGAGCTTTTAGTTTCTCCTTTACATCCCGAAAATAGTAGGCTGCATCGCGTTTTTCGCGTGAACCGGACTTAACGCGGGCACGCGCAAGCTCTTGTGACATTTTTATTTCTCCAATGCGCGGCTTTTGTTTCCTTACGTTTGTCTCTCTTGGTGAAACACCTCCCCTCTTCCGCACTTTTTTACTTTGTGTGTACGCGTATACATTGATAATTAATTAGTCACAAAAAGCTTTTAGATTTTGCGCGGTAGTTTTTTAATTTTTGATTAAAACTATACTACAACTTTTTTGAAGGAAGCTTTGCGTTAAATCGTCAACGAGCAACTCTGCACCGACATTATATATTTTCGGTAATACTTTGTGTTTGCGTTCTTATGCTTTTTTCATATTTAAAAGCAGATTGTAATCACTTGAGAACAAAATAAGAATCGCATGAAAATTATACTTTTTAATTCGTAGAATTTCTTCGGAGAAAAAGGAAAAGAGGAGAATGAATTGTTTAGCTACTGCTGGTGTTTCGAAATGTATATTTGGATTTGGTTTGTTTTTTATTTAAATTAAAATATTGATAAAATATAGATATAAATCTTTCAAATTAACAATGATAATCTTTGAAAAAACGATTATTTCTTCTTTAAGTTTTATTATTAAAATTTTCATCATTAAAAAAGCATTACAGAAAATAAAGTTTTATTTTATAATTTTATAATAACAAAAAAAGATCACATTATCATTTTCAGTAAAAATATTAATGCCATAGTTGCTCAATTTACTTTTGTAATTTAATTCTTTAATTCTTCCATCAATATATCGACTAACTATTAAGACTAATTTATTTGAACATTTGCATGTCTGACTTTATGACTGACCTTTACGCAGGAAAATTAAAACAAAAATATCTTCAATCGAATAAAGTGTATAATGATCTTATTATACAATATTTTAATAGTAAGCGATCGAGTAAAAGTATAATTTCGTTCTCTGAAACTAATTAAAATATGGACATATTATTAATGAATTAACAATTAAAAAAAATAAATAAAATATTTATAAATTCGTCCTTATTTTTAAAACTTAAGTACTTAATAAAATAAATTAATATCAATAATCACTTTTATTTTCGACTCTTTAACGAGTATGTATATATTTATATATCTTTTAATTTAATAAAAAATCGATAATATTTTAACATTAAATGCAGGAAGCGAAATAAACAGCCGCGAATAATGCGACTGCAACGATAATTAAAACTTTTCGCGAGCCGTCGATAACCGATCGAGTGCGAAAATTTAAGATAAGGAACTTATCAAAACAAATAATCGGCATTGATTTATTTTCCTAGCGGTGCAACGAAATGCTTCTTTCCCTCCTGCTTGACGCTTCTAGCATACGCGCTAAAATGAGAGAGAGAGAGAGAGAGAGAGAGAGAGAGAGGGAAAGAGAGCAGCGAAGAAAAAGCGAACGACGAGGAAAAGGTAAAAAATGAAGACGGCGATGGGAGATAACAACCGCATCGTGTTCTAGCACTCGTCATCGCTACTAATAGAATCGCCGGAGCTCGAAGAGTTCGATTCCTCGGAACTCGATATCTCGGTGTCGGAGCTAGAGGAGCCGTCGTTGTCGTCGCTGGTGCTCGACGATGCTTCCTCGCTCGTCGCTTCCGACGTTGCGTCGACGGACGAGGTCTGGGTGTCCATCGACGAGTGGCAAGTACAGCTGCTGTAATCGCTGAACAGCTCGTCCGTCGTGCTTTCGCAAGAGGACTCGTTATCGACCTCGCTGCTGTCGGTATGCGCATCCGAATTGTAAGTCTTGTCCGACTCATTGTCCGACGAGCTGCTCGTGCCTGCGAAGTGTTTTCAGCTTATTAGATCGATTTTACTTTTACTTCTCGTCATCTCGTTATTTACCTCTTGATGGAAGATTTATCATTTTTTTTAAACTTCATTATTACAATTAAATTCAAATTAATTTTTACTTTAATACGAGTAATTTTAACTCTCGATAATATTTTATATGATAATAATTTAACATTTATTTATTTTCGTGGATTCGAAATTTTGTAATTTTTATTAAATTTATCACTGAAAAATAAATTTTACTATTTATTTTATTTTCCAGTTGAAAATTTTAAAGCTTACTCACTCGTTATAAAAAAAAATTGGCGTCAAATCGTCTACTAATATTTTGAACAAAGTCTACGAGTGTTTGATTGTATTAAATGTTATTCAAATGTTCAAACAAAAAAAAATAAATCTTAGTTTTATTCTATTAATCATTTACGGAATAAAAATCATTAAAAAAAAATTAAATATATTTTTGTTATTCAAAAGAAACATTGCAATATTAATGATTCCTGATTGTAAATTGTAGTTCGAGCGGTGTTTTGATTTTTTTTAATTGTATGAAAATAATTTAAAAAATTATTAGAAATTTTGTTGCGAAGCGACACTTTTTTCTTCACAGAAATGATGATTCAATAATTATTATTAAATACCTTTCTGTAAAAAGATACACGAGTTTGAATAAATTTATTTTCGTATTCGTTTCGAAATAATAATTATTTTTTAAAAAAATTTTTGGTAACGCAGCTTTTTAAAATGCGTATGTCGTTAAATATTTTATTTGTTATTTAAAAAGTCTGTTAGAATACTTAATCGTATCGTCTTTTGAGAAAAAAGAAGTTAGTTCTATGTGGCAAAGCACTCGCATATAATAATAGCTTTTATTCCACCGAGAGTAAGTCGAAATATTATTCCGAGAAATTAAAAGAGAACGGAGAAAGAAAAAAGAGAAGCAGAGATAATATTTATCGGGTCGATGACAAAAGCTGAATCTTTTTCTCGAAAATTTTTTTATAGATTACAAAAACGGACTGAGAAAACTCACCAAACAGCAACGTCTTTAGATTTCGTCTGTTGCGCTCTCTTCTACAAACCTTGCACGACATCTTTCTTTTGTAAACCCTGACTTTTCTTCTCTTGTCCGTCTTGCACAAAGAAGTCGACTCCGAGCTCGAAGACGAAGAATCGCTCGTATTGTTCGAACGTCTTCTGTTCTTCGATATGCGCATTGCTCGATCATTCATTTTTTACCGTAGACTGTATTAATTATCGATCGAAAGACTTTTTCTTGTGTATCGTTGCCTCTGCTTTTTTCCGTCAGTTTAACATTTGATTTTGTTACGTTGACATTGAAGATCTTTGATAAATATTTTCTCACTATCCTGCAACGCTTACCTGCAACATTTTCAAATACCCATCGTAACTTGGTTTTTTTCAACTGAAATATTTCTTATCTTTATGTTATTAGAAAGCCAACAAGTACATTTTTTAAATATCAGATAAATATGAATCTTTGTATTCGTTATTATTGAAGAATAATACAAATCAATGTCAATGAGAATCATTATTATCATAGACGACTCTTGTTTTTTTTTATGAATGACAGATAACGTTGACTTACCATCCGTGCCAAAAGCATCTTTTACGACGTATCTACGGTAGACGATCGTGTTTTCAAACAAAGCCCAAAATTCACTCTAATGTTTATATTACTGCGATGAAACATCAAAAAAAAAAAAAAAAAAAAAAAAACAACGAAAAGGAAAAATTAAGTAAAACGAATTACTAAATTATACAGTCATAACGGGCCAATTATAGCAAAGTTTATATTCAGTTTGCATAATTTTATGTGAATTCAGAAAAAAAAAAAAAAAAAGAAAAAAAATAGAAATAATCACTTACAAATCTTTCAATTGCAATTTACGCGAAACTACGTGAACTCATAAATTCGTTAGCGCTCGTTTCTTATCTCCCAACGACGAAGAAGAGGTGAAATTTCCGAGAAATTCACGTTAGATGCTCGCCATTTGAGGAGGTTCGTATATAGGAGGAAAGTGCTTAGATTAACGGCTTTACCCTTCTACTTCGCGTGGATTAAATCAACAAATACGGCGGGTTGTTCTCTACGCACGATCAAAGGTAAATAAATAGTCGTTCGGCTGAGGCGAACATTGAGAATGCGAAAGCTCGCGACGATGGACGTTAGCTATCGTTCTATATCGAACTATACCGATTTAACGTGAATCGACAGACTCGATGATCATCCGGTATCTAATTACATATCGTAATTTGACTTTGTTTTGTTTTTTTCCAAGGAGTTATATTATATATCGTATTTTCATGCCTTTTTCTTTCCTCGAAAGCGACATTTTTTTAAGCTTTGTTTTGAAATTTTTTTTTTTCTGATTTTCTAACAACTTTTATCGCAATTTAAAAATCGTTGAATATTTCGTCGATTTATTAATAACAAACTTTTAATTGTTGAAACAAATATGTTTTATAAGAAAAATTTTTAATTTTAAAATAAAATTATTATTAAATATAAATAAAAAATTTTCAGCACACGCATGAATGTATTGATTACTGATACTATATAGAACGGTGTCAGTCTTGAAAATCTGCAGCGTTTATGTTACAGGTGGATAAAGCTCAAACGAGTCATTGAGCACTGACGCTCAGGGCTGACGTCATACAATATTAATATAAATTTATCATTACGTAGAAAATATTGAACGACAAAGTTATGGCACAAAGTGAAACAAGTATAATTATATATTCGTTATACAATTCATGCCATTAAATTTAAATTTTAATTGATTGTTTCAATTACAATGATTTTTTTTTTTATTTTTATGGCTAAAACAAACATTACATTAAACTTTAAGTATGCATTTTGAAATTGTAAAGGACTGGACTTGTAATGTTTAAGTAAATAGGTATTTATATTGTTTTAATATGATGTCATGGTGTTATTATTTTTTTTTATATTTTTTAATATGTTAACTAATACGTGTAACAGTTTTTGCACAATATAAATATTCTTAAAAAAAAAATACATCCATTTATTCCTTTTTTTTTTTTTTTTTTTTTTTTTTTTTTTTTTTTTTTTTTTTTTTTGTACTCGTATCTACGTAATTATAAATAAGCTTAAAATCATTTTTATGAATATGTAAAAATTTAGTTAAAATGAGTGAATAAAATTATCATTGTTTTGCAGAAATGAAAAAAAAAGTTCGTCAGTAAAATTAATTTTTCCTTCGTATTTCACGATTTCGCAAATTATAAATTTTGGACGACTTTCTTTTCTTTTTGCGAGAACTGCGTTGGCAATCGGCGCAATCATCGGAATTACTGCTGCCAAAGCTATCGGCATTGCACTCGCAATTTCGTAAATTGTCATCGGTGCTAATTTCCATTAAACAATTCCAGCAGTTACAACGCGAACTATCAGTACTGGATAGTTCGTTGCACGAACAGGACGAAGAGCATTCGCTGGAACTTGAACTGCTCAAACTTTCATCTTTGTAGAAAGAACCTACGCGCACTAAACAAATACAGAAGAATAATAATTATAAGAGCAGCAATTAAAATTAAATATTTTCTCATAAATGTCAAAAGATACGACATACTTACATTCGCTCACCTTTCCTATGTGCACTGCAAAATGTGCACTCATTTGTTCGACAGCTTTAGCAAGTTTTTTATCCTTTTTTAATTTCTTTTTCATTTTTTTGTCATCTTTCATTTCCTTCGATTTTGCCTTATTCGATTTATTTGTCTTTGTTTTTAACGAAATCTCTGTCGCATTTTTTTTCTGTTTCTGGTCTTTTGTTTTATCCATTTTTTTCGGCGATTTAATAGACTTTTCATCAGTTGGATATGACTTGGCAAAATTATCATTGTCGTCTGCGTTATAATCATCAACGGGTTCTTCTTTGATAACGACATTATTTAAAGCTGAAAATTAATTTTTATATTTATTTTTATTGTCATACTTTTAAACGGACATTTTTAAAAATAGTTTTGCGTTACTCAATCATCAAACTCTTTTATTTACCTGTGGTTATCATTTGTTGTTTTAACGTCTCATTTTTATCAAAATGCGTATTCAAGTCGAGATTGTCTTCGACAGATGTACTATGATCTCCAATTTCGTGTAACAAACGACCATCGAAAGTGCTGTTACTATGTATAGACATTTCATTCGTGTTTAGTACCTCTGATTGATTTGTATCGTTCAACGTAGAATCTTTAATTTGTGATTTATTTTTTGTTGAATTTTTCGGCTCTGTGATAAAATGAAATTTAAATTAATCAAAGTGATCATTATTTATTAAGAAAAAATTTTAAAACAAACTTTTTGTTTTATCAACTGCTGATTTTGGTATCGTAGTATCGGCTTTCGTTTTCTTTGAAGTGGTTGCTCGTTTTGTTTTAGGTCGTCCTATAAAGCATTCAAATTTTATATGTATATATATGTATATTGCTGTTACAATATGACATTAATTACCTATTTTTTTCACTTGTTGATTATCATTTACGGTCAACTGTGAATTTTCTATTTGACTTTTAGTAATTTCGCTTTCAATTAATGAATTCTGCATTTGACTGTTAATACTTACGCTAAGATTTGATAAGTTATTAGTTGCATTAAGTTTTAAAGAGTCATTAGTTCCATTAAGTTTTGATAAATTACCAGTTTCAGATACTTCAGTCTTTGAAGTTTCATTAGCCGTATCTTTCTGTAAGGGTTTGAATTAAAATCGCAATTATATATAATCGGTTGTTAATTATTTAAAAATTTGGTGATTTTAATTAAAAAAAATAAATAATAAAAAATGTACTTTGGTTTTTCTTGGTTTTGTAACTTTCGTCGTTGTTTTTTTCTTAGGCCGAGTAGACGCAGCGTTTTCTTGAGACTCTTTATTATTTGATTTTGCATTTTTTCTAACTGTTGGATTTTGTGCTCCGCCTATATTACGCATGATTACTACAAAATTATTTTGATAAAAAGTTGTCTTAATCTTAATAATATTGTGCTTACCCTCATCTTTTTTCGCAATTTTACGAGTTCTTTGAGATTTTTGATTATCTTCTTCAATATTTTTGTTGAGCACAACACAAGATGAACATAATTTTACAGTTGTACTGCGCTTTAATTTAATTGACACTTCATCTTTTGAATTTTTTGTTTCCTCGATTGTATTTGTTAGCGTACGGTCATTGGGATCGATTTCATTGTTCAATAAATTTTTCAAACGACTTATATGTAAAGGTGAGTTTGTCTTAACCGAATTGTCAACGGAAAATCTTCTTATTGGAGATTGATAACAGGATCCAGCCACGTTATCCATTTTTTAAATATTTTAAATATTTTACATTTGTTAAAATTATTATTTATTACATAAATTAAATTAAAAGAATGTAAATTTCAAATGGTGACCAGCACTTATCTGCGTAAAAGTTCAACGAATACTAACTAAAATTACTACCTTTCGTATCTTTGTTTACCAAAATTTCAGCTCAAACGCTTAAAAGTAAGATTTGTAAATATGAATCGACTTAAAGTTTAGCACATTCTGAGAAATATTGAATTTCAAGACAAGCTATGGTCCTTCTTGAATTGTAATTCTATATTTTAATTTTCATAAAAAATTATAATAATTTATATAAATTATTAAAAAAAAAAAAAAAACAACCAATTGTATCATTAAACTTGATTAAATATAGATAATGTTATTCAAATATTTTAGATAAATATTTTCTTATAAAACATAAATTTCTATAAAAACGTAAGTAAAACGACAACAAAGCGTGGCATAATAATAAAAATCAGTAATTTTTAGAACAATCGCATTTACAATTAAAATAGAATAAAAAAGAAATGAACTCCAGCGATTTAGCAAGTAACGCGGAAGCAGTATTTTCTCAGGGTCGTCGCACACGAAAAAGAAGCTGCGAAGTACACGCCGAAAGTTCTGGCAAATCTTTGGCAAATCGCCCGAACCAACTAATATCTCGAGTTCCTAGACGTTGACGAAGAAATCTCCGTCGTGGAAAATTATGTATATGCAATCTGGTGTACTAACAATATATGTTTACGTTTTTTCGGAACATTTGGTATTTACCGTCATTTTATAGAAATTTTTTATATCGATAAATTTCATCAATAATCATCGATCTATTTAGAAACGTGCTTTTTCAACCGATTTCTTCATAACGGCTTAAAAAATCGGTTGTTTGAAATTTTAAAAAATAATATTGCATAACAAATACAGATTGAACTTTGATTCATTTTACGGATACGTCTACTTTGATAAAAAGCTGTCTTTAATAAACATATTTATGACAATACACGTGTTTAGCTTTGTAAATGTACTTTTTGTTTTTGAATTGTGCTATATAATTATTTTTACACATTTAATGAATATTCGTCGCGCAAGAATGTTTCTAGTAGATTTTTATTTATCTTATTTTTATAAGACGATCAATATTCGCGCTAATTTATAAATTATAATTTGCGGAAAATGCAAATTTAATTTTTAATGAATAATTGTCCACTTTTGATATAAAATTTTACTTATTACTAATAATTTTAAACATTTTTTATATAAATTCATGAAATTATTCAATCGCTGTCATCGCGTTATTAATAATTTAAAGATTATTTTTTTATTAAGAATTATAAATAATTTAAACATGTGAAAATATTATATAACTTACTCGTATTTAAAAAGACATATCTCTTAATATCTATTTAAATACAAAATACATTAAAGTTTATTTCTTTTTATGAAAATGTAAATCTTACAAAAATAAAAATTCGTTTTTAAAATTAATCGATAATTTAATTGTAAAAATATTAAAGTAAATTTTGAATATAAAAATAAATATGAAACCGAATATACGTTTATACATTTGGAACAATTAAACATCATCATGGTGACGCGGTATAATAATAACGTAGGCGCATTCAATAAACCAAAGCATGAGAGATTTCGACAAGTAGATGTGCGTCTTTACTCGGTTATCGATGCCTCGGCATTGGTGGATCGAATGTCATCGGTCGTATATTGTTTTTGTTCTATATTGAGTTTGATTTTCGTGCTCGTGTTTTGTAAACTAATCGAAATATTGTTCTCTGTTTATTCGATCGATTAAACTTTTATGCCAATTTTTGATCGATTTTCCTGCTGCGCTTATTTCCGCTCTTACAATTTATAATTTAATGCTAACAAGTTAAAAGGCTGAAAGATGACTGCATTGATTTTGGTTAAAGATCTTGTTATTCGTCCTAATAAATTAAACAAACTTAATAACTCGATCAATGCCTCGAAAATAAGTGATTTACATAATCTTTTAAATTTTAAGGAATGGTATTCATTTTTTTTTATTGTTTTTTTAATTAAAATACATATATATATATATATATATATATATATATATATATATATATATATATAAATAATGTATTATTTAAATTTTTTAATTAATAATCGATACAAGTATAATGTATCTCAGTATTCAATTTTATTTTCATATATTGAAAGCCTGCGGTTTAGTGATTGTATAAATAAATAAATTTATTTTTTATTTTTCATTAAAAATTTTATTTAGAATAAATTAATAAAATCATTAAAAATTCGTCTAATGGAAAAAAAAATTTTTTAAAAAGGTTGAATATAACATTACAAAGCTGTATTTTTAAAAGCGTAATAAGAAAGTCTTAAAATATGTATACGTTACGTATAATTTTAGACACGTAAGGTTTTACTGTATTTTCGTTCGAAGAAAGTGTAAATAATATTTTCGACGCAACTGTATGACGTGTTTGAATAAAGTTACAGGGAAAAAAAAACCTACGAAAGAAACAACGAAGTGCCTGTGGGTTTTCGCTTCGTCGATGGTTTATGCCCTTAATAAAAGTAAAATAAAAGTTGTAAAAGCCTTGTAAGAATTTTTTCTGAAATAGCAGCGAGCAAAACGCTATCTGACACAAGCTGCCTTACGTTTAAAGGATCGGCCGAGATCTTTCTTCGGCCTTGGCGTTCGAGTAAGTTCAAAGAACTCGATGGAACACCTACGACAACTCGTTAGTCCGCGCAAATCGTAAAAGGTTTTGTCCTCAAAAAGAAAAAAAAAAAAAAGTAAGGATGACGTTGCTCTCTCGCGAAGTTTTACAAAAATAATCTTAATCTCATCTTATGACATTTTGAAAGGTTATATGTTAATATGTTAAGAACGAGTGTTTTGCTTATTGATACACGAACGATAAATTTTGTAAGCGATAACTTTTTTTTTTATATACATAATTTAATAAAGATTTTAAAACGAATCGAACAAGTGTATATAATATTTTTAAAATAAAAATTTATGAAAAAGTTAATTAATTATTGTTAGTTTATTATGTGTAAATTATCAAAATTATAATTAATTTTAATGAGTAAGGAAATAATTACACAGTTTTAATGAGAATTTAATTTAACATTGGAGTATTTCATTATTAAAATTAAATTATTGCCAGACATGCGTTAAATATTAAAATAATTAAATAGATTAATTCGTTCAAAATTAAAATCTGCAATAAACATGTCGCTCATTAATTCTTTTTCTCCAATATTCAAATAAAGTTTAAAGCGAATGAGAAGTTATTCGATGGAGAAAATAAACGGCAGTGTGCAAGACATAAGGAAGCGCGCATCAATAAGCTCTCTTGCGACGATAAATTTTTAATCGACTTTTTGTTTACACACCGAGAAAAACCACCGCTTCGCAAAGTTTTTTGATCTTGAAAATGCGGCTGATGCCAATCTGGTTAATCCTCCGCTTAATGACTAATACCTCGACGACGTAAATGGAGTATCCGATACGAGATTGTCCAGTTGGCTCAATTTAAAGACCGCAGCAAAGTGTCCGCGTACGACACATGGTAAACGCGCGTATACTTTATCACGTATATATGTACATATATATACTCTTATATACATATATATATACTTGTGCACCGGAGAAGAGGAGGATCGCAGCTCTCACATTTTTTCTCTTTCTACCTTATCTACCGTCTCCTTCTCGCGCGCTCATACGAAAAAGAAAACGTCCAAGAGAAGAGAACGCGTGTCGCAAGACCGGACTGTGTGCGGCTCCTGGTACATATATAGCGGCCTCGGCGCGGAGATTCCGTGGATAGTTACACGCGACGACGCGACGAGCGAACATGATCAAGGTAAGCGTACCTGAGGAAATAAAAACAAACTCTTTTCTTTTCTTTTCTTTCTTTTTCCTTTTTTACTTTTGCTGCTCTACCATTTTTCATCCTGTTATTGTAAAGTAGTAGCTCAATTTTGCCGAGCGATAGATATTTCCGAACGGGAAATAACTGCACTAGATCCTATTTATACGACTGCATCGGATTCTAAAAAAAGTCCTTCACAGTAATTATTTTTTATGTTAAATTACGTTGAGTTGTTTTATTTTTATTTTTCATTTGCATCATAATTTACCGATTAATTTTAAATATTTCTAACATCATGCAAGTAAAAAAAATTGAAAAAAAAAAAAAGAATTAATTTTTTTCCAATAACAATATTAATATTAAAATATACAACTTATCAACGTCTTTAATCCTTTTATATAATATTATATCAATAATTATAACTTTAATTAATTTAATTCATTTTACACGAACAAACATTATACAATTAAAAGTCAGACAATATTCAATAACTATTGCTTGTATATAATAAAGAAAATTACTGATCATAGTCCTCTTGAAATAAAAGTGAGATGCCAGTGCTTTCGCAGCTTTATATGACTCGTAAAATAATTTCGTGCAATGTCCTTCGCACGAGGCACTCCAAGGATTCCTTGCCAGTTGAGGGCACGCGATCGGGACACACTATTGTTTTTATTTTGATACGTGCAGTGAGCACAGTGCGCGCGCGCGATAAGTACGTGCTAAAAATCACATTTTTTTCTTCTTTCATGCATCTTATATTCATAGCTAAAACGTATGATTTTATACAATTTTATTTTTATGAAAAATTCTAACGAATAATTTTTAGAGTTTGCGTTTATTAAAAATTAAAATAAAATCGATGAAAATTTTCGGAATCATGAAATCCCGATGTTAATTATATTGTTTATTATCTTTTATAATTTTCAGATACTCATAATTTGCTTGTGCATCTACGGAGCGTCGAGCAGACCGGTGCAGTCGTTCGAGGTGTTCGACGACGTGGAGAACGAGGCGGAGGTGATAGATGCGGCGGTGGAGTTGCCGGGTACGCGCAACCTCCAAGAGAAACGCGTACCCGTCGTACGTCTAACGATACCGGGCGCTTATCTTCACCTCTACGGGAACAAGAATCTCGGCGAGCGCACCCATCTATCGACTAACGATTACGAGCCGATCGTCGATTTGCCGGGCGTGAGGAATTTGGAGGAGAAGGCGATTCCCGATGCGGTGATCGCTCGTGTGAGTGACGTGGACTACGAGGTTAGACATCCGAAATCTCAAGTGGAGAAAGTGTAACGCGCGTGTGTCTTTTCGTTTTTTATTTCTTTCTTCTAGTTATCGTAGTTTTTTTT
The DNA here is from genome assembly GCA_949987625.1 of Chalcis sispes. Classification (NCBI taxonomy): domain Eukaryota; kingdom Metazoa; phylum Arthropoda; class Insecta; order Hymenoptera; family Chalcididae; genus Chalcis; species Chalcis sispes. Next base: position 1,142,374 of record OX465094.1, on the reverse strand, counting down.
AATTCTCTCCGCTCTCTCTGTTTTTTTTTTTTTTTTTTTTTTTTTTTTTTTTTTGTACGCTGAGAACTACGTCTTCGACGAAATTCTAGTCCAGTTAAGTGGGTCGATGTGAATTTCTTACACAACAACTGATGATTTTTTAGTGATTCTTTATTATTTTTTTTTTTTTTTTCTTTTTTTCTATCTATTGTAATGTAATTAAAATGATGTCGTTAGTTATAATCTTAGTGATTAAAAAAAGTTGTTAGATTAAAAAAAAATTTTATCATTCAAAAAACATACAATTAATTAAAATTTAATTGTTTTTTAAGAACAATTAATGAAGCTTGCTCTTACAAAAAGTTTTATCGCATTAGTTGCATAGGTGTGTACATACCATCTTTATGAATTGTGTTTCCTTTTTCATTTACTAATTTAATACTTGTGTAAAAATATAATTTGAATTGTCCTAATGCGACTTTTGTTGGATAAATAAGTTTGGCATTGAACAATAAACATATTTTATAATTCTTATTCATTTTTGCATTTAGATTTATTTAATGTTTGTATTCATTCGTCCGCATGTCATATAATAAGAGATCATCGACGAAACTATTATTACTATTATTTTATAATAAATATTTACTCAAGTTTCTTTATTAATTAAAAAATGTAAATTTTAATTTATTTTATTAAAAATATTCATGCGTATAATAATAAAAATAAGAATTGATTTTTGGAAAGATACATCCGTGCGATAATTATCATAATTATGAAAAGAAATACCATTTATATATTCTCGAGTATGTGCTTAAAATTACATTCAACCTTGTAAAAATTATACATATGTGTATGTGTTTAACTTTATAATAATGTATTATTAAATAATTGTACAAAATAATTAATAACGAAAATTAACTTAAAATTTCGAATTAATAAATATTTTTATTCAAACAATTCTTTTCAATTTATTTTTTCAATGGCTTATATAGTATATGAAATATAGCTATTTCATATTATTTATCATATTATTTATATAAAATAATGAAATAATCAATCGTCTAATTAATATACATCATTATAAATTATTTCATGTACATATAACCTTTCGTATTTTTATTTTTCAGATTCTTAATACATTGTACATTTAGGAGTATAAACTATATGACAAACAATATTAACATATTAGGCTTAATAAATTTAAAATGAGTTTGAATGATGATTTTATTTGGTTTATCATTTTTAAATAGTGAACTAAACTAACTAAGCGGAAGCAGTGGTTCCTCGCGATCGAGAAAGATGTTACTTACAATGTAAATTTGAAAGTTCTGGCAAAGCTTTGGCAAAGCGCCCGCGCGAGAGCGACTGCCTCCGTCGATTCGAGCGCCGCGAGACATCGACGAAGAAATCTTCTCCGTATAGAATCGCATGTGAGCAATCCAATAGTAAATTGACATGTGTATTTTGGCGAGACATTTCGTATTTATGGATCGCCTTTTATTTTATAGTTTGTATCAATAATCATTGAACTTGATTGTCGTGGAAATTGTTTTAATGTTTAAAAGAAATTTGAAATTAATTTTTTTTTTCTTTTTTAATTCAGAGTTTTATTTATTGTGATGATAATTACTTACGTAATCTTAAATGTTCATTGTACATGAGAATAATTTTATTATTCAAATAAATTATTCATTTAGATTTATTCAAAATTATTAACATGCTGTGAATTTTTGTGAATTAATATTGTAACATTAAAATTGTTAACCGTACTTTTGTTAACTGTTTTTTATAATTTAGAGCACTCGGAATAGTTTAAATTTATATTTATTTATTTATCCTTTGTTTTTTTTTTTTTTTTTAATTTTTAAAAATTCATCTGTCAAGTTTAACGGACAAATTTTAACAAGTTTCAAATTTCTTCACGACTTCGCACGTGTTTCGCTTGAAAAATGCGTTTTTTTCCATCTAACATCTCGTTTTTTGTTTATTTTTAATGCGAGAGATACATATATTGCATTTTTTAGCCTACATAGGGTTAATTCCGAAATATAATGAAACGAAAAATAAGGCAAACAAAACTATCGGGAAATTTTGAAAAAATTATTTTCGTAATATAGTAAAATATTAACATTATTGAAAATCTTTCACGAATTTCCATATTAAATTTGAAATTATTGTGCATTCTATAAAATATAGAAGAAACATTGATAAAATCATTATTTTAAAATTTGAATAAATGCAATTTTAATACCATTAATTTTCAATTAGAATTTATTACATTTTTTCTTAATATAAAAGTAAGATATGTATTTTCTTTGGAGCTCTCTCTTATTTTTTTTTTAAACCATTTCGATGGAATTTTAGTTGACGTTTAATAAAGTAGGTTGATATTGCGCCGATGTCGTGATTGCATTTTTTATTCGCTTCAAAGTCGATGTATCTATCGATCTTCCTTCCACATATGTGGATGTTTAGATTTATACAAATACTATTTACTTCTCACTTACGTTTAGAATTCATAATTCTTATAATAAATTACATAAATATTTTTGCATTATTTATTTATCAATAGGGTATAAATATTTTATTATTATCTGCAACTGCAAGAAGAAAATTTTATACATTTGAAACTTCAGTGGGTACTTTGTGAGTATGTCCATGCAATTGCAACACTCGATCGGTATTGAGATATAAATAAATTTTAGCATGCGTTGATTATGTAAATATTTACTTTATTTGTCTATGATAAGAAATTTTTTGTTATCATCAATTCAAAATTTTTTCATACCTTCTTACCGTATAGTTGGATAACTAAAAATTGGTTGCCCAAGCGATCACTAGATGGCACAAGAATTCAAATATCGAAGTAATTCACCAACTTTATAAAAGAGAAAGAGAGATTATGTTTAAGAAAATACGTAAAATTCAATTGTATGGGCCCTTTTCTGTCATCCATTTATTATCTAAAATGAACAAAAATGTTATTCCTATCATAGCAAACTTTATTGATAATATTAATCTTAACATCTGAATCTGCGATAAAATCCATAATGTAATATCATTATTTTATTCAATTTATTATTGTTAACTAATTCTATACTGTAACATCTAAATATAAATGTAAGTTGATTCTCGAATTTAAACTGTATTTTGCGCTTGCGTGCAGCGCCCCTCGTCTCTGTGTCATGGCTATGTAATCTCTATTGAAATGCCAATAAAAAACTACTATGATAACAATAATAATTCACCAACGGGTCTATTTTACTTGCTTTAATACATTCTCACTTTAACAATAGTTTTATAATAATATTTATACATAGTCATATATTACATCAAAGCAATAAGTTTAATTTCGTTAAGTTTTAATCAACGAAGAGAGATATTAATTGTAAACTTTTTTTCGCACAAAATATTGTACATCTATGTATAGTCAAACCATTATGTATAAATCATGCTTCGACAAAAGAGAAAAGTTCTAATGCATATATACTACATTTACTTATCTCCCTCCTCTTCTCTCTTCCTCTCTCACTCTCTCTCTCTCTCTCTCTCTCTTCCGATTTTCATACGATTCGTTTTTGCACGTGGAAGTTTCAATCCTACGGCTCGCTCTCTGAAATTTATTACCGGCGATCGAGCGTGCGAGAGTTTAATCCGAGAGCTTACAACTGTTTAAAGCTAAAACAAACGCGAGCTTGTATTGGACGCCGTCGATGCTTCTCCGAGTACATGTGGTAACGCTCGCATTCGTTTTCTCCATCTCTCTCTCTCTCTCTTCCTCTCTCTCTCTCTCTCTTCGTAAGCGTATATACATTTATACTTATATGCATATAGCGGAACGCGCAAGTTTCTTTTTTTTTCTATACCGCAGGGAGAAATAGCGTTGCACTTGAAGTATTTTATTCGAAGTCGTAACGTATCGCGAGGGATATTATTTTCGATCATGTATTAGACGAAATGTTACATTTCACCAATTTAAATCAATTTGTTTGCGTATCTTTTTTATTTCTGTTATCGTACGCTATGCGCCTATAGTTAATTTTCTCGACGCCATAATAATCGGAGCAAAAAATGTAAACTTAACGGAATTTGATATAACTACTCGAAATTATTTAAAACTTTTTAAAGCCGCCTTTATTTTCAAGTTATTTGTAAAGTTTTGTTTACCTAATGAAGTATTTTTATTTAACAATAAGAAGAATAAATGGCCATTTCAATACTACGAATGTCAATCTATTTTAAAACATTTGTAGAATGCATATTTATTTTAGATGTGATTTATTTATTTTCAATATTTATCCATCGTTTTTATTATCATTTTGAAAGATCAATATTTATTACATTTACTATACTTATAACCGAAATATCTTGTTATATTGTTATTCTATAAATTTTGTTTATTCTGAAATTCACATGTTACTTACTATATTACTCTTTTTCAAGTAATTGTTCAACGATTTAAAAAAAAAAAAAAAAAAATGCTCAAAGTAAAACAGTCGATCAAAAACGAATATTTAAACTTGTATAAATAAATGTTGGTTTACATTGATATCAACATTTTTTAATCCACAAAAACTTCAATAAAATATTTCAATACTATAAAATAAAAAAAAATAAAAAAATAAAAAAAAAAAAAATTATTAAAAAAAATAATGTAAACATTTTATTAAAAATAGTATAACGATGTAAAAGAAGAAATAAATAATTAAGCGTGCAATCCGCGGAGTCGCGCGCTTGCGCAATGAAACTTCGATGGTCATAAAATACAAGGACGAAGTGCTCGTTCTTAAGAAAATTAATTATGCAGGGCGATAATACTCGAAAGCTGAGCACGGTATTACTGGACTATCGCTATCATTGGCTCGTTATCTGCGCTCGTGAAAATTTATTATCAGGAGAAAGAAACAATTCATTTGTTCCAACGCCTAACGGATAATCGCTTTAGATAGCAAATCTGTCTTCTACATTTATTTCTACTTTGATCGACGAATTTTAATATGTTGACAATAGTATCAATGGTAGCAATATCGTAAGAGAAATAGTACCAATTACGCTATAAAAAAAAAAGATGCCAAGAATCATTCTCAACGTGCATACGCGGATAAAAAATTTTATCTTGTTTATATATTTGTAACTTTACTTGTGGCTTAACAGAAGCATACATAGTTACATAATCGTAAATATGTAGTATATGAAAAAAAGATGAGCCGGGAAGTAGAATCGATTCACTTTACGATCTCGTAGGCGTTGAAACGTTATAAAGAAGAAGTAACGAGAGATGGAAGATAAAGCGAAACGTCGTAGCATATATTGTCGCGTCGTTATTCTCTGTTACCTTTTTAAAAGTGATCAAGTTAGCGTATTACCTTAGCGAGAACTCGCGTTACAATCGGATTTCCATTAAAGAGGAAATTTGAGCATTGGGTTCGATTTTTCATCGACTCTTAACTTTACCGCAAATGAAATAAATACGCTATTGATTATTGTCGGTGTTTTTGGTTTTCCTTAACGTTAAAACGCGCCGATGCACTATTTCGAGAGAATAATGTTTGTCGATTTGTCAAACGTAAATTGTTATATACTATGTGTTATAATTTTTGCACTATAGTTATAATTTTAATGGAATTTTGATTAATTATTTTGAAGGTAAAGAAATAGAAAAACGAGGGTGTGAATTATACGAGTGCATCAGTCGCTGAGAGTATAAAAATTAATTATTTTCATCGAAAAAATATCACACCGTTAACATTCGATCTTCATTTTTTATAAAGAATTCTAATCCTCGATGGGAACAAAAAACTCGCGCCTTCATTCTTTCTAAGATAATCTTACTTTTCCATAAAAAAAGAAGTCTTGGTAAAAAAGCTAATAAAAGATGAAAAATAAATTTTTTTTTTCAAGACATCTTTTCGACTCACGGCTAAATAATTGATACTCGAATACGCGAGCAGCATACCCGAGTATTGCGAGCATAAAAGTAAGGGTGGGAGACGGATCGGCGAAAGGTTCCTTCGAAACATCGCGTCGAGAGGAGAGTAGGCTCGTGAAAACTTTTTCCAAAGGTTCGCTTAATTGAACTGGCCGTCGAGGTAGAAAATTAATTGGGCGAGTTACTCGCCGGAAGCATTTCCGTGTTTACTCGAAATTGCTCCCAGTCGTCACATTTGAACTTTGAGTCTCCTTTCGTGTTGTGTCCCTTGCCTAAGCTTGCATTTTATACACGAACATATGCATATATACTTGAATAACGTATTTCTCGTTTCCGTTTACAGGTATGCCCACGATTTTAAACATATATGTATATAACGCGCAAGGTTATAGTTGTACGTCCTATCCCTGTGCGAGTAATATTTGTCATTTCTATTTTCATAATTGCCTCCGCGAAAAGTTTTTTTCGTTCATTTCTAGAAAAGAATGCGTACATTTTTTGTCAACGCAGATTTAAGTAGTGTAGATTTAAAGCCGATCGACTATTCGCCTGTTTTAGATTTCCGCGCTTCAAATTAATGCCAAAATTGAAATACATATTTTGGAACATGTTACGTTTAGTGTTTTTTTCGAACTGATTCGCGTATCAACTTTTTTTAGCGTATTAGCTTTTCTCAATCATTGCTTTTCACTTCTTGAATTTTGTTTGGATCTGCAAGCTGCTTGGATTGAGATTTTCCAAAAAAGTTATTATAATACATCGTGAAATATGTCATGAAATAATTGGTGTTTTTTGTTTATTTAAGTTGAGCAATTGCAACTTAAGATTTGCTTTTCCTGTTAAAAGCTTACGGTTCATCAAGTGGATGGGACACGAGTGTAACTTGAAGCACGCGTAATAAAAATATTATTAAAAAATGTTTATGACGGTAAAAAGTAATACTAAAGAGTAGTTATCGTACGTCTAGCATTTCACCACGCGACAAAACTTTTTTATACATTGCAGCCTAAACTTTCAAATGTTCTAAAGTTAAAACGAATTGAACTTGTGAAATCCCAAACTGGGTCTCTTCCATACGCACACCTAGTCCCACATCTAACTAAAGTTTATACCATATAAATATGCACTTGCAATACGTGTGGGCGCATTTTAAATTTAAGAATTGCAAGTTAATAAAAATTCTTTGCCCTCTTTTCTCTTTTAGCTCGTGTTCTTTTTCCTTTAATTAATTGGATTTGCATTGAAAAACAATAACGCGGCGATACGTATATGCATATCGGAAAGGAGAGCGCAAGCGCGAGAAGGAGGATAAATAAAAGGAGGTCGCGTAACAACGTCTAAATCGAACGAGGCCCGCAAAGTTTTTGTATAAATATAAATTATCGTCGTGTTTGTGGTTTCCCATTTGGGAACGCCGATGGCGCGCGAATTTGCATTCAGATTTTAAAGATAGCAGGCCATCCGCCTGCTATCGGGGAAGAACGTTTGCCGCGCTCGACGCGATTGATCGATCGACGTCCGTCGTAATAAAATTAGAAAGCGACTTTATCGAGTGCTTATTTTAGTCGTCAATGGATTATTCCAGTGTCCTTTCCCCAGCGGGCGTACAACATTGTCCTCTTTAATAATCATTAATATAACCTTTTGTTATTGGTTAAGCGCATGTATTCTATATCAAAGGCTTTGGTTATTATCGATTTTGAGGTTTAATTGGCTTCTATATGTACGCATGTATTTCAAAGGTTTAAAGAAAAATTTTGTGAAAAAGTTTAAAATTTTCACTTAAATTGATGCTCGCATTGATCGAAATAATTATTGTCTTATCGATATTTAACGCATTAGTCGATATTATATTAAAAATTTAATTAAAATAAAAAGCGGTTTCAAATTCTATTAAAAAATTAACCAGATAGCTATTAAAAATAGAAAAAAAAATCGATGAGTAAATGCACGCTCGGATTTTTCAGCGGTATCGAAATAAAATCGTTCGATCGTAAATTCGTTATATTGCAAAATTTAATCGAATGCTCGATACTGAAACTTTAAGCTCAGTTAGATTCTATAAAGCGCAAACGTTTTACGCGAACGAGCGCGAGATTCGGTGACGATCTCGAATGACGCGCGTTCTACAACTATATAAACTGAGAGATGCTCGATCGTTTTCTCAAAGCTTCTGCTTTTGCTATGCTATCGATCAATGAATTCGGATTATTCTACTCTATATTTCTTCTAGAGATAAATTAAACAATAAATTGTCAATGTGTAATGTTCATGTTTAAAAACAAATGTATGTGTACTGCCAACGAAAAAAAGTTAAAGAAAAATTAAAAACAACCACCGTTTACGGTTGATTGATAATTTTATTCGACAAAGATATATAAAATATTAATGTTTGATTATTTTACGAGTACGATCAAAATTTAATAAACCATATGTAATGTACACCTTGATAAACGTCTAAATAATATTATAATGTGTATGTGGCTCAATATTTTTTCAATCTCGTTCTTTCAAATCGGTGTACATTTTATAAATATTTTATTTTATTTATTTATTTATTTATTTCTTTTTTTTCATTTAATCGAAAAAAAAGAATATTTTTTCAATATTCGACGCACCATTGAATTTATTTTCGCGATACTACTTTATGAGATAGTGTCAATGGCCAAAGGATTATTAAGCTGCTGCAATAGATGACAACGTATACGCGATAATCGCGTTTGACAAAGTGAAATACCTATACGTATTACCCTGTAAGGTTTAAATATTAAACTTTCTAATTTTTCACATTATTGTTTTGTGAATATAAACTTTATTTTATTTAAATATTTAGAAAATTAATGTTGTCAGTTATTATTGTGTAATGAAATATTTTTTGCGCAATCATTTAAATCTAATTATAAATGAATATGCTTTTGCCTGGCCTTGCTTGTCTTTTTCTATTTACTACACATTTCAAAGCATTATTTTTAACAGCATTTAAAAAAATAGAAAATAAAACCAACTTCCATCGTCCAAAATACAATAATATTATTAAACTCTTGGTATACGTAATTATTTTAATTAAATAAAACTCTTTATTTTTTATTTGATATTTATTTATTGAGAGCTCCAAGGCATTTGACGAGTGACAAGTTTCGATTCACGGCTTTTTTTAACTTGCTTTAATGTTTTTATTTTATTCATTTATTTACCAAAATGTTTTCGAAAAAATGTTTAATAAAAACATACTTCAATTCTTTATTAATTAATTTTCTTTTTTTTTATTTATTCTGTTTGTAACCATCATGTGCACGCATAATTCCTTACTAGAATCGTACGAAGCCTCAGAATATACCTGCGCATACAAGGTTTCAAGACGACAGATATGAAAAAATATGTTTTTTCATACACAAACAACGTTATGAAATCTAGTCAATTTTTTCAATTATTTATTTTACACTATAAAATTTTCAATCTTTTTATTCATTAATATTATTATCGTCAGCTTATTATAATCCTCTTAATCATTAATCATCTTAAACTAAACATTTTATTTTTAAACGTGACAATTATTTTTGATTTGGCAGTTTACAATATACTTATATTAATTATTAAGATAATTAATTGTGTTGTTAACAATATTATTGGGAAATAATGATGAATACTGTTTCGAAGCAATAACGTTATTATTTATATAATATTTTCTATAATATTTAATTAGCGCCGTTAAAAAAATAATTAAAATATTTTGAATATATGAACTCAATGTTAAATGGGACAATAAATAAAATAATCTATATCTATTATCAAAAGCGCTTATTTTAACGTACGTTTTGCATTCTGAACTAACATTTACAAAGCTACGATTTGGTTGCGCAATTTTGACATGGAATTTTTCCATACACGTTTAGAATCATCAAGAGGGTTCATAAAAAAGAGATCTCGGGCGTGTTCAAGCGAACGATATGAAATAAAACTTTTTATTTCACGGCGCGAAGCATGAAGATGAAAATTTCGTAAATTACTGAACTTTTTCCCGCTATTTTATGCGCGTCTAAAAAATTTATTTAGAGTATATGACAGCTATGACTCCTGTTAGTTTTTGCATCTATCTATTAATAAAAATGTAAATTTGTTACTGCAGGAGAATCAAAAATTATAATAAATATATAGTGATTGAAAAACTTTAAATTTGCAACATAATTTTCATTGAATAATTAATTGTTGGCAGAAGAAAAATTTTCATAATTCGGACTATAGAAAATTAAACTTGAAATAAAAAAAAAAAAAAACAATATTTTACGTTTATATAAAATTAATTTTTTTACATTCGGCATCTTTTCTCTAAATTCAGAAGAACGAAGCTGTTTTCAGTTAATAATAATGATAATAAAGACATCAAACATGTTCAGGTACATTTATCGAAGCAGTGCATTACGATTATCATTACTGTCAACGAATTAATGTTTATGACAGACTTCGATTTTAAAAATATTCAATATTACGCAATAGATGACTTTATCCAATTTTAGCGTTGATTTCGAAAAACGACGCGAAAATCATCATCGCGCTATTGCAGTGCATTAAGCGCTCGCGCATTAAAATGCCTGTCAGGCTTTTACGTACATTTTTCTAATTATCAAAATAATCACTATGCGATACAAGAAAAATCGAAGGAAAGGGAGCTTACTTCGTAAGATGATTCTTGTGATGCACGCATCGCAAATAAATATTTCCTTTTCTTTGCGTGTGGACTTCGAATTTGATGTATTTGATTTACGTATCTATTTATATACATATATGTTTATTTGACTTCAAAATGCGAATTATAGTCATAATATTGATGCCGCTCACCGCTGCGTGCAAAATAAGAGCTAGATCAAATAGCCCATGTACATGTACGCGCACACTCGCGCTCACTGCACGTACACTGAATATGTGTACACAAACATGTAAACAGCTTTTACGTAAGCGATGGTGGCTAAAGTGCCGGGAGAGGGGTTCAAAGAAAAAAGGGGACAACCGTTCGCTCGCACGCTTACGGACGAATCACGTGCATTTTGTGGTTCGCCATATTGTGGGGCATGTGAAATTTGACATTACGAGGTCGAGCATAAGCACACACATACACACACTGCGTGTGCGCGCATACACGTATACAGATTAAGCGAGCGAGCGAGCGAGCTAGAACCGAGTCCCGAGGCACGGCAGAGCGGCAACGGTCACGAAACGTAGCTCGGCCCGCTTTGTGCTCGTGTGGCTGTACTTATGCAAGCGATGCGTGCGTTTACGCAATCCAAATCGGGCTTGACTACAGCTCCCACAGTTTCTCTTCCCTCTCCAGCCCTTATCCCAGCAACGACGGACCGACGAATTGTCCCGTCACGCGAGTCAAGGATTCCATCCTCATACTTTGTCCTCTTTATGCTTTACCTTTTCTCCTGTCCTCATCCCCACCCTTTCTTTCTCGCCCACCACGTGTGTGAGTGCGCGCATCCAGTTGTATGATAGAATTTTGATTTTGTTCGACCTCTCTCTGGCGCACGGCTAATGAATGATTCCCTCGAGATAATCGCCTGCTCGAGTTTATAGTATATCAAAAATATCAAGAGATTTCGCACTTTTTATAAGTACATTAAAGACTGGAACGAACGGCTAATTTATCAATTAAAATTTAAAAAATATTTAATAAATAAAAAAAAATTTCTCATTAACAGACATAATTAATTATTTTAGATGCGGTAAAATTAAAATTAAATATTAATAATTAAATTTATTACAAGAGGGATTTTAAATTAAATGAAAATTGACAATATTAAATCAATTGATGCAGTAAAAAATAATTACTCATTTCGCATTGAAAAAGTAGAATTTTTTATCTTTTAACGAAAGCATTGAATGAAGTCAAAATGTATTACATGCAGAAAATAATTTATAAAAAATGTTTTATATCTCGAAGCTTATCGATTTCAACAACCTGAAATTCATCTCAATGAAACCACCATTTCCCGTAAAATATCCAACGTATTTCTCTACCAATATTCACACTCCTTTTTATAAAATTCACTAGAGAGTTGATAAAAAAAAGCACACATATAAAAACCAAGAACATACGATAAAGACGTAGTAGTGGATTGCAGGTCGACCAGTGCAAGTGTACGTGTGCGTCGCAACGATGGAGGGAAAAAGAGAGAGAGAGAGACAGAGAGAGAGAGAGAGAGAGAGCGTGTGTGTATTGAAATTTCTGAGATACGGGTCTTGGCGCGTTGTAAATTCGCCCTTTCGCTTTCGACTAATTTACACACTAGCCCCTCTTTTCCCTTCGCACATACACCATCCCTCTTTTAAACATATACTCTCACTCTCTCTCTCCCCCTCTCTCTCTCTCTCACTCTATCTCCCTATCTCTTTCTCTCTCTTTCTCACTCTCTCCCTGTCTTTCTCTCTCTGTCTCTCTCTCTCCTCTCTCTCGTTCACTTTTGGCCGAAGGCCTTGGAGTAAAGAGAGCGCGATCCGACGATAACGAAGAATTTAGAGGCACTCAGACGCTCGTAAAATATTTACGTGGACTCGCTCGAGCGCGATCTTGCGCGAGCGAGCAGTACGTGCCACGTGTGGATGTACGTATGTGTCGCCGAAGCGCCTTTCGTTTCTTAACGCTCCTTTTCAAGTTTGCCTTTCCGCTATACGAAATTCGCAAAAAAAATATAGATAAGCCATCCCGAGTGCTTGCTAGTACTTCTTCTCTTTCTCGTTTTTGTTTACTTGTTCCTCTACTACTGCAGTGCGATTGTTATCTGTTACTAATTTTTCGAAATAATAGCTTGGTGGTCAAAAAACTTACTAGTTGGCTTCAAATAAATGACGCTTACTTTTAAAGGTACGTATTATCTACAAAAAAGAAAAAAAAAAAAAAGAATAGAAAATAAAAATAAAAATAATAAAATAAATAACATCACTATGATTTAAAATTTTGAATATTATTAAGATTTCAAGCATAAACTCTTGAAGAAAAATGTATAGTCAATGGGAAAATTTTAATTTTATAAACACAATAAATAATTTATGCTGCAGTTTCTTTGATTTTAATGAGAATTTCGTACTTTCCTCGAATAATTTTAAATGCAATGCAACTAGGTGACCCGTATCTATTCTCAGCCATTAAAAAAATGTTTTAAATATTTTTAACTGCATTTTTTATAATTATTATTTTTAAATCCTGCGCTAAAGTATATATTATTCAACGATGTATCTTACCTGAGAATACTTTACCAAATCTCTCTTAACCTGCATGTAGAAATATGTCGTGATAACTTTGACGTTATTCTAATTTACGATACTTTGTGATAAAGTTATGCTTTGCTGCATCGCTAACTAAAAATTGCCACGATTATCCGAAAAAAAAATACAAATTTCCTTCGCGTCATAAAATTCTTATTTCAATGAGCAAAAAAAAAAAAAAAAAAAAAAAAAAACAAAGAAAAAAATTTCGAATCGTTAGAGCAACAAGAGATAATCGAATAAAAGAAAAAATTAATTCGACGCCATATTGCGCTGAGGCAGCGGCGAAAGAGAGTAAGCGGTAAGAAGGAATCACAAACGGGTAAAAAGTAACGACTACGGCGAGAAAAATAAACGATACAATTTGATTTTTTACCTTTTCAGCCTTCTAGATGATAAAAAAAAAAAAAAAAAAAAAATGATAAATAGGAAAAAAAAGGCTTGTCTTGTGTCATCGTTGACGTCGTCTTTGTCGTCTTCGCCGTCGTTGTCGTTAATACCGTTTCTTGGTTCGGGTTCTATAACGTTATTTTCGCGCGTCAATCTACTGCTGTAAAGGCCGTAGAGTAAAATAAACCGTAGAGGCGAGCCTCGTCCCGCCGCGCGCTTGCAGTGTGTGAAAGCGCGAAGGAAAACTTTTTAAATCGAATGCGTTCTCTAGCCGTCTACCTACCTCTTTTCCTCTTAGGTTACTTTCTCTTCTCTTCTTTTCGTCCGCTCGCTGATGTACGAGGAAAGAAGTGGATCCTGCTACTTTATACTTGGCTTTTTCTTTGCTTTGTGTCGTCGCCTTTTTTTTTTCTTTTTCTCTCTTTTCGACGCTTGCCTTTTTTACGTTGGATCGTAGCTAGTTCTTTGCTTTTTTGCCTTTCCGGCAAGTTTTCTCTTGCTTTCTTGTACCAGTTCAGTTATGATGGGGACTGCAAAGTTTATCTCTGCCGATATTTTTTTCATTCGCGTTCCTTTTTCTTCTTTCTTTTTCAACATTACTTTTTATTTATGAAGGAGACCTTGATGCGATGTTTGAAGTTTACGTTCATTAATTACAAAGACAAAAGTAACGTAAATCAATGGTTGAATTTTTTTTTTATGTAAATCATTATACATTTTGGTTATAATACTGCTATTAATACACTGCATTTTCTGACTTTGCATATTGTTTAGACATTTAATAAAATATCATTAACAATAAAACAACAATAAAAGTTAGTAAAATAAATTATTGGCCGTTTATTATTTATTTATCATTTATATCTATCTATTAAATGTTCGAGCGTTAGTTTTATATGTAAATAAAATAGCGCAAAAAGCGCTAAAATGTATCAGCGAAGAGACGAGAGAAAAAGAATTCAAGACGACGTCCGAGAAAATTAAAATCTTAAATGAAATTACGGTAATAAAAGTATCCGTTGGTTCTCGACTTTCGCGCAATTAGCCTCGCATAATTGCGTTTTTGCCATGGGGCTACAAGAAGTGCAAAAGAGTTGAAGAAAATGAAAAAAAGAGATAGACGGCGTTAGGCTCCATTTACACCAAGAATCAGATCTCGGCTGCCTTCGTGGGAGAGAAAGAGCGAGATGAAGAACAAAAAATGAGAAATACAAGAGCTGAATTTTTCAAAGCTTCCCACTACACACTTGCGTCGACCCTTTATGCATCTTTCTATCTTTCTCACCCTCCCTCCCTTACTCACTCTCTCTCTCTCTCTCTCTCTCTCTTTCTCTCTCTCTCCCTCTCTCCCTCTCTCCCTCTCTCCCTCTATACAGTCAGTCATAAATATTCACGGAAGGGTGCATAAAATCGTAGTTTGTGTTGCTAATGATTGCGCGTCTATAACGGAGAAAATACATAAAGAAGAAGAGAAAGAGTCACCGGAGTCTGAGCTTGAGAGCAGAGTTAAAAGAGATGGCAAAGGAATACAATTGCAACAGAATGCGCGTGTTGCGAAAAAATAGAGATTGGAAAAAAAAAGAAAAACAAAAGAGGTGAGAGAGCAAAATGTCAGCGTGATAAAACGAGTCACAGAGAGAAAATGAAAACAAAGTTGAAAAAGCAAGAAGGATAAAAATAATGATAATGACAATAAAAGGAAAGACGATATAAGGAAGGTGAAAAAGTGAAGCGAGTTTAAGGAAGATAAGGACGAGGCGAGAGATGGAGAGAATGCGAAAGAGATGCGATAGTAAGTAAGGGAGGGAGGGAGAGAGGGAGGGATGGAAAACGAGCCGCAGAAAGAGAATGTTTACATCGTCAAAACGCTCGAGTGGACGGAGGGCTTACAGTCCTGTATGTACACTCAACCATATATTTCTATGTTTAACTTTTCGCACGTTTTAACAGCCCCACTACTACTTTCGCTTCACCTTGTATTTTCTTTTCGTTTGTTTTGTCTCGTTTGTTTCCGCTCTCTATTTCTTATTCGTTTCGTTAGTAGTAGCAAGTGAGCGAACGATATTTTTGAATAAATCTGCTCAAGTTTTCGCTCTGCGTAAATTTAACAACTCGACGGTGCGAGAATTTTCGTCTCAATTTTTTGCTTTCATTAAGATATTTTTATACGTATACCGATATTGCGCTTGTTAATCAAACGTTTTACCGTACTCTTATGTAAAATTTTACCTACTCTATTGCTTTTTTCTTCTTTTCTTTTAAAAAAAAACGTTTTTATTTATTTTTTATTTTTTTTTACTTTTTTATATGAAAAAAGTCCTACTACATTTTAATTTTTAAAATCTTTTTTATATTTCTATAAAGGTAAGATTAATATTTCATTTAAAGGAGGTGTTATTTTCAAAAGTTTTTTCAAACGAAAATAGCAGAAAATTAAATATAATAGATAGATGAAAATAAATTCAGAATTTTAAAGTTTAACTTCGAATGAATTTAAAAAAAAAAAAATATGCTTAGATCGTAATTTGTTTTTTTTTTTTTTAATTATACTATTAAAATAGTTGTTTATCATACTATTTTAAATAAAATTTACATAAATTTTTTTTATAATTATTTTTTTCTTATTTTTATTACCGAGACAAATGTCTTTATTTTTTTTTTGTAAGTTGCAAATAATATATTTAAAGTAGCTGATATAAAAATATTAGAATAAAAGTCAATAAAAATCAGTAAAGTTGGATGCGTGCTTAAGGTGTATATATATATATGTATAATGAAGACAGCTGTGAGAGCAATAAACTTTACTCTCGGCTTTAAAGAGACTGGCGAAACGGGTGTGCTTATAACCTCTTTTTCAAGGAAATTGCCTCGATGGAACATTGGATTTTCACAGTCGCCGTTCAGATTTCGTCGTTGAGAAATGTGGTTTTCAAAGTCGATGAGGTAACAAGAGGGAGTGAGAAAAAGAGGAAGAAAGAGGGAGAAAGAGGATTGAAAAGACAGTGAAACGTGGAGGAAGAGAAAACGTTCAAGTGCGAATTTCGTGTTAAACATCTTTCGTGTACCGGAAGATTGACATCGTTTGCGCCTCTTCCGGCACGTATATTATAATCTTTTTACTCGAAAATTCTTCGAGAATTTAGTTTTAAACGTTAAAGCCACAAAGACGCTATCATTTCGAAAAGAAATTAATGTTTATATTATCGTGACGTAACGATTAAATACGTTTGTTTCTCATTTTTTTTAATTAAATGACGCGTGAAAATATTTTAAGCATTTCAAATTTATTTGGAATTTTATTTTCAAATTTAAAGAATGTTAAATCAAATTCTTTAAAATTTTGACGAAAAATGGCAAATTTTGTTGCAACTGCACCGATCATAAATAATCATCTTCGATTTTTGAAACGAAAGGAAATAAAGAGTATTTCGAATAAGTATTGCTTAATTTTCTGTCATTGTTTATTATCGAAGCAATCTTTAACTTTCGACGGCTTTCGACACGGAGTCAGTTTTACTCGTATTTTCTGAAACGATTCCTCTACTCTGCATTTCAGCGAGCTCCTAACGAGGGCGTCGCCCTACACCTGCTCGTTTTCTCCACTCGTTTCCAAAGCTTTTCTCTTTCTCTCTCGTTTCTATTTTTCCTATTTTACGTTTTTTCTTTTACTTTATTTCTACTTTTTTGGCGTCGAAACACGAATCGGTCCACAAGTATACGCGATATATGCATGCTTGTAAGAATGTTTTTAACGCATTATAGTTTGCGGGAACGCGCAAACTAAGAGTTTTTATCGACGTTATGAAATATACCATGAAATTTAAACATACAAATAAAATTTACTTTTTAATTTTAAGATATTATATTTTTCAAAATTATTATAAAATTGTTAATTATTTAAGAAGAAAAATTTGTTTGGTTTTATTAAAATTTTAAATGATAATAATAATAATAATAATAATAATAATAATACTTAGCGCAAAAACTAAATACAATTTGTAACGAAATAATTCCGAATAAATTCGAGAATTGTGTAGACATTGCATCATTTCAGCGGTATTTCCGTTAGAAAGCATTAATAAATTGTTAAAAAAAATTATTAATAACGGATTTTACCGAGTTGTTTGCACGATAGCGTCAATGAGGAACGATCCTTTCATTCAACTTATCATTAGGCTCACGAGGAGCCGTTTCTACATTTATAGAAAGGGGCCGGCCTGTGAGCATAGAGAAAACGGGCAGACAGAGAGACAAAGAGAAAAAGAATCGAGGGGAGCAAGAGCGAAAGAGAGCGAAGCGAGGCTTGGTTTACATGTCCAACGAAAAGAAATATAGTTCGGAATCGTAAAAAAAATATAGCCGAGGAAATAAAGTATGAACGATCACGCCAACGCCGTCGAGGCAAGTCTAGTGGTAAAGAGAAGCGCCAACTTCTGTATAACATCAAAGACGGAGAGGAACTTTTAGTTCGAGCATACTGTATTTTTCCGCAATCTTGATTCATTTTCCCCTACTTTCTCTCTCTCTCTCTCTCTCTCTCTCTCTCTCTCTCTCTTACTATCTCTTTTGCCCTCGTATCTTTCCCTCCCAACATCTTCTATTCATTTACTTATGTGTAGGTACGAAAGCTCGTCTGCAAAAAAAAAAAAAAAAATAAATATTTGTTCAGTTGAAATACTCGCTAAACTTTAAGACGTGACTTTGGCTTCGGCTTGGGATGAAAAATTTAATTATTTTACAAACTTCCATACAGTCCGCTTATTAAAATGAGAAATGCCTGCGCGTAAAGAGTAAACATTTACTTTCCAACGATACTCTTCTTTACCGTCGTACTTTTTGCAAATCTGATTCACCGATGCATTCAAAATAATTCGGTTCAATTTTCATAAACAAAATTATTAGAACACAGAAATAAAGTACACACCCCGCGAAAAAATTTGTCTACTCAAATAATGCGCGTTATGAAATATTAAAATTTTGAATCATTTGTTGATTTGTATACGTTGATTGTAAGATAAAAATAATAAAAAATATGCAATGTCTTTTATTGGATAAATTCAATGCAAAATTTATAGGAAAATATTTTAAAATGTTTGTTAATTTTCGCATAAAATGTAAAAATCATGCTTGCGTATATCATGCTGGTTCGTTAAAATATAAAAGATAATAAATAAAAATAAAAAAAAAAAAAAAATCAATAAATAAAAAAAAAACAGTGTATCATCAACTTTCAATTTAAATATTATTGAATAAAGTGTAAAATTTTTGGCAACATGTTTTATAAAATATGTTGATGAAGAGATTACAAACTTTTGTATAAAAAGCACTGTCCGTGAAAGATTGCAAATATTTTAATTTTTATTAAAAAATTTTCCAATACGAAAATTCGTTTCGTATTATATTATACGGTCTATGAAAAACATATATGAGAGTAAACTTTTTAACGACTTTTTAATTGTACGTATATTCGAATGAATTTTATCGATTTTATTATTGTTTAATGTATTTAAACGAAAATTAGCAATAGAGGTCTATGTCATTTAAAATTGACAATTAAAAGAAACCGATAGTTTTTATTATTAATGAAACATTACTGTCTTTAAGTCGTGGCAAAATTGTTTCAGATTTTTTCCTCTCAATTAACGCGCGAAGCACTTCTGGGAGGATTGCAATTACGCAATTAAAAGGGCAAATCGTCGATAAGAAATGAAAAAAAGGTAGGCGGAGATGAGGGGTAAAGTAAAATTATAAATCGCGCTACGAGCAGAGTAGCAAGAACACTGCCGTGTTTGCCCGTTGTCATTACGTGAGATCATGCGAGTGGGGAGTGAAGGCATATGCTTGCGTAATTGTATATACATATATACGAGAACTTTAAGTGTATATGTATAGAAGCACGCGCGAGGTAATCACTCGTTGAACTCTCCGCACGCGCGAGCGCGTCAACTTATTCTCAGAGTCCCGACACGCAAGCGGGCCGCTGTGTACGCGCGTACGTGCAATAAATATAGGCGCTCCGTGCGTATAATGCAGCCCGATCATTGGTCACGGTACCATCAATCATCGGGCTACGCGAGCTGCCAGCCCGCGTTATACCGAGAGACTAAATAAGCCTCTCGACGTTCGGTAGAGACGCTAAAGTAACGGACGTCGCTCTCTCTCTCTCTCTCTCTCTCTCGCTCTCTCTTCTCTCCTCTCTACGTGCATATATCGCGCGTACGTTGCTTGTACGGTATATACTATATATAGTATACCGATACGTACGCCAAACTGCTCTCGACTTCCACGAGCTATCGATTTCGAAGGCGCGCTCGCGCACGCTCCATCTCTGTGCGGGTCGAGAATTTTTTACAAGTTTTATAATTCCTCTTCTTCTTTCTTTACCTTTTTTCCTTATTCCTTTTTTTTCAGGGAAAGGAGAAGGGGAGAGAAGGAAAGGATATTTGACTTAATTTGGCTCGTGAATTTTAAATAAAATTTTTTGCAACGATTCTCTGCGTGGTTAGATTTTGTTTTTCTTACGATTGGTTTCATTGAGCTTATGCGAAAAATATCAATTGTTTTTAGTTCACAAGTTTAAAAGGAAAAAAAAGTATTTCATACATACATATATATATATACACATGTATATATATGTAACAAAGAATAAAAATAAAAAAAATTGATGAATTTTATAGTAAATTGATTCAAATTTCACGATAAACTTGAAATAAAATAAAAAAAAAAAAAATATCAAAAAATTTTGCTGAACACGGCTTTTACATTTTAAGAAAAAAAATCATCTATGTTTACGGTAGTTTTATTGCACCTGTTACCAACAAGCTTTTATAGTAAAATTTAAATGGGAAAAACAAAATAAAAAAATTTATTAGGTCCGTTAATTTTTTTTCCGTGCAAAATCATTTTGTTTGCTGACATATGCATTTATTTATGACTCATTAAAATGAAACAAGTTATATATATAAAAAAAAAAAAGAAGAAATAAAATATATTCTACATTTTATATGAAAAATGTGTACACAAAATAAATGTTTTCATCGTTTATTTTTTCAATTTTTCAATAAACTAGCCATCATTACATTTGTTTTTCAACGATGACAACGATTGCTTTAATGCTTAACTTAAGAGAAATCAATAATTACTCGTTTTTAGCCATACAAATTCACGGTGCATGCTTGAATTAAGACATTAAACTCACAATTATTGACATTAAACAAGTATTTTACTATATTATTAAATAAATATTAGAAATAATTAACCATTTCACTATCGCAATCTGAGATCGCATAAGATCACCTTTACAGTCTACACATTTTATTATAATAAGTATTTAAACAAGATACCAATTGTCATTAATTATTACAGTATACATTTATTGAAAAATTTCTGATCAAGCAAAATTAGCAATTTTATAAATTAGCGTGCAAGTTTATATCTATTTAATATTTTAAACCTGATGATGAATCTACTATTACATATTTATAATACCAGGCTTGGGTAAGAATGTGAGTCGACATATGTAAATAAAAAATTATTATTTTCGTCTAAAAATAATGTAGCTTGGTAATTAACTAATAGTTATTGCAATTTATTTGTCTGGCTTAAATAATTCAATACTACTTAGAAATTGCTATAGCCATAGTTAAGTAAATTGTATTTTATTGATTTTAATAAAAATCAATTCTCAATAAAAATAATTTTTTTGTCACCAACCAAGTAATTTTCATTAGAAATTTAATTACTTTTTCGTATTGGTAAGAGTTAAATAGTAACATTTTTAAAAAATAATTCATTCTAAAAGTAACACTTACATTAAATGCAAAATCCGTTAAATGCATTTGACTATTGTGAAGATTTATAGCATGTATGGTCAATGGCCTAGTTCGAATTTTTCCCTCTGTAAGAGTAAGTTGATAAAGAGAGAGAGGGAGAGAGAGAAAGAGACATCGAAATTGAAGAGCATAAATAGCGCGAATTCTCGCAATATCGAATTACCAAGTACTTATTGCGCAAGAAAAAGGGAAAGCAACTGGAAAAATATTTCGAATTTGTTCAACAAAATTTGATTCATAAAAATGCATTTATAAAAACGAACGTTTATTTTTCTTAAATTGCGTAATTACAATAAAAATAAGAACAAATTTGTTCCTTTCGTTAAGTTAAACGACGAAAGTTACTTTTATAAATTTTTTGGCGTTTTCGAATAGCAGCTAAGTAATGTTAGATTTTTGATTTTCGTTCGCGATTGAATAAACTATTATAGCTTGTGAAGGTTTTTAATGGTAAAAATTTCAAAAGTAAATTTATATTAATTAAAAAAAAACTTTTTTAAAGAAGGAATATTTCGTTACATACTAAAACGTTGCTTTTAACCTATTAAGATTTCAACATATAGTTTTGTAAATATAAGATTATTTTAATATTACAGAAATCCGGTACAAATATTAGTAATTATTTTTTAATTCCTCAAATAGAAACTCAATTTTTTTTTTGCATCTAAAATTCCATTATACTAGTAGTTATTTTATCATACAAAAATGTGCATTATGTATTAAAATATTTTTTGTCAATATCATGCTTACAATGACGTACTAAATATTTTAAGAATTGTATAAAATCTAGTTGACCTAAATGCAATTCGTATATTGTGTTACTATTAGTTAGCATTTATTGTAAACTAACTTCATTTTAAAATAAGTGAAAAACTTAAATATTAAAATTACTGATTAAAATTTATGTTTAAAAATTGTATTAGCATTTAATTACAAAGGTATTTAATTAAAGAGAATTTGTAATCGATAATTAATAGTTAGTAATTAATAATTAATAACATAATCGTTGTATTCACAGTAATGTTTAAAAGTAGGAAACGAATAAAATTAATTTTAAAAATAAATATATTGACAAAATGCTTGAATAAAAATAAAAATAAAATATATATACATATAAGCACCGTAATGATTATTTAAATTGTCGTAGTATAAATCGAATTAAAAACTATTGTTCGATAATCTAATGAATTCCATCAAATTTTTCTACTTCTGATTAAACAAAGTGCTTATTGTTCAAATGAAACAAGCGAGTTTAATCCATTGCGTTCTCGTTAAACTCGACCAAGAAAACGCTTTGAAATACGAGGCAGAAGTTAAGAATGAAGGAACGAAGCTCCTCGGCACTTACCTCGTGCGCATATACATACACATCGTCCGAGGAGTAGAATATAGCCAAGGATTCCTCGCACGAATGGCAGATCAAACAGAATTAAGCGTTCGCGGAAGGCATTCGCGCGCAGAGCAAAATAAAACGTAAAGGAAGAATGAGAAAGAGGGAGAGTGAGAGAGAGAGAGAGAGAGAGAGTTAGTAGTAAGAGAGATGGTGAGTCGGCTGGCATTGGCTGTGTATACGTAAGGACTGCTAAATCGATACTCTGCGTCGGTTGGTTGCATCGTCGGTGCTTGCACCGTTGGACCTTGAGATACCGACGATTGTTGCCGTAATTTAATTTCTCTGGCTTTTTTTTCTTTTATAACCCATTTTTTTATAACCCATTATCTTAATTAAAATTACACATTTTGTTACCGTGTCCGTTGTTTATCTTTTATTGTATACGAAAAACTAAATAGCTCATATCCAATGAGCCGCTACATCTAAAAGTCTAAAACTACTAAGGGGTGGTGCACGTTTTTCGCATGCTTACTTCAAATAAGAAAATAACATATTTTAGAAGAGAGATATTAAACTCATCGTAAATAAGCTCGCGCTAAGTTACGAATGAACCATAGTGTTTAGAATGAAATGCTCGGAAAATTTAAGCAACAACTTCGCATTAGTTTGATACACTCTTAGCATTTTGCAAGAAAGCTCGCGCAGGTCTAGCGGGTTTTCTTTTAACGGTACATCATTAAAGAAAGAGGGAGCGATACCAAGACTCGCATATATTATATTATATTCACATAGAGGTATATGCATATATTCCGATGGGAGAAAAGGATAGAGCTAGGTGAAAGGATAAAAAGAAGGGGGTTACGGGACATTGCGCGAAGTCACGAATGTGTCTCACCCCTCGCCTCACCCCCGTCACCCCTTGAGCACGTAATTGAAAATCAATATTTGCGTTGGCGCTTTTCCTTCTCGACTCGCCGATACACGTACACAAACGCGCGCACACATGCGCACATGCGCGCGTGTATACCACTCTGTGAGAGCCGAGCCGTTTCTCTCTTACATTTGCGTACCGCTCGCGATGTATTCTCGCGCTCGAATTGCGGCGTTCAAAAATTTCCAGTGACTGCCGCTGATCCCTCTCCTCGGAACGTTGTACTTTTGCATGGATTCTATATGGCTTGTAATGGGCGCTATTTTTTAAACAATACGATGCGGATAAGGAAATGAAAATTTATCCACGTTATAGAGTGTATTTTATAAATAGTTCAATAAATAATATCGGTTGCATTTAATACATTTTAAACGATTATTTAAACGATGATTTAAACGCTGAATTTCATAGTTTACTTGACGCTTAGACGTTTATATTATGTGCTTTATCTTAGGAATATGTTATTTTAAAAATTCATTTTTTAATTGGGTTAAAAACTTTAAGGATTATTAACAACAGAAGCAAAATATTTTAATAAATTATTGACAAAAATTTGTAAATCTTTTTTTAATAGAATATTTTTTTTTAAAGCTATATACAGTAAATTTTATATTTTTTAATATTATAGATCAAATGAAGATGAATTGTTAACAAATATTTAATTATAAATAAATAGTAATAAAAGTAAAAGCAGAATTCATAGCTTGGTTTAAATATTAAAATTATAAAGAAGTAAGTAAATAAAATTGAAAATCGAAATAAAAAAAAATTTTATTTTCAAACTTATTTATTATTATTTATTTATGACCGTATTTTTTTTCATTTGATGAATTTTAGAATAAATATTTTTTTTCCATACCAATATGGTATAAATTGTATAAATATTGAAAAAATCATTCTATATAGATATAATGAAATTTTGACGGAGCTGAGTTTTTGCATAAAATTTTTTTTTTTAAACATTGACAAAATTACTTTCCGAACAACCCAATATTTTATGTAGAAAACGTTTCTATTATGATACAGAGACCGAATCAGCATTTTTTAGAATTTTAATCTGACCAAAAGCGCTTTATGTAAAAACTACTGGACAGTTTTTGATGAAACTAGATACACTGTATACTAATAGTGTATTTTCTCGCTAAATATATAATGTAAATTTTATTAAAATCTGCTCACGGGAAGAAAAGATTTATGAATTTAAACTTCTCTACGTGTCTGAAGTTGCGTGCTAAGTCATATTTAATATACGCAGGTGAAACTGCGGGGCACAGCCAATGTAAAACAAACGAAAAGCTGAAACTTTTATGAAATTATTTTTCGATGAAAAGTGGAGCACATTTATTTAATTTACGCTACATTTAAATAGATGTACTTAAACCCAATTGAGAATAATCATTTTATATAATTTAAACCGCTTTAACAATTCGTGGTTTAAAAATTGACGGAAGATAAAAAAGATAAAAAATTAGGTTAGATTTTAAAAATATAGTAGAACTAATAATAGAGTTAAGTTAATTGAATTATGTTGATTCTACGATGAACAAAAGGAAACTTGGTGAGTGTATCGCACGCGTCATACATCGAAATAAAAAGAAACCAAGGATGCAAAAGAACAGCAGCCCTCAGACTATTTTTTCACTGCTCAAACTTGAAAGGATTCCGCGGCGCAATTATACGAGCCGATTGTGTGCCCGGTTATTATCTCGTACCGTTAATTTTTAAAACGTCGCATTTTCTTCTCGTTTTTCATTCTTTTATTTTAAATATAAATCTCAGAGTATTTCGCTCTTTACTACGATTATTCGTTAAACAGTCTGATAAAAAATAAGAGAAAATAAATAAAAACACGACCTAAAACAAATCAAAACGCTTTACATTCATAGAGCTGAAAATTTCAAGTTCACGAAATAGTCTAAAATGTGACCAAAACAAAGAATGAGTAAAAGAGAAAGAGAGAGAGAGAGAGAGAGAGAGAGAGAGGACGAAGAGAAAAAGAGCAAATGTTTTCGTTCTTTGGTATGTAGGTCTACAAAATTTACCACGACGAGCTTTCCCTTTCTTCTTTTACCTCTAAAGTTTTTTCCATTAAAAAGGAGATGGGAGAAATAAAAGAAAACGAGGGTTAAAGAAGAAGCTAAACAGAACAGCGTTTGAAAGCGGGCCTCTGCACGTGGCGAAAAGCGAGAGTGCGACTTTGAAAAGACTGGCGCTCTGAATGCGTTTAAAAACACACAAACGACACCATACAAACACGGATGAAAGACAAAGAACACACTCATTTCGGTTCGTGGAAAAGAAAAAGAAAAAGAAAGAAAGCTTGCCAGGTGAGAGACGAAGGAAAAAAGGTGAAATTGTGCGAAATCCCGAGGAAAATACCGAAGCATGCGAAATAAGAGAAAGCGAGAGAAAGAGAGAGAGAGAGAGAGAGAGAGAGAGAGAGAAAGAGAGAAACTGGCAGATTGCCATTGTCGCTTCACAATTCAATCGCGAAGTTAGCCAGCTCCCTATAGAAATCACATAATGTGCGGTTACCCACACCAACTAGGACGCACCTATGTGTATATACGTATGAGCACGCGGCTATACTCGCGCACCTTCCCATCTCTCTCCCTTCCCCCGCTCCTCGCTCCTCGCTCAGTTCGCGAGGTCGGCAGCTTACCCTCTAGGGAGCCAACAAATCAAAAACACCCCCCAAGAGCCACCCCTTGACTCAGCAGCCAGCCCTCTCCTACTTCCCTTTTCTACGACCACGGCGTCCTTAGCGTGTACTAATATACACTGTGTGCGTGTTTATGTATGTATGTGCGGATATCCTTGCGGATACATAGAAAAGCGTGTCTCTCTTTTCCGAGTCGACGACTTAATTAAAATACATCATTGAGGAGTAGCTTTTTATCTCTCTGTCACTTGTCATGGACCTTATAAAACAGCCGACGTCTCCAAGCTTTACTTTCATCGTTTTTCATTTTCTTCGCGTTGCTTATTCTTCATTAGCTTTTACAGGCTTGTTGCGACAACGAGTACGAGTGACTGTACATCTATAATAATAATAATAATAATAATAATAATAATAATAATAATAACAAGAAAGCATGTCGCAACATTGAAGAAAGAATATTATTATTACGTTGCCCATATGGCGGATGAAGTGCTCGCGTTGTTTCTCGTTTTTTTTTTTAATCCGAGTATCCAAGTAATTAATTCACTATAGTTCTTTTATATTTTGAATAGTTAAGTTTAATATTTTTGAGGAGATTAAATTTGGCTTATTAGCTCTTTTTTAATCAATTGCGAAGTATGCAGTGAATGAATAAATCGTAAAATAATAAAGGCTATTTGGCACTTTTTATAGCATCGACAATATAATATCGAAACAATTATATTATTTTAACGATATGTATATGTTTTATGAATAAAAATTATTTATCTTTTAGCGGAAATAACACGCGTTTGCACAATCTGCGCTCGGACGAAACAACGGTTAACCATCGTAAACTATTCAGCTGTAAAATCAAAATAACTTTGCGCATTTATTCAGATGCATTTGATGATTTCGATGACCTGTATGATATGACTCAATGTGTACGTCGCGGCTGTTTGGTTTGTTTGACAAGTTTCATCGAATAAACTTGGAACTAAGTCTCCCGGATGTCTGCGGCTAAAGCAAATACCCCCTTTCGGTAACAAACGGAATTAAAGTGTTATAATGAAGTTGTATTATATTGTAAGAACAAATATAAAAAATAAAATTTAATCTTCTGTCGTGTTGCAAAGTTTATTGAAAACATTAAGTTATTATGTAATTTGTTGGATTGTAAAGAATTTCTTTAATAATCTAGTTGACGAATTTCAATTTCTCAGAAGTACTATAAGTGATCGACTTCAATGGATAACAGGAGTAATTTAATTTAAAAAATAATTATTTAATACAAATGATATTTATATCGATTTTCTGCGTTAATATCAACAATTCTTCAGCGGTATTAATTTAAGATCGGATTATTTTTTAACGATAATAATTTTCAATATTAATTAGTTTCTTGCATTTGATGTATTTTAATTTTCAAAAGATAATTTTATGTGGATAAATAATGAACGTTCCAACGAATTTTTCTTTTTAAAATTTTTTTACCTCGATAAATAACAATTAAAAAGAAATCATTTTTTTTTTTTTTTCATAAAATAACTAGTGCTTATCATAAAACGTGGGTTATTTAATCAAATAAATTAAAAGTTTATATTATAATAAAATGAAATATAGATTTAAGGCCGATATTAACGTTAAATCTTCCCAGCACTTACTTTCCACTCTAATAGCTAAGACACTCTTACATTTATTGATGCTGCGTCGTGGATTATCGTTCATAATTACGCCCGAACGCGTCCAATTACGCTTGAATAAACTTGTGAATGAAAAAAAATTAATTTTTAATTTCAAATATACCTCCTCTCGCGACGCTAAGAAATATTAATCGTTAATAAAAATTCCTTGATAGAACTTACGTTATTAATGAAAATAATAAACGAACGCTATTATACTTTTAATTACGAAATTATCATTTAAAATAGAATTAAAAATATCATAAGCGGTTACCGCAAGCATTTGATTATTCAGAGCCATCTACCGGTAACCGTTTGTTTCCCGTTAGAAAGAAGATGGAAAGTCAGCACAGCGGCGATGTAGTATTAGTAAACTCGTCAGACGGAATAATCGATGAGCCGTTATATCGTTGTCTCCTTAATATTGCATAACCTTCTTTCTCTTTTTTACTCTTTTACTCTCTCTCTCTCTCTCTCTCTCTCTCTCAAATACATACGCGTGAACACATACTCACTCATATGCACGCGTGAATGCGCGCACATACACACACATACATACACGCACACACAGCGGAAATGACATTAATATAAGGGAAGCAGGCCGATAGAATCGAGATTATCTTTCTTGAGCGGGCGCGTTCAATTCGCAATGGAGCCCTAGATAAAATAAGTTCGCGTGAATTTTTAAGACAAGCGCCCCTCGCGATTGCTATCGAATCCCGATGCAATACCCTTCTCTCATCCCATCTTCATGCCGCTATTCTCAAATGGATTTCGCGCGCCGGCCGATTACCATCCCGTGCTCTCCTATCTCTATCTCCTTCGGGGCAAATCGGCGAAATATTACACTGCCGATACGCGCGTTGTATGTTGAAAATCCAGCGAGCAATTTATATTCGTAGCTGTGCTTATATATATATAACATACACGCGCGCGCGCACGCGTGTTTGTGTGTGTGTGTGTGTGTGTGTATTTAAAGGGGAAACAGGATGGAGAGGCCGTTTCACACGTTGAATCGCCACGATCGAAGCTTTGAAATTCTCATGAGTTTGTAACTTAATGTATGCATGTGTGCCGGTATTTTAATGTTGTCGGTAATCATTTACCATATTTTGCCAAATTCGACTTTACGAAATTACGCATTTTTTCATTACAATTATAAGAAGAAATTAATAAAAATTTGCTCGAAAAGCCATTAAATGAAAATTAACATTATCGAAGTGTGCAACATTGCAAGGAGAAAATAATAAAATGTAATTTTAAAGAAACCGATTAAAGATTTTATTATTGTATTGATAAACATATAAAAACTATCATCATAATATTTTTCATACATTTTTTAATACATTTTTTAATAATTCAATATGTATGACATATTTTGTTGACTATAATTTGAGAAAATCTTTTTTCGTGCTCTTAAATAAGTTTAATTTATTTAAATAACTTTATTTGGTCATCAATTAGAACGTTTGAAATGTAACTTTCACTTTGACCTTTAAAATTTGGAAACAAAAGAACATTTTCGTAAAAGTTTATTGAAGAAGAAAAAACTTTTTAGTTGATAAAGGTTAAACGGTATTAATTTTTTAGCTCACAATCATTTTGCATGAAATAGAAACGAGTATATTTATATGAAAATACAAGAGTAAGGGAGAGAGAGAGAGAGAGAGAGAGAGTGAGAGAGGGTGAGAGAGAAATAGACTGCCCCTATCCCTCATTGTAAAGCTCGAGTTTCTCATGCTCTTGGTAACGTAGCTGCAGTTTGTACAACAATAAAGAAAGGTAAATACGAATAAACCCGCATCGATTTTTTTGGAAAAACGCTTCTGGCTTTACAAAGCATGCGCGCGAAAAAGATAGTTTGCACATGACCATCGAACGCCGCACTTATTACATTTAAAAATTTACTTTTAAACTTCCAAACTAAAATTTTACCGGATTTTTAAAATTTTCTAACTTGTTTCTTGATTATTATGTTTTTAGGTACGACCGTTACACCAAAGTCCTTTATGTTTTTGTCCTTTGAAAAAAATGGATCCTTTATTTAATCAATATATTTTCATATAAAAATGGTTTATCTATGAAAAGAAATTAATTTTGAACATTTTTAAAAATGTATGTAATGTACACAAAATGTATGTATTTTTTAATGTCGACGAAATTATTTGAACAATTTTTTATGAATTTCGAATGACAATGGAACAGAATACTCGTTACATAAAAATATAATCATGGTGTAATTTTCAGAAAGATCCATTAACAAATTGTAAAACGACATCATAAAATTACAGAGTTTGTCAAAAACACATTTTTACAAAATTCATAGAAAATTAAAAAAATTTTTAAAATATTTCAACGTAATTTTATAAAGTATAAAAAGATGAAACTGTTTTGTGGATTACATTTTTCTTTAGAAACAATATTTAAAAAGATACATAGGCCAAATCCAATTTCCATTTGAGATGGAGAACAAATATTTTTGGCCAATTGATTCTACAGCAATTGCTTCTAGATAAAAATGTCCTAAATCTTAAAATTTCAGTATTATGAGTGGGTACACGAATATATATATATATATATATATATATATATGCATGTTTGCATACGTATTACAAATTTACTTTATATTCATACACTTTTAAAATATTCGGAATTAATTAATTGTATTAAAAATAATCTTGTTTGTACTGTAAAATTTTGAAAATTAAATAATAAATAATAAGAAAGTTAAAAGAGGACAACAATACTGCATACAGCGGTCGTGCCTCAAATGCAAAAAGCAAGCGAAGCGAGCATTTTACATACTATACGTCGATCGGTATGTTTACTATAGTTTGCAGCTATATTGTAAAATAAGACAGTTGGAAAACAAGGAGAAATAAAACCGTTATTTTATCAATTGTTTATTGAAAATATTTCAAAGTTAAAATTTTTAAAATGCTTTGATTTCTTCAATAATTCCATATTGTTAAAGATATTTTATGAGAAAATTTTATGAGAAGCAAAGTAACAATTTGACTAAATTCAACATCCATTAATTATTCTAAGAACAAGAAAAATGGAATTTCTCCAAAGGTTACTAATATATATAATGAGTTACTTTATATATGCGTATTAAATTTAACGACAAAGAAGGACTATTCAAAGTCAACAAAGCCGAGCAGTCGAAGTCCGCGAAAATCTTGGTTAAGCTGGAGGCCTTGCAGCCTCCGTAAACGAATTAAATCGATCGTTCCCCTTTACCCTATTATCTCCCATTCCCGAATCGTGGTGAGCAGAAACAGATAAAGAGAGAGAGAGAGAGAGAGGGAGAGAGAGAGAGACCAGGGTATTTGCATTTCTAATCAGCGGCCTAGGTGGCAGCGCCCGCGGCTTTCTCACCTCTCGCGCGATTCGCACCTCCGAGAATGTTGATATGTGTGTGTGTGTGTATGTGAGAAGCATAATCGAAAGAAAGAGATATATACATAGTATATATACATAGAGAGAGAGAGAGAGAGAGAGAGAGGGAGAGAGAGAGAGAGAAGAGAAGGCTCGTGTCTTCCGGCTTTTAATCAAAATGCAAGCAAAAGCGTCCCAAAGAAAGTTATATCGGTCGTGCGGGAGTTAGTTCGGGGGGTGTAAAGTATAAGTGCCGCGCGCTAAGGGAAAATTCGCTTACTTCTTACCGCAAACGATGAGAGACAGCGAGAAAGGGACTTGGTGTGTTTGAGTTTCGTTTTATTTAATATGGCTCGTGGATTTGCGCCGCTGAGTAGAGCCTTGGGTATTTGGGAAGATATGCGCGTAGCGCGTATTTGCACCTAAGGAAGTAGATTCGATTTTGATTTTTCATCATATCGGAGCCGGTAATAATTAGTATCGCGCTTACTAATGGCCACGCGAGCATTGCTTAAGGGGGGAACCTGGTTTAGAGGGTCAAAAAAATCGATTTTTTGAAACTTATCTCATTCGATTAGAAATATATTCAGAAATATTTCCACAAAATTTCAGAGTCAAATTCCTAATCGTTCCGCAGAAATGGCCTCTGAGGGACAATGCGCTCAGGAGACTGATAAGCGACTGATAAAACTTTGAACGCGATTTTCTCAAAACAGTGTTTTTCTGTGTTGTGCACACGATTAAAAAAGTTGTAATTGTCGCATTTTCATAAGTGATACCTTTTTTCACAGCTAATAGTGTAGGTTTCTATGTGAACCTAAAAAATCACAATAAAAAAAATTTTTATTAACTTTTTTCAATAAATTATCTTAAAATTTCTTCAGAAAAACGCAAAATTTTTTATAAACAGTCATAAAATAAATAATTTTATATATTTCTTCGAATATCTTAGGTTCACATAGAAGAACAACTCCTAAGCTACAAAAAAAGTATTCGTTTTTATGTTTCAGATGAAAACTACGATCGCTATCGTGTTCACAAAATAGACTCTTCGAGCGAGAAGTGCCACAAACAAATACGAATTGTTATTGCTTAACAGTATCAAATAAAGTGAAAGTGAATTTTTTTTGCAAGATTTGTGTATCTATGACCTATTTCAAAAGTACTTGAAACATTTCATACGTTAGGCAACCTAAAACACTGTGCCGAATATCATGCAATTTTCAGCGTTCTAAACCAGGTTCCCCCCTTAACAATTTTTCATCTAAATATTTTACAATTTATTTTAAATTAATATTTTTTTACATCATCCATTTTGAAAATAATAAAATATTTATACATAAAAATTTAACTTTTTTTTTTTAATGTTCTCTAGTAAGATATTGAGAATTTTCAGATATAACATTTTCCGAGCACGGTATGCATATGCTTTTAAAAATTACTGAAGAAGCGTTTTATTATTTAAATGCAAATAGTCCATAAAATTGTAATTTTCCAATGTAGAAAAAATTAAAAACCACATAATCCTAATTATTGCGGCAGGTAAAGGAAATTCAAAAAATTAAAAAGAAAAAGAAGTACATAAGAGAGAAATAATGAATAACGTGGCGAAGAAAATGTAGAGTCTCTCTTTCTCGCGAAGTTTCCATGCAGACGTGTACTCGTACATATACATAGAACAGCCCAGAAACAGCAGCAATGGTGGAGCCGTTAGAGAATGTTAATATTTGATCAAGGGTTGAAGAAGGAAAGGTACAGCCATAGCTTGGTGTATATAAATGTGTGTATATGTGTATATATATATATATATATGTATATATATATATATATGTGTGTGTGTGTGTATATGTATATACACATACATACGTTACATAGAGGGAAAAGCTCTTTAAGAACTCGCAGCGCGTAGGCGCGGTGCACACTGCCGGCCGCAAGCATTACAATTTTAAGAGCTCAACCGCAGGAACGATTGTTTTCGGCTGGCTCACTAAGTCTGTATCTGTGTGCGTGGTACGTGCCGTGGTCTTTTTTTTCGTCACGCTAAAAACTCTTCCACTCCCATTTTCCCCTCCCCCTCCTCCTTTTAGCTCAAATATTTACGTACGTGGATCAACGCCTCGAGCATCGATCTCGTTTTAATTCCGCGACTCCCTCTCGCGCAACGCCGCGATGCTTTTCTTTTTTATTTTCCGCTTTTTTGACGGTTATTTTCATCCGCGATTTGATAAATCATTTTCAATTTTTATAAAAGTATAATCTACCGAATCTTGCGAATGGATTTATCGTTAATCCGAACGATAAAAATGTCAGGCTGTATGACATAGCAATTTCGTTAACGTAAGCTAATCCAAGAAGTCGAGAAACACGGAAGCCGTTGGTATAATTATTTCGCGCCCCTTTAATCCAACCTCGGCTTTGCAATGCACGTCTTATACCTTTTGCGAAACTAGGAACGAATGCCTTATCGCGGTGGGCAAAGACACGTTTTGTCCGGAAGCGAGTTCTATCCATCAAGTACATGTGGT
This sequence comes from Chalcis sispes, assembly GCA_949987625.1. NCBI lineage: Eukaryota > Metazoa > Arthropoda > Insecta > Hymenoptera > Chalcididae > Chalcis > Chalcis sispes. The sequence goes on along the minus strand of OX465094.1, from coordinate 1,108,488 downwards.
CACCGGCTAGGGAACTCGAAGATCAATTTGTCTTGCGACGAAAGCTCGACGCGCGGCTGGGGAAAGGCGCGATGAAATTCGTCCGCTTCGTGATGTCGGGTTATTGCGCGGGTAAAAATAACGCTGCATGATACAATGTATTTAATTTTCTTTTTTATAAATACACGTTTGTTTAATTTCATGAAAATGCAGATGTATACATTTAATAAATATTAAATTTTTTAATCGATTAAACAATTTTAATTAAATTAATTGTTCTGATTAAACTTCTTCTTATTAAAATTTTACAAGATTTATATTATAATAGCTAATAAGTTTAAGTGTGCTAAAAGCTCTTAGGTTATGAATTATTCAAACACACGACAAATTATAAAATAATTTACCTAATTAAATAAAACATTATTAAATTTGAAATCAATTTGTCTGTAAAGAGGGATTCAATTAAGGACATTAAAGAATTAAACATTGATATAATCTAAGTAGAAAACTTTGTCTTATGTAAAACTGTCAACTATACCTATCATATTTTATTTTAAACGAGATCGTGTTATATTCGCATTATGCTTGCAATATCATTCGATACTTAACGAATCTACGTTTACATGCATATACACACACACACACAAATTATTCGTATCTTTTTTTCGAGCAGCCAGTTTACGTTTTCTCTTACAGTAGACCCTGGCGCGAGAAAGTGGAGAAAGTCAGCGTGTCACGCGACTTGGGCACCGTTCCGCGATCGAGCTACGAAGTACGGGGAAAATTAAAGAGAAGGGTGTGAACGACCCAAAGTGAACCGAGAGAGAGAGAGAGAGAGTGAGAGAGAGAGAGAGAAAGAGACAAAGAGAGAGAGAGAGAAAAAGAGAGAGAGAGAGACAAAGAGAGAGAGAAAATTTGCTACTATTGGTGCGACTAATCGATCGACCTTAATTTCAACACTCGAGGTTCGTATGCTTTCACATGCGCGTGCGGGCGCTGTGTACAATTATTATGGAAATCTGGAATTACACCAGGAGCAGCAGCAGCAGCAGCAGCAGCAGCACCGGTCCCGAAGCTCTCGCGCGCGCCATGAGAATTGTGTCGATTTAGTTATTGTCGACTAATACGTTGCCGTGGAGCTTTGAATTAAGTTTCGATTGTTAAAGCCCCCTTCGATTATCGGAGGCCGCAGGCCAGCGGAATTACCTTTTTCCCTATCTTTTACGCTATCGTTCGAGTTAACTCTACGCCTGCGAACATTATATTCTCTTGGTTTTCGAAAGTTTAGTTCTATGCAACGATGCACAGAGTATACGCAGACGGGCGCGCGAGGGCAACCTGTCCAAATGTATCGGCGCTGCATGTCTGTGCGCTCCAGGAAAGTTCGCAACGTTGCGAGGGCACCAAGTCACGATGCACCGAGTTGGTTTTGTTCACGAATTGTTCTATTTACATTAAGGTATTGATCTTTTTATACTTTATGAAATAAACAAAGTTTTAGCAAAACGCAATAATTATGGGTAGAGGCCAAATAATTCCACTGAATTTATTATTCAAATGAATTATATTAAATTTTATTTAAGTTTTTTATATTACATATCAATGTAATAAAATTAAGTTGATGTTTAAATCAATATAAGTATGTAGATAAATATAATTTTATTGATTTTTATTTATGTTATTAATTTGGTCAATTTTTGAAAGCATAATTATTCTTATCGTAAAATATTTTCCATTCCAATATAATAATTAAATATAAAACCAAACAATTATTAAAAACATTTTCAATAATATTATAGCAATTAAAATGATTCAAAATAGATATATTTCTTTGGTAATGTAACACAACTATTTTATAACATTTCTTATCTTAAAAAATTCCATTTAAAATTTGAAATTTAAATAAAATTTTAACTGGTGTAACGTGTCGGATTCTCACATTATAACAAATTAACAAAAGTGTATGTTAATTCATTTGTATTAGAATTTTACTAATTTTATGTGTGCACGTTCGAGTGCTGAACCCCGATTTCTTTGACAATTCCCGTGTATGTGTGTGTGTGTTTTATCTCAATTTAATTTAAAAAGCTAACGATTTAATTTTTATCTATGATCAACCAAGATCTTATTTGTGTTCTTTGTAATAATCCTTTAATTTATTAATTAAATTCCGACAAATGTGTCTTTTCGACGTTTTAGCTTTTATTTCATTTAAATATAAAATTTTTAAATCATACGCCACTGCGTGACATCTTAGAGAGAGACGCCACGAGGGTCGTTGACCGGCCAATGTTTACGTTTGGCCTTTAAAGAGTTTAACGTTCAGGAAGACTGTACCTATGTACTTGCTAGAGAATGCATTATCCCAGTAGACTAATACATAGGTGTTTAAACCAGCCACACTCATTCGATAGTGGAAATCGTGTGCGGTTTATTCTTTTTAATTTTTTATTTTTTAATATTTTAACACCCGACCCCGGTGCACTCGAACACAGTGTCGATGTGCCCAAAAGTCTTCGGTTTATTCAAAGATCTTATCTCTTTTAAAAAAAGATAAAACCCTTGAGTATGAAATTTACAATGTTACCAATACTTAGGCATCTGCAGCACTTGCAAAATGCCATCGATTGGAAGTTTCGTAAATTTCTTATTACTTTGCCTTGATTTCACACATTTATAAGAAATTAAAATCAGTTTAAATGTTAAATTTAAAATTTATTACGAATGATTCTTACATTGGCTAAGCTTAATCTATGGCTGTCTTCTTTGATAGTCTGAAATCAAGTGTCTTCTGCCTTGACGAGTTCGGCTTTATATACTCTCGCCGATCCTTGGTTGAGGCAAAGTTCTATGGGCTTCTATGGACAATTATTTAATAGTTTACAATATTTTCGAAAATGTTTTTTCCTTATTTTCTAACTGAGATGTGGTCGCGTCGTTACATGTATAACAATGTCGTGATTTTCGCAAATTTCGAGCTGTTTTATTATTTACAAGTTTTTTAATTTTTCTTTTTCGCTTTTTATATACAAATAATTTATTTCGTTGGTTGTTTTTTCTGTCACTATATGTGTACTCTCTTTATCTACGTATTTTTATAAAATTAATTGTTGTTCTGTTTTTTACTCATCCAATAACCCTGATGGAACATTATAGAATTTTGACTCTCTCGGGGTACAAAGTTCTATAAGCTTCTATTTGTAATAACTATTTTCCTAATTTAAATTTTATATTTTTTCTTTTTTTCTATATGTTTGTCAAATGCGTTATTTGTTATTCTATATGAAATTATTTCGGTGCTCGCCTTTTTTCTTTTACTTTTTTATGTTTAAACTCTACTTTGATTTCTTATTAGTCTAACTAGTATAATATAGAATATACGCCGATTGTAGCGACCTTGGATTTCAATGCCCTTGTTGTTTCGCGGAATTGAATTTATTCGTAATTTATTTTACATTTAAATTTCTTAATCCTATCGCTCTATTTTATGATTGTTTCTTATTTCTAATTTTGCTTGTAATATTGTAGATTTTATTTATATAAAATTTTCTCTATTTATTGACTTATATCAATTTGTTTAATTTAATTTTTTCTTATAACAAGATAATGAGGTCACACTGGATAAAAATAAAAATTACAATGCTTTAAAAAATAATACTAACCTTTATTCGTTGTAAAATAAAGTAAGTAATAATGATATCAACGTTTAAAAACGACACACGATAAAATAATGAATCTATAAATATAAATCTATAAATATGAATATATGTATACTCGTATATATATATATATATGACTAAAATCCATCAACTTCTTTTTACAAAAATTATTAAATTAATAATAATAATAAAAAAAATAAATAAATAAATAAATAAATAAATAAATATAAAATGCAAATTTCCTGGTGGTAACGAGCGTATTAATTAAAATGTTAAGAATACTGAAAACGCACAAATAGTACAAAAAAGAAAGAAATATAGGAAGAGTGAGATACAAATTCGCGGTAAATGGAAAATAAAAACGATATGCTTAAAATTTGAGTGCATTGCGAAAAAACATAGAATAATTATTTGAAACAAAAAAAAAATTTTGGAAAAATATTAATAATTAAAATGCATATATTTTTGTTCTTCAAAATATGATCTACTTTTTATATTTTTGTTACTATTTTTGACTTACATTTTTTAAAAATTATCAAATACATTTTGTTATAGAATGCTGCAATTGCCTAATAATTTACTTCTTTACATTAAAATTATAATTATAGCAAAAATGTAAATTAAAAATTCCTCAATAATAATAAAAATTTTTATTAAAGATATTCATTAAATTAGTAATTTTGAAACGTTTTCAAAAAAGTTTAATTGAGTTTTAAACGATTTTGTTTATTACTTTAGAATTTACGACCGACTCTAACTTTTGGTAACTTTAAAATACAATAAATAAACCTAAATTATCCTTATGAATTATTCGAAAGCTATTAAAAATGTTTTCATTATATAACAAAGACAATTTATATAATTTAAAAAAAGTATGAATGCCAAAATCACATCAAAATTAATTTCTAGAATCCCTCAAGTAGAATTTGGTTTAACTTTACATATATTTTGTATTAACATTAAATTTTAGAACTGACATTAAAATTAATAAAAAAGGCCGATTATTTAAAAGCTCTTTTTCTCTTTTCTCTCTCTCTCTCTCTCTCTCTCTCTCTCTTATTCCCTAGCGCAGCATTAATTTTAATATCAAAGCCAAGTGAAAGAGAGAGGAATAGAGGGAGAGATGGAACGCGCGAGTCCGGGAGTAAGAGAGCGGATACACGTGCGCGAGCACGCGGAAAAAAGGACAATAAAAAAAGATAGAAGAAAGGAAAGAGAAAGCGAGAGATAGAGAGAGAGAGCAAGAGACATAGCGAGAGAAATGTGGGCGCGTGTAGCAGGAGGCTCTTTTTACGGTCACGTACGTGCTCTCAGTGCGCGACTGTTTATTACGTTTTATTTTTCGGGTGCAATTATTATTAGTGAAGCCGTAGCGTAGCGCATAACGCGCGCACCTACGAATTGCGCCAGTGAGAAATTTCCGACTGAAGTGAAAGAGAAAGAAAGAGAAAAAGAGAGAGAGAGAGAGAGAGAGAGAGAGAGAGAAAGACAAAAAGAGAAAACAAGTCTCGGGAGCTTTCTTTTTATCCGCGGTTGCTTTTGTAATTTATCGTCCCAACTGCGGTAGTGGCGGTGGCGGTGTCCATGCTAACCGACCCACGCGACAATTAATTATTCAGACGTCCGCTCTCGCGTTATATGTACCTCGTCGTGCTTTTTTCTTTCTTTATTATTCCTTTTTATTATTTCTTTTTTTTTCATTTTTCTTTCGTTTTTGGTTTTTGTTCTTTTTTTTTTTTTTTTTTTTTTTTTAATTTATTTCTCTCTCTATCTCTCTATCTCTGCTCTATTTGCACGATCGTTGTATTTCTCTTTCTCTTTACGATGTTTTGCGGATTTTTTGCGTACACGTTCCCATAGACTTGTTTCGTGCTCCGGTTGAGTTACACAACTGAAATTTCCATGCGCTCGTTCGAGTTTATTAGTCACTCTCGATTTTTTAACTAGAAAACTTTATTTACTTCGGCTTAGGTAATAAAACATCATTTAACCATAGATGAATTGCCTTCTATAGCTTCTGAAAATTGCATTGTTGTATTTTAATTGTTTTTTTGATAAACTTTTACCGACTTGATTTTAAATCCAAACAAATCGATCATATACTACTACTAATACATCGGTCAAAATAATCATAAAAAATTATCAATATGCAGTACTTCATGAATTAAAGTTATAACCTGAAAAAATGTTTAAACACCGAGAAGTTGAAAATGTAATATATAAATGTTTTCAAATACAATTATTACAATTGATATTACAAATATAAATCCGTCCGATGTTCTTATTTGTAACAGATATGATAATAGATCTTTTGAAAATTTAATCTTTTTAAAGATTTGATAGTGTATAAAAATGTAACTCGTTTAAAATTGATATTAAAAAGAAAGATAGAACCTAAGTGAATACCTAAGTGACGATAAGTGAATATGAAGATAATGCTAAAACTGAATTTCAAGCATATTAAAGATCTTATTTAAATATATATATATATATATATATATATATATATATATATATATATATTACAGTTGACTTTGTAATTAATCGTTTATTAACGACTTCATATACAATTGAGCGTTTCACTTTCAAATTTGATCTGATTTCAAAATATAAAAATCTTAAAAAAATTTAGATATCCACTTCATAAAACTTAATCAATTTCAGTTTGTTGTTCTATTTTAAAATTATAAAGAGGAAGAACAAGAGTACCAGCTGTTGGAAAAATGTCGATAAAGAAAAAAGATAAAGATATAATCAAATAAATTGGAAAAAAAATATCACACTATTGATAATTAATTATAATAACACCTATAATTGTAATATTGTTAGGTGAGATTATCGTTCAAGGAGATTTTATTTTTAAGTAATTTTTTGTTTTGAAATGTATGCTTTTAATATCTGCGTATATTATTGGTATCTCTGGACTTATATAGGAGGCGAACGAAATACTAGATACCACGTTTTTTTTAATGTTTTTTTTTTTTACTTATTTAAAAAAAAAATAATAATAATTATAAAAGTTTTACTTTTAATTCCAAAACTTTTAAAACTCTTTTTAACAAAATTTTTGTTTTAATTAAAGTGAAAAAACAATACAAAAACGTGGTGCCTTTTTTGGCTTGCCTCTCTTAACCATTAATTAGCCTTTAATATAGTATTATTATAATATGTGTTTTATTTATTCTAATTAAATTTTTAAATCATTTAAATTATAATTAATTTTTTACAACAAGTTTGTAATAAAGTTTATTTTCATATTATTTATTAAATAGATCCTTTTTTAACTTAAAAATTATAGTTTATAATTTAATATATTAAACATAGTGCTAAAATTCGTAAGCTGTTGTAAGTATTTCATTGTTTTGTAAAAACAAACGATATTCCAATATATCAAATGAAAATAATTGAATAGTGTAAGTAATTGTGTGCTCATTATACGTAAAACCTTATTAAATATAAATATGAAGTACATATTGTTCACTACAGTTTTCAATTGATGCATTTATTGTAAATAATATAATAATCGATAATAGCATATGTTTTATCGCGATTAATATTTATAGCAAAGTAGATATTTATAATTAGCGAAATTTACAAAAGAAATAATTAACTTTTTTATTTATTGTTTGATATAAAAATTAATTTTCTTAAAAAATAATAACTTATCATATTAACCTATTATCTACATATTTGTATATACTATAATTGGCGAAAAGATTTTATAGGTTCGTAACTGCATGAAGAAAGATTTTTTACGGCTTCATTAACAATTGGAAAGAAGAACAAAATTAGTTCATCTACAGAGAAACTGCACGAAAGAAAAATTCCGCTAGAAATTATATAAAGCGAAAGAAAAAATAAAGAATTATGGAAGTAAGACTAGAAGACAATATTCAGACTGATCAATTTTATCAAGCTAGAAGTTTCATAGAATTATTGAGCAATTGAAATTCTTTCTCATCTAGAATTACTATTTAAAATTGCTATATTAGAAATAAATATTAAATTTTTAACATCTAATCGTTTTATATTTGTGCTTATTATTTTAATAATACACTTTATTCGGTTGTCTAAGAGAATAAAAAAAATAAATTTTAATTATTTGGTACGGTAGAAGAAACGACAGAAATTTTAAACTGTTTCATAAGTGAATATATTTTAACGGCCATTGAATAAATTAAAAAATATTACAATTTTAAATTTTGAATTCAACCAAAAATATCAATGTCAAACAAAACCATTACTACAATAAAAATGTTACAATAAAGTGAATAATAAAAAAAAGAAGAAAAGAAAAAAAAAAGAAAAAAAAAAATAGGACGTATAAGAGAATCGCAAAAGGAAGGCATAGGAGTCGCCAACTCGGAAGTGGCTTGAGCTCGAGGGGCGTTCGACGTCATCGCTAAGGAATGCAACCGGGAGGCTCTTTACCCTCATTCGATTGTATGGCATGCGCGATAGATCTAAAGTACATCGTCGTAAGATGTACTTGACCTCGCTTACCCTAACCCTCCCCCACTCCTCCTCCCTCACTCGATTCGTCGAGCTATTCATGTTTCGCTCCTTGTGCGAAACAAAGCTCCTTGAATTCATCGAATCAACTTTTTCAATTGCTCTACCGGCCCCGTTCCCTTTACTCGTTTTTTGTTCCTCGGCGCGTATACTCGTATTTTAAACATTATTTTTTTCTTTGTAATCCGTTTTTTTATATTAATAATCGTTTGTTATATACATATTTATTAGTTAACTGCACGATAATTATTTTCTTGTTAACGTAATATTACCTAAAATATGTTATATTATCTGAAGGATCGAAAATTTATCGGTAAAACAAATTCAATTGAAGTATAACAATCGCAAAAATTTTAACCGCACGAGGATGCAATTGGTACGTCGATGTATACTCGTACGTAAATTTGAGTTAAACTAGAGTTGAGCTAGAGAGTAAATGGTTATACATTTACGAGCTTATAACAAAATCATCTAGCTGTTAAAATTCAAACATAACAATGGCAAAGATTCATTCGCACTCATTTTCATTCGATGAAACAAAAAGCGAATAATATACATATTACGTTTGAAATTTAATTTACAACGTGCGCGCACACGCACTCGCAAGTTTAATTTAATGCAGGTGGTATTTGCTATAACATAAATAAAGAGCACTAATTAGTCATCGCAGAGCGATAGGAAGGCGAAAAAAGCCCGCAAAAAGACGCAAAATTACCGCAGGAAGGAGAAAGGTAAAAAGTATTGAAAAAATACGCGTCGCATAAAGCTCGTGCGAAAATGCAGCGACTGCTTTATTAATTGCAGAAGAGCTTGGTGCAAAAACGAAACGAAGTTCGCCGGAAAGATAAAGTACGCCTGAAAACGTAGGCGCGCGAAGTATAGTGCGAAAGGTGGAACAAGGCAAAGGACAGAGCGAGATGAGTACGAGAGAAAAGGAGAGAGAAAGAGAGATAGAGATAGAAAACGGTGATACATTTTATTTCACATGTAAGCACGTTTTTTTCCGTAAAAATTCTTAAACTTTCTCTTGTTTCTTTTCCTCTCATTCCATTTAATACACTTTTTTGCATTTCTCTCTTTCTGTTTTCACGCAGTCGAGGCTGAGTGACTAAAGTAAAAAAAGGAAAGAGTATCTCCTACTCGAGTCTCGACTTTCTTAAAGCAAGTCTCACGTACAATTTCTTTCGTAACGTTGTTTGGCTCGTCTTCGTTCTCTCTCCTGTCCCTCCGAGAAATTATAATTAGATGTCATCTAGACGTCGTACTCGCGAGCGTTTGAGTCCATGTTTTAATAGAGCTAACAAGAGAAAAAAAGAGAGACAGAATTAGATAGATAGTCAGAGAGACTGAAAGAGAAACAGAGAGAGAGAGAGAGAGAGAGAGAAAGAGAGACAGGAGCTAGCGAATCATTATTTGGGACGCTGCGGAAAAGCTCACGGAAAGGACTTTGTTTCTGGGACTATTATTCAAGCTACCGGAGAAAAGGGATCTGAAAACGAGAATGAAAAGAACAATTTAATATTGAATTAATTCGAGATTCGATATAAACGAGGTGCGCGAACGAAAAATTAATTAAACACCTATAATGTTTGCTTTTTATCTCGAGCCTTTTATTCCTTGCTATTAGAAGGAATTGTTTATATGCATCGACCGATTCGATGTCAAATAAGCAATAAAGAAATTTTTAAAATGTGTTTATTCCAGTTTATTCCAGTGAAATTTCAAACGTTATCGAGTCGTTAACGTATGAAAAAAAATATTCTTATTCATATTAAAAAGAAAAAAATAAATAAATTAATTAATAAAAAAAGAAATAAAATAAAAAAAGAAAAAAAATAAATAATAGAGAATAATAGAATGGTGTATAAATAATCCATAAAAATGAAATATACCCGTCACCGTTTTATCTCATAACATATTCAATCTCTAAGTTGAAATACCCACGACATGATCGTCAACTCGGCGATTATTATTCATTAAAGAATGAAAAAAGATCAAGGGTAGGATTACTCTTGCCCGCAAAAGAACCATCATAAAAGATAGATCGCATGCTCGGTCATTGTTCCGGCGTTAAAATACCTTTGGCTGTATACGCGTGCCTCAAGAGCTGCAGTTAATTAATTCAGAGCGCGCGGTATTACAATGCTCTAAGAAGACAAATAGAACTACCAGAGAGAGAGAGAGAGCGAGAGAGAGAGAGAGACAAGGGGGGAAGGAAGGAGAGATAAAGAGAGAGATCGTGACGGAATCTCACCGCTGATTTAAGTCACTTCATTAGGAATATCACGGCGAGACATTTGAATTCTCGGTTCGCGTGCCGCTGAGCTAAATCTCTTCATTCGCAGGAAAAGCTAGAATGGATATATAAATATATATAAACGCATAATCATGTGCAATGAAAGTTGCGTGCACGCGAGTTCGAGAAAGAAGAAGAGAGAAAGCAAGAGAGTGGAAATGGTAAAAAAACTTGCCGGCGAAATAAAAAAAACGGCGTGTAATTAAATGGATTAAACCTTGCACACGCGCGTGCGCGTACGCGTACATCAACTTGTCAAGCAAATCTCCGCGTGTTATTCATGTTCTCTGTTCTTTTATGTTCCAAGGAAATACGATAATACATAATTTTTTTTTTATTTCTTATTTTAACGTACGTTGTTCAAGAAATTCTTTAATAAAACTTTTCGTTGCTTCTGATTATAAATATATGAACCCTAATGTTGAATATTAAGTTTATTGATAAGGATAATTTTAATGTATGTAAAATAGCATGGTGTCGATGAATTTTAAAAATTTCTTGTACGAGAGGATTAATGATATAACCCTAACATTCATTAAATTTGTTGAGTATAAATCAGGTTTAATTTATTATTATTCTTTAGCGTTTTTATGGATTTTTCAATTAGGCGAAATAAATTAAAATTTAATCATGTAGGTAGTATCATTAATAGAAATCATTATATAATTATAAATTTTATATTAATGAAACTGATCGAGTTTTATTGTTAAATATTGATACGTATACATATGGATATTTCTATCTAAAATTTAAAAATTTTAACGTTAACAGAGGAAAATAAAAAAAATTAAATTTCATAGAAGTTAGTTAAACAGCTTTGGCTAAGCTCACAATTGTCGGCGCATTAAATTCATCAAAAAAAAAGTCTTTGCCCGATTAAAAATATACAAAAAATAAAAAAAAAAAGCTTAAAAAATGCCGAAAAGGCAGCTTTCGGATCGAAATTGCACGCGTGCGTATTCGCGCGGCGTTGTGTACACGCGGGCAAACGAACACTTTCGTGCAGATGATCGTCGGTGTGGCGGAAGAGAGGAGAGGAGTTGCATTCGTCGAGCGAAATCAGCGTGAATTAATCGGCCCCTCGCTACAAAATGGTTGGATGGGGCTAGCGGCCTCACGTCCCGCCGATTGCTCAGCCGTGAAAGCCCGAGACGCTCGTGTGTGTGTATGAACCACATTTTGAATGCTTTCATATATATATATATATATACATATATATATATATATATATACTATTCATATGCATATATATGTACGCGCCTCGTATACAGATGTATATCGAGAAGCAGAGCAGTAGAAGCAGCTGCCGCCTTGCTGGACGTATTCGTGCGCTATTATCGTGATTGGATTATATGGACATTCTCATTGAGTGTGTGAGTATACGTTCGTGGGGGGAGAGAGAGAGAGAGAGAGGAAAGAGAAAGGCGTAGACAGAGGCGAGCAGCGTTTTGGATTACGCGCCTCGCCGAACGTAATCTCATTGGGAAAGTCAAGCTCTCGAAGAGGACGTCTGGATGAGAGAGAGAGAGAGAGAGAGAGAGAGAGAGAGAGAGAGATGAAAGTGAGAGATGGGGGTTACGAGGAGAATGCGCACACAAACTGTTTGGAGCGCCTGATTTTGGTTTGTGAATTCAATATCGTAATCCACAACGAGCCATCCTCTCGTGTTCTACTTGGACTCTATCTACTATAAGAACGCATACTTGCACATTGTGGGCAAATTTTACAAAATTGAAAAAGAAAAAGTGAGAAAACGAGAGAGACAGATAAATCGTTAAGTTTATTCTAATTTAGATAGAAAAAAAGTACAGTTTATAATAAAGTATAAAAAAAAAAGTTCTGTACTAGTAATATATCAGTCGGTGTTAAAACTAAATAATACTGATACAGAAAATCGTAAGTCATCTTAGATAACAGCGACATCACAGATTTGTCAAATATGAATAATACGAAAAATAATACTGTTACAACCATCAGTAACATCACAATAACGACATAATAATAAAAATAATACAATGTAATACAATAGTGATAAAAATGAAATACGCTAAAAATATACAAATGTCAATAATTTTAAAAAAAGCATTCATTCATACAATCAAACATAGATACTCTACACTAATTCATCCCTTAAATACATTAATTTGATTAAAAACGGTGTAAACTGGACAAAATAATAAATAAATAATTAAATCGAATAATATATAAATTGATAAAATAAATTGATGATTATGCGATTTCCAAGAGATGTTTTTTGACTGTTTTCTTGAATCTACCGAGGAACGAAGAATTTCGTAGCTCAGCGAGCAGAGAGAGATCGAGAGAGAGAGAGAGAGAGAGAGAGAGAGAGAGAGAGAGAGAGAATGGGAGAGAGAAATAGAGAAGGAAAATGATTACTTCGTTAATTGTCAAAGTTAGCATAGTTTAACTTTGTTTTTTCCCATCAATTTTTGTCATAGTTGTAATTTTGCCTATCGAATTTACGCGATTGTCTAGAAGCGAAAATAATTTAGTTGAGTTCGCAATTATTATTTATTTAATTCTTCTTAAAATTTACCCTCGGCTTATTTGTCAGTTGTATCGTATATTTGAATCCATAGTATTTTCGATAGGATTGTGAGTTTTAGTCAAATGAATAATGAAATTCATTTAATTAATTAATAAACAGATACCTATTATACGATGTATGCAAGTAAAATATATTTTTATTGTAGTAAATATATTTCTTTTATAAGTTTATTATAGTATTTATTAATTAATAAGTGTTCAAATAATAAATATTTGAATCGAAATAGATTATTTTCTCTCGATTAATAATTAAATCTTTTAAGAAATAATTTAAATGATGAATATAAATATAAACCGGCAATTATATCCGGTAATACATGACGACGAATAACATTTGTGCATTCTCTAATGAAGTCACATGTTTAATACAAATATTTATTTACGATCCTCTCTTTGGACGATTACTCTCTCCTTAATATACCCCCCAATAAAGGAAACATGACGTTAACGTATATAACAAGTATATAGAAAACGAGCAAGAGTACGCCTCTAGCTTTGGCATGGAACAAGTGGAAGGCACACGCATGAACAAACGTCGTGGTTTAATCACCTTTGACAAATCTGGCTACCATAACTATATTAAAATATACGATTATGTATGAATCGATGGATCAATATTAACATAACTCGCTCTTTCTCTTTATCTCTCCCTCTTTCTCGCTCTCTCTTTCATTATTGATTCTCATTAAAGAAACAGATACAAAAAATAAACGTGAAACTTACCGAAATAGTATTTAAGTGCTTTGGTTATATTTAAATAATTTTAACGACGACTAGTTAATTTATCGAGTAATTTATTTAAGTGTCAAGAGTATGTGAATATTTTTATCGTTTTCATTTTATTATTATTATTATTATAATTTTTTTTACTACAATTTTAACATCAATTTATATCAATAAAAAGAAAAGAAAATGAAATAAAAAGAGGAAGTGAATTTTAGTTAGATTGTAATTATATAAAGTACTGAAATTCCCTATAGGTAGCATGTATTCTGTTTTGTTTAAAAGATGCCTGTATTAGTTTACCGTTACCTATGCTTGAAGTAACAAAAAATTCATTCAATTTCCAAGAAAGAACAATTTAAATCTATTTTTCTTTTAATTTTCAATGCAATATTTGAGTCAATTTTGAAAAATGGCTCTTTAATTACGTTTATAAAAAATTTGAAATAATAGACAAAATTAATATAATAATGCAAAAAAATAAAATAGTTCGGTAAAGCATTCGTGCAAAAATACGTAAAAAAACCAAGTAACATATGTTACGTTTTTTAATTACAACAATTTTCTTACTATTTCGGTCAGTAGGTCAGTGAATCAGTCTACTCGTATATGTAAAACTAACGCGGCTTTTAATGTTTTTTCTACTCATTTGCTGCAATTATTTTTACAAGCTATTTGTTATGAATACTTTTTATTTTGTACGATCTATCGAGAAATATAATTTTTTTCTTTTCGCTGCTTAAAGTAATATTGTTTGTCATTAAATAAAACAAAAATAAAGCGACAACGAACTCGCAATCAAATATTAAGTACGAAATCATATACGTATAAGGTCGGAAAAACCAAAAGTTATACGGATATATATATATATATATATATATATACATATATCTCGCCCGCGTTTATCATTGACTTTATTTCGGTCGCTTTCCCTTCTTGTCCCTTTCGACTTTGCTGGAAGGTCTACGCAAAAGGAGAGTTAGTCGATCTATATCTTCCTGGTATAATAAATGGCGCAAGTGGAACACCTGTACTCTTTATACACCAGCTGTCCGATATGTATACGCTTGGACATTGCGGTACGTGTTAAGGTATCGCGTGTCGAGACTGGATATATGGATTTCGAATGCGGTTTTATCTCTTTTGCATTTGGGCATTTGCTTTACTTGATTCTTTAATTGATTCTTGACTTGATTGACCCTTAATTCTTGACGAGCATATTTCTTTTGGGTGTTATAAAAGTTTATTTCCTTCATCGTTCAAAGAAGTGCATTTTTACTTTATTATTGTTATATTTGATTACTGTTGACAATTGATATATATATATATATAGTATATATTTTTTTAAGTAAATTATTGGAAACTGAATCAAACTTTCATTTGAAACGGTTAAATTTAATACGTGGTAACTTTTCTTTATTGAACTAAAAATATAGTACATATTGAACTGTATATATTAGGTTGCTGCAGATGAAATGGCCGATTTAGTAATAAATTTTTAAACAGCTGTTACTTTTTATGAAGACAATTCATTTAATCAAAATAGGTATCAATAGATGCAACACACTTTTCCTAACGAGATACAAGTACATTTATTCCAGTTTTGTAGAAGTCCGAGTTTCTGGTTCGAAGAAACTCCTCGAAGGCATTTTTGACAGCAGCTTCATTATTAAATCTTTTTCCTGTCAAAAAGTCATCCAAATGTTTAAAGAAATGGTAATCTGTTGGTGAGAGGTCTGGTGAATATGGAGGGTGAGGAAGAGTCTCATAGCACAACTCGTTTAATTTTTGGACCGTTGTTCTCGATACGTGAGGTCGTGTGTTATCATGAAGCAGTATCACTCCATCCCTGTTGACAAGCCTAGGTCGTTGGACTATTAATTTCTGATGCATTTCATCCAGTTGAGCACAGTATTTCTCAGCTGATTTGATATTGATGGTTTCGCCAGATTGCAGGAACGAGTAGTGGATAACTCCAGCTACAGACCAGCAAACAGTTACCATTATTTTCTTTTGATGAAGGCTTGGTTTCGGCATGTGTCTTGGCGCTTCATCGGCATCTAGCCATTGGGCCGATCGATTGCGACGATTATCGTATAAAATCCACTTTTCATCGCAGGTCACAATTCGGTGCAAGAACGGTTCCTTTTTGTTGCGGGTGACAAGAGAACTTGAAATCTCCATTCGACACGTCATGTTTTGCTCGGTAAGATCATGCGGAACCCATTTGTCAAGCTTTTTCATTTTTCCAAGTTGTTGCAAGTGGCGGCAAACTGTCGAATTGTGAACGCCTAATTTCTTGGCAAGATCCCTTATGGTTTGGCGGAGGTCAGACTCCACTAATGCACGCAGCTCGTCGTTATCGATCGATGGTCCTGGCTGTCCACGTGGCTCATTTCCAAGGTCCATATCTCTGGATCGAAATTTTTAGAACCACCACCGAGTGGTTCGTTCGCTAACTGTATCAGGCCCAAATGCGCCGTTTATATTCCTCGTTGCTTCCGTTGCGTTGTGCTCTAATTTAAATTCGTATAGTAAAAGTAGCCGTTTTTGATTCACTTCCATGTTCACTTTCTCTTTTTGTTTTTACGATCACTATGAAGTGCAAAACAGAAATGACTCCATAAATAAAGGTAGCAGTATTTATACTTCAATATGTCATATCATTTGCGCCGCCTTGTGCCAACATAATACACTAAAATTGCAGTCAACTTTATGTCATTGCTAAATCGGCCATTTCATCTGCAGCAACCTAATACTAACAATTTTTTTTTTTTGGTAAAATTTTTTAAATCTTAATATTGGAAATTTTTTATTTAAACCATTTACATTTTCTTTTATATATATTGTTACAAGAATGACTAAAAAATGTTCAACTATCGCACATATGCTATATTCAAAATCCAGTTTATAATTTTTTAGTTCGCGCGAAAAAAAATGAAGAAATGAAAAAATAAACAACTGCATCAAATTTTTCGAATTACACCTTATTCGCATCATCTCCACGGTACGTTAGTACTTAGTGCTCTGAAGTTTCAGAAGAAGATACAGCGACGCAATTCAGAGGAATGTTTTTTCACCGGTGCAAGTTCTCTTCGGGAGTCCACAATGCGAATGCGATACTCTTTCTTTCTCTGTCTATCTATCTCTGTCTCTCTCTGTCTCTCTCTCTCTCTCTCTTCTTACTTTTGAAGTGCAGCACTTTCGCTAATGCGGGCAAGCGACCCTACAAACTTCGACAAAGATGCACTGACGACAGGTGGCTGTATGGCTAGACATTCTAAAAAAGAAAAAAGAGAAATATAGAGAAAAAATGAGAGACGTAGATAGAAATGAGAAATGGACGAACGTTACTTAGGAGAGTCTTATCATCGAAACTGATTAATTGCTAGAATAAAAGTAGGTAAAAGAATCATTGCAGTTTTTTCCCTAGAAGTTGCGTTTTATTTCTTTTTTCTTTTTTTATGTTTTTCATCTTTGGTTTAATTTCACCCGTATAAAGATTTATAAAAAATTAGGAGTTGAGTTTATCTAAACGATTTAAATAATTTTCAAACTAAAAATTAAATTACTGTTTTTGTCGAATACATTTCAAATTTCGTTGTTATTTTAATGTTTTCAAACATTCGGTACACTATGTGTACCATATATATATATATATTAATTTAATTTGAGCCTTGTAAAGTTATCTGATAGTTAAGTATATGTATACTAAATAGATATTTAACTTAATATTACATTATTATGACTCTGTATATTTTGCAAAGATTTGATTAGATATTTGTAAATCGATGTATTTTATTAGTATTTTGTTATTATATTTATAAATGTTCACACTTTTTTGTAAAATAATAGAATATTGCCGATAAAATAACAGACGACTCTATCGTTATTCTTATCAATTAAATATAAATATGCGTTAGAGCTTTAAATTAGAAATAACATAAACCGATAAACTGATTTCACGCTCGTGAATTCCTCATACAATGCATCTTCCAGGATCTATACGCGCGAGAGCACGCTTAAAATGTAAAGGAAGAGCCAATGGTAAAAGAAGTAGTGGAAGAAGGAGAAGAGAACAAGAAGATGGAGAAACCGAAAAACGAATGCATCGAAAGAAAGAGAAATTACCCGGTGGCAAAGAGCGAGAGAGAGAGAGAGAGAGAGAGGGGAAGAGAGAGAGATGGAGATAGAGAAAACCTGCGGCAGACAGGACGTGACGTCAGCGAATGCAAATTCCGCACGCGCGCGGGCGCGTGAGTCGCGTCGACATCCCACTTTTATTGCCGGCCAGATCCGTTGATATTCTCCTCGGCGGCGACGGCAACCGCGCGCAATCGCGATGAGAGCGAGCCTGTCTACACGAACTTTTTCTCTCTCTTTCTTTCTTTCTTTCTTTCTTTCTTTCTGTCTTTCTTCCTTTTTTTCACTCTCTCTCTCTTTCTCCATTTCTCTCTTTCTTTCTTTTTTTTCTTTCTGCTCTCTTTCTCTTTTTGTCTCTCTCTCTCTCTCTCTCTCTCTCTCTCTCTCTTTCGACATTTACTTTCGTCTTCTCGATGCCCATCTTTCTCTCTCTCTTCATCTCTTTCTGTTTCTCTCCCTCTCTCTCTCTCTCTCTCTGACCTTTTTTACGGTCTCGTTCTCTTCGACTTGCTGTATACGCGCGCGGATCACTCCGTCTTCAGCGTGAATCTCGCGCTATCACGGCTACGGTACAATCTTGCCTCTTTTATTTTCAATGATGGCGAATTGTATCGCTTACATTTTGTACGAGCTTGAAAATTTTTTTTATGTTTGATTTATCTGCGCTTTTGTTAGTTATTGTTCATCATTTATTTGTTTGTATCGATTAATTTTTTTTTTCAGCCGCTTTATGATTTAGAAAAAATTACAGAATAAAATTAAAAAATTTCTTATTAGTAAATAAATATTTTAAGTAAATCATATAAAAACATAAAATTTCCTATCGATGGATTATTATTATTATTTCTTATTGAATAATTTTTTGTAACGAAAAAATTATGCAAATTTAAGTTTTGAAATTGGAAAATTAAAATTATTTGATAGATGTCTTTAGTTAAATGTGAAAGTAATTAAAACGTGTAAATTTTGCGTTTTATCTCATTAGTTACTTTACAATCCTTACCTTCTTTTTTACAACAATCTCGAAGTCCTTGGTTCTTTTCTCGCTTTTTTTCTTCAACGGTCGTCGAGTAAACGATGTATCAGAAGAGATGCGCGGCTTATTATGAATGCAACGCGCGCGATACGGTAGTGATCGATGACGCCGAGAATCTTCCTCCTTCTTTCGCATCGTAAAACCGAGTGTAAACGATTGATGTTCGTATATGCGATTTTGGAGGGTTAAATAAAAATCGGCATTAGCCGAGTAGAGGTGCGGCGGACTTTGCATATTCCACCAAGAATTTAAACTTCTGTAACCCGTCTCTAGAAGCTCGACAAATGTCGCGTTAAACAAGTAAAATAACGCACGATGTTTTTTCAAAACTTTAAGATAAGCAGCTATCCATGTTAAACTTTAAATTATGAAATAAAAGCGAATATTGTCACTTGAAAATTATTATAAATTTAACATGACACTTTTATCGATCGACAGATGTTATCATAAAAAATAAGCTACCTTAAAATTTAATTACTCTGAATATAGCTTAAAATATTTTATTCATAATAATATAATTACATACGTAATTGATAACAAAGTATGAGCTTCATAATTTTGTATATATATATATATATATATATTCTTCAGTTATCAAGTTGCTAATGACATTGCTTTCACACAGTACTTTATACTTTCCATCGTGCGATGATTATGATATTCAAACGTATTGGAATAAGTCAACGAGAATACGTTTGTAATGAGATAAATTATTCCATAATGTCTGCTCGTTAAAGCGAAATTTACTTGAGTCAATTTTTCGAATACAAATGCCACCTATTTTCAATTCGTACGGCTTATTATTGCTATAATGAATAAATCCATTTAGGTATATCGTACCTAATGCGGTATAGTAACTTTGTTAAAATATTTTATTGAAAAGTCTTGCGTTTTCGCATGCATTTAGTCATACTATGCCGTATACCGTACATGGTACGGCAGCCCCCTGGCGCTTCGTCTGTTAAATTTTTTAATATATTTTTTCCTTGATTTGTACGCTTCGATTAATACATTTTTTTAGTTTAAAAACTTAATTTTTTTACAAAAATAATTATCGCTCCGAATGGGTTAATTAATAATAGTAGAAGTTATAATAAAAAAAATAATTTAAATACGTTAAAAAAACTTTGTACGATCTTGGACAATTGTATTTTATTTTTATAAGTAACAGTTTCGTGACAATTAAATTGAGTAAACCTATTATAATTAGAAAATTCGAATCAACCGAATAATACCGAAAAATACTCGTATTATAATCCTAGTGTGAATGCTTAATATGAGAATTGTCATTGCCAGTTAGCGTCAGAATTAATGTCAAATGTAACGACGAACTTTTGTGTGTATAAAGCGAGCGGAGTATTTTCATCGCGCGCAGATCGTGAAAGGTTAAGCGAAGTTCAATCAGAAATATAGATATATTCGTTCTGTCTATATACACATTCGCTTATTTGTATACATATTAAGTTTAGTTTCTTTCCATCTCTCGATCTCGGGGGGGTAACCTATCTTTCTTCCGTCTGCGATGGAGGAAAATCGAGAGAGAAGAGGCAGAAAAAGCCAAGGGTGAAAAAAAAGAAGAGAAAGAGGTAAAGTTAAAAAACGAACGCGCCGCCTTGGGCTTCGTATAGAAAAGGAGTAGGACGGCGACGGTACTCGTAACGCCGCAGTGTAAACGCAGTCTTAAGTTGGCCCGAGGCGTCGGCTTCGATCCACCTTTCACCGTAGTCGACGACGAAGCTCTCTCTCTCTCTCTCTCTTCTACTTTTTTTCTCTGTCTTTTCCCTCGAAGGTCTTGAATTACGGCCAAACTCGAAACACGTTTCCAGTCCGCGCGTCTACAGTTCGATAGCTATGGCTAGACCGATCCTTTATCGGGCTTACTCTTCTCTCTCTGTCTCTCTCTCTCTCTCTCTCTTTCTCTTTATCTCACTTACTTGCGCATGCCGACTTACCTTTTTCTCTTTACTCGCGAAACTCTAGCTGGTTTTCTCTCTCTCTCTCTCTCTCTCTCTCTCTCTCTCTCTCTCTCTCTCTTTTCTCTCTTGATGTTTTCTTTTTTTAGCCAGCTGCTGCAGCTTCGATGCGCGCCTCTCCTTCCCTCTCTCTTACTCTTTTTCTTTGCGCACAGATAGCTAGGCTCCCCTCCTTTTTCCAATTCTCTTTCTTAGTTTTGCAGCCGAGTGCATAGCAAGAGAATAAGAGGGAGTAGGATCGGAACAGAAAAAAATTCTTCAACCCTCGAGAGAGATTAGGTCGACGGCGGCTTCGTTGTAGCGCGGCTATGGGCTTGTGCATACTATGGAAAGAGAAATGAGAATTTCTTACTGGAATCGTAACTTACGCGTAGCTTGATGTAGAAAGACGAGAAAGAGAGAAATAAAGAAGAAAGAGAAAAGAGAAAGCGGTTTTCTTTCTTAACCGTTATACTAACTCGTGTTCTGCCTTTCTCTTTCTATCTCTGTCTCTCTTTCTCTCTTTCTCTCTCTCTTCCTCTTGTTCTGATGCAAAAAAGGTCTCCTTCTTATTCTTCTTTTACTATTTTACATTTTAATACGCGAAGCCGATTAAGTAGTGTGATATTAATATTTTACTGCAGAAAATTTTTATATTTCACACGCTCGCACACTTCGCTGGCATTGTTTGAAACGTATAAGGCGAACGAAATTTTCCATTAACTTAAAATTAATCCAAATTTTGTCTTTAAAGTCGCAGCGTAGGTTGAATGTGAAAAAATTATTAAATTTTTATTCTGCTTACATAAGTAAATATATTTTTTATATTTTAAAAAATTTACTGCTTTCATTTATAAATGTTTTACTTTTGTTGGCTTAAAAGATTAGGCATCCAATAAACCTTAAGATCTTAAATTTGTAGTTTGAAAAAAAAAACATTTTAAAATTGCAAATTATAGAAAATAAACGTTGAATATAAATCATACTTCATCATACCGCATATAGTCAACACAAAATTTTTCATCAATTTCAATAAAATGTAAAATACCACAAAAAATTTTAGCGTTAATTTTTGCGTAAATTTCCTTTTATATTTTTCTGCAACAGTCAGTAAAATCTGAAAATATAACTTCAAAGCAAATTTTTTCACAAATATTTTTCTTCTTCATTTTTTGTTTTTTATAAATAAAATTTTTCATCGAGTGATTTAAATTTCTTCGTTGAAAAAAAAAGAATTATCTGTAGTTCATACAAAGCAACTTATTGTAACTTTTTTTTTTTTTCTAAATCAGCTTCCGAGGGAAAATTTAATATTAAATAATATGGACATTTCTTAATTTTTAATTTCATAAAAGTATTCGTAACAACAAGGGGGAGATCACAACGGGGTCTGCTAGTTTATAGTAGTCGTATTATTATATTTAATATATAGAAAAGGGCCGAAATACAAAAATTAGTCACCGATAATTTTTTATTTTAAATTGCTATTTAACTTCAAAATAATGCTTTAAAATACGATGTCGTTTAAATTCAAATGAAATCACAAATTATTTTTTGCTATGTTCTACAGATCTTTTACTTTATAAAGAATATGTTTTTTCAATATTATAGTTCAGCTATACACTTATAATATACCGGACGAAGAATCGGCGAATGTTTTGTTCGTACCTTTCTCATTAAGCTTTGGTTATTTCGATCTCAGAATGATTACGAGAGGAAAGTCTCTTCCTGTAAGCGTCTTCAAGTCCTCGGCCCCAGCTGGTCCCCTGAGATTTTAATCTCCGTATACCAAACTATGGTTACAATAACCGTGCCTTTTTTCCATTTTTCCATCCTTTTTCTTTACTATTTTGGATCGCCAAATTTCTGTCTTAATTCAGTAAAAAAAAAAAAAAAAAAAAAAAAAAAAAAAAAAAAAAAAAAAAAAAAAAAAAAAATGAAAAAAACGCAATTGGTTCTTAGTAAAAATGAACTTTTATTTTTCAGCTGTGGTTCTCAAAATAATCTTAGTTTATTTTTTATATGCTAATGAAAACAGTGAAAAAAATCGACCAATTTTTTTATAAAAACTATTAATGAATGTCGTTTGCATATTTTTAATAATTTATAAAAATTTTATTGATTATGGTAAAGTATACATAGTTAAATTAATAAAATAATTGTTAACATAGAATTTAATAGGTTAATTTTTAATTTTTTTTTTTTTTTTAAGGAAAAATGAGGTAATAGCGATAACGTGTTATTAAAGAGAGATTATTGAAATAATAATTTTATGATATTAAATTTAATTAATTTAACAATTTTTACGTTATTATATGAAATATTAAATTTAATAAGAATTTAAATTTTATGTAAAAAGAATCTCATTTAAATCAGACGCATTATATAGAATTATAAAGAACATGAAAGTAATGATTCATCAAATTACAGCACACGAAATTTAATTAAAAAATCTCGTATGTTAAAGAAAAATTTTTAGTAACATAATATCACGTACTTTCACGAGAGAAACATAGTTTCGCACATTTCTCACGCGTGTCATCGGAAAAGAAATGAAGGAACGACAAAAAAAAAAATAAAAAATTATTGAAAAAATTCTGACCCCCGTTATCGACACAGCTACTCTGTAAAATATGCGGCAGTGGATTTTCCGAACGCAGAAAAAAAAAAGAAAAAAAAAACGTAAAATTACAATTATCCGCTTAAAACGTGCAACTATTCGTTAATAAAAATAAAAAAATAAGTATATACTTGGGCAAGCTGGTGGCGAGAGTAGCACGTCGAATAAGAAAGTACATTCAAAAGAGAACGGAAATCCATTTCCATTTTTCTGTGCGACACTCGGGCTGCTGCGGCAAGTTTTCCGCGCGTAAGGGTGGAACGAAAAAGGAAGCTCGGAAATTTTACAAAACGAATTCCACGTGCGCTAGGATATTCCTTTTATTTTTTTCCTTTGAGATGTTACGCGTGTACGTGTATATGGAATCTCTTTGGAAATATAAGTTGAAGTTAATTTCGGGCAAAGCCAATGTTTGGCTATACTTATTTGTTTTATGATAGTCATTTTGTTTTTAAACTTTTTTAATACTGTTGCATTGTTACTTTCTCCTTTGAAATATTATTGTAATTAGATAGAGTTAGAATGTTTTCAATAACTTTTAAACTAAAATGACATTTCAAGAAACATGTTATATTAAGTAGACACATTTAAAAATATGAAAATTATTTTTGAAAAATTGTAAACATCGAATGAAATTTCAATTTTTGCCATGAATAATTGTAATGATTTAAATGTATTTAAAATAATATTTATTTTATTCATACTATAAATGAAAATAATTAAAAAAAGAATAAAAATTTCGAGAATTAAAAAAAGAAAACGAGGTGTAAGAGTAACAAATAATGTATAAAATTCAGTCATTCAGTGAAATAATTAGTAAATAAATTTTGCATGTAACATTATACATCCTGTATCGATCATAAAAATCCAAACACACCTATTCATGTGTCATATATGTTGAGTGATAAATCCCGTAATTGCTTGTTATTGAAGTTCAAACGGGATAACTACGCTTTTGAATATTTTTTACAATTCTACTTTAAACCGTTCAGTGACATTTTTTTCTTCGTTTTATAAAGGTTAAACCCTTCAGAGATTTTTTCTTCATTGTACAAAGTTTAAAAGGAAAAGAATAAGCCGGAAAGAGAGAGAGAGAGAGAGAGAGAGAGAGAAAGAGAATGGAAAGGAAAAAGTTTCAAGCGCGTGTACATATTCGAGTTTCAAAAAGAAAATATCGAGGCTTTCATTGTGGAATGTAGAATATGGATTTACATGATTTCAGAAATCTGTTTGGATTGACTGCTTTTTTATTTTCTCTTTATTCGTGCTTCGTATATAGATAGATACAGCTGAAGTGAATGCAACTGTCGTGTTACTTTTATACGATGTTTCGAAGATTTTATTGGTTTTAGTGACATTCCGATATCTTTAAAGAGATTTAGTATTGTGTACAGTAGTTTGATTACGATATATTTATTTACTATATGATTTGATATGCTTTTATCTTGTTATGGATATTATAATGCTTTTTGAACATTAGTTTTTTCATTAAACGATCGATTTGCAAAATCTATATTTTTAAAAACTAACATTAAATTGTATTATAAAATTTAAGATTAATAATAGCTTAATTGAGCCTTTAATCTCTAACAGCGTTTATTTTATTCCTAATTACATTATCCGTTATATGAGTGTGAGAATTTGCATGAAATTAAAAAAAGAAAAAAAAATTCAATTTCGAATTATTGTTAAAATTTCAGGTGACATTTGTTGCTAAGTTTTAATTTAAAATTATAATACGTATTATTTATTTTATAAATTATTTCAAGATAAACTTCTAGATTTATGCGTCAAACAATGTAATTACCATGAGAGTATGCAGTGGCAAAGTTAAAGGTGACCATCTACAAATGACTACTGCAGCTCTTGAATTTTGCCATTGGTATTTAAATTAAAATTTAATTACAGTATTAGATCATTGTTTATGCCTCAGTTTATTTCTATTATAAGTTTTTGATTTGATGGAAACTATAAATATTATCTTACTAGATTTTGTTAGGATCTCGATTTAATCAATTTTAAAACATGATTTCCAAAAATTTATTTAATAAAAAATTAACACTACAGTTCGGATTAAAGAATAACGTTTTAAATATTTTCAAACATTTTTTTCAACGAAAAATTTAATTTTTACAAAAAATTTGGATTTTTGATGGCTGACGTTAAATTTACTCTTTGAAGTATGAGAATATTAAAATATTTAAAAAATATTCATTCATATTACTGCATATTATTAGCAAGTATTCAGTTTTCTATATTCAATATAAAAATTATTGACGAACACTCAGTCATCAGTTCATTAAAATATTGCATATTCAATCATGAAGTTAAAATAAAAATATAAGTATACGAGTATGCTTACGTGTCTGACCAAACTCTACTATTTTCACTTAATAAAAATTCATCATTTGAATAATTAAAATATTATAAATTTTAAGTTTATTTTTTTACTGTTTTAACATTTTTTCGTTTTCTTTGAGGCCTAAAGTTTTTCCTATTTTAGCATGACGTGGCTCGTTAACGAAATCATTGCCCTCTGATTTCGAAATCTATAGCAAACGACCAGTAACCGATGGCTAGATCAGGTATCAGGATTCTGACCGCTCGTTTTGACGATCGTCATAGGTGTTTTTACGATAACCGGGACCAATGGCTTGACGTACCTTTCGAAGCACGGTGGAAGGCTCGGATTGTGTTAAATCTTTATTTTATCACATCCGGTTGCCATCTGGCTACTGTTAATCAGCCAAAGATGTTTAATATTGGTGATTCGTGAGAATTAAGAATTAGAAATAAAAGTTTGACAATTTTTAGCACTCAAAGAAACTTTTATTTAACATTACTTGTTCCTCATATTGTATTGTCCTTTGAGTTATCTAGGGGTCAGCCCTGTAAAACTTGACTAGAATGTTCAACATGCGAGTCAACCCAAAGTAGAATGCAATATGATAAAATTCGTGTAATGTAAAAAATATTTAAATACATTAATATCGCAAAGGCACATATTATTCAAAAGAGTATGTATCGGCAAGCATATTTTTTTGTTGAAAAGTTCGATAAGCGGTTTCGACGCGCCTGGCGAAAGTGTGGAAGGAGAAGCCGAGCGTTGAAGTAAAACGAGTTTAATGATGTTTAATATGAATGAATTTATAAGCATTTTCATGGCCTATCTAAAGATCGTTCGACCGTTGGGTAATTAATGAAGCTCTGCGCACCGAAAACCCATTATATATCCTCGATGCGGTCTTTTAATGCCATTCTATCTTCTTTTATCCTCCCTCTCTCTCTCTCTCTCACTCTCTCTCTGTCTCTCTCTCCCTCTATCTTTTAGTTTATATCGTTCCGCTAGGGGAATAATGAGACTGCATTTAATAACTCTTCATATATCCGGGATCGATCTGCCTTTTGACGGCTTTTCGGCTATAGGTGCCATGCGGTTATTTTGGATAATATCTGGGATTTCTATAAATTCATTATCCCTTTTTTTACTGTATGATTATAAAAAAATTAAAAAAAAAAGAAAGAAAAACCTTAATAACTGTGTTTTTATATTTGCACGTAAATAGAATTTGAGCGTAAGTGATGAAAAAATATAACAATGCCTATAAAGTCGCGATAAAAAGTTCATTCATTCACAAAACATTAACGTTTCAATATTTAAATTTTTATTTGAAAAAGAAAATATTACTTTTATTAAAAAATAATCAAAATAATTTTGATAGTGAAAATTGATTTTTTTTTTTTTTAACTAAACTTTAAAGAGAATTATTGTATTTTTTTGAATAAACATATTGGCATTCAATGAATGCCAAATGTAAAAATGCGATATTTCATTAGTCATGAAATATTTTCTAGTAAAAATACCGACAATGAATATGGACATTATAATGGAATATTAATAACCTTTCGTACGCGTTGCAATAAGGTTGCTCGTTGAACGTAAAACTTTTTCTCATTGGCAACGTACAAACAAATTCCTCTGCGCGGTGAGGTGTTAACGAGAACAAATTACAGTTTTCGAAATACAATAAACACAGCCTCGTTAGAAATTTCGGTAGCTTTTGAAGATTCGCCGGAAATTTTGTCGCGCGGCTATTTCACCCACAGCGGCGGTCTTGCTCACACCGAGAGAGAGAGAGAGAGAGAGAGAGAGAGAGAGAGAAAAAGAGAGAGAGAGTGGGACAACGGAAGTCGACCGCACCGCGCTCGAATACATACGCATACACGCGCGCGGAATTTACTGCGAGCGCGTTAGACACGGACTCCCTGGGCCACCCGCCGCATTAACCCTCTCCGCGCTTAACCGACGGCTGCGCTACCACCGTTGCTCTTGCTTAATCTGATTATGGGACCTGCACACCTAGGGAGGTAAAATAAAAGAGAGAGAGAGAGAGAGAGAGAGAAAAAGATAAAGAGGACAAAAGTCGGAAGCGAGTACAAAACGCACATGAATGCGAGAGAAGGGATCGAATCGATATTTTCGTGCGAGTTTTTCGCGTAATCGGCTGCAAAATATGTCGCGCGCTCGGCACATCCATTATCCCGTTTGCTCGAGATACCAAAGCTACGAGGATCTTGTCACTTACCACCTGTGGACTCTCTCCGAGTCAAGATAGCCACGAGTGTGAGAGGAAGAAATACAAACATATATATATATATATATATATATATATATATATATATTGGTATACCGACTGATCTGGTTGGAGTAGCTTATTCGCGGTCGAGCGAACCCTGATATTAGCCCGTTAACCATTTGTGGGATCTCTGCCTTCCGCGTGGAGAAAAAGGAGAGATGGAAAAGGGAAGACGAAGGTGAAAGGATTCTTTTGAGATTACGTAAGAGGGAGGATGCGCGTACGCGCGCTAATACGCTCTAGGTAAGCGGTAAAACCAGGGTAGAAACGGTCATTTATCATCCGAGGAATGTCCTCAAATTACAGGAAGAGAAAAGAGAAGCTCGAACAAATTTGTTCGGTTACAATAGGACCTCTTCTTTCTCCTCTCTCTCTCTCTCTCTCTCTCTCTCTCTCTTTCTCTCCTTCCTTTTTGCAAAAACGCGAGAGCTCGTCTTTCTAGCTGCCGCTGTCTTTTCGCGAGAGAGAGAGAGAGAGAGAGAAAAACTGGGAAAATTCTTCTAAAATCAAAAACAATCTCATTCGAAGAAAAATGAAAAAAGCGTTTTAGTTTGGCCATCTTTTTATTTTGTTGAGAGATTAATTTTTCAAATTCATAGTTTTTTTTTTAGTTTTTTGTTCGCTTGTTATTGAAACAGTATTTAATTAGAATTGTTAACCGGTATACAGTAAACAATATTGCAAATTTATTATTATAATTGATAATTATTTATTACTCATTTATTTACCGACGTTTTATAAAATAATTATTATTAAGATTTGTTAGAATTTCCAAGGATAAGCTAGGAAATTTTATATCCAAATTCAAATCTTATACAATATACGAGTATATTAGTAAACCATATTTTTTAATACACGAATAATAATTTTTATAATATACTCATTTGTAATTAAATGATAAACCGATTATTTTTTAAAAAAAGACAAAGATTTTCTATCTTCAATTACTTTCAATTTTGCGTAAAATCATTTTCTACAACACTCATCAAAATTACACAAAACCACAGCGGTTTGATCCTTGATAGTCCAATGTTCATAGCGGTTTGAGGTTTTAGTTTCGTTTTTTCTATTTCTTTTTCTTTTTTTTTTTGACAATTCGAATACATTAAAATGAATAAATGTTAAAAAAATCTTTGACTTATTTATAAATGAAGAATTTTACATTAATATAATTTATAACAAAAAGATACTCCCAATAACAATTATTAATATTAGATGTTATTTTGTGAATTCTATGAAAAGTCTACGAGCATAAGTGTCAAATTTTATTTTTATTTTTTACTACAAACCGTAAACAAACATTGTCGCGTAAAAATAGAAATATTTATGATTGCTTTTTCAAAAGCGAATAAATTATTAAGTAAATCGATCATTCAAATAAACATGTATGGAAGTATACCGTAATTCCTGTCTCATTTTTCCTACTTGACAAAAAAAAAAAAAAAAAAAAAAAAAAACGTTAGAAAAGCAACACCTCTCACATAAATAACGTTGCTTTATTATTATTACGAATTCATAAATAATACCGCATGCATTCAAACGTATCTGACCTCGTCGAGAAAAAATGATTAATCGATTGAAAGACGTGATCTATGGACTCGCTCATTTTTTATTCACGGAAAAGCGATGAAATTATTATTAAACGAGTTTTCCCTCAGAGTCGAAGAAAAGTTGCAGGACCGGATACGCGCACACATAAGCATACTCAATCGAGAAGAGGGAGAGAAAGAGTTGCTTATAACGGAATCCGCGTGTTCCAGCGCCGGCAACTTTGCGAGAGTGACGAAGGTTTCGTCAAAATCGACGAATATTCCCGGTAGGCGTGAGCCTCGGATTCCCCGTATGAGTAGTAGTCCGAGTTGCGCTCGGAAATAAAAGAGGAAAGGATAGCGTACATATAGACATATATGCGTATATGTATATGAACAAAAAAAAAACTGTGTACGCGCGCACGTGTGTGTGTGTGTGTGAGAGAGAGAGAGAGAGAGAGAGAAAAAAAGATGAAGAGAGGGCGAAAGAGAGAACGAAAGTGAGTAGTAGATACGGATGATATAAAGGACGAGACGTTGAAATCCATCCTCATCCATCATCCCTCTGCTCTCGCGCCGGTACGCTTCAGAGGGTGATTTCGAAAATTTGATTAGGGCTGTCCAAGAGAGCAGCACAGCCGCGTGCGATCTCTCTCTCTCTCTCTCTCTCTCTCTCTTTCTCTCTCTCACTCTTTTGACATCTAGTTGATGCCGCCTAATAAAAAGAGAGAACAAAGTACTATAGCTGCGGGAGAGATTATAATAATGCTTTCATTATCGACACCGCAAGAGTAGAAAAGGA
Source organism: Chalcis sispes (assembly GCA_949987625.1). Taxonomy (NCBI): domain Eukaryota; kingdom Metazoa; phylum Arthropoda; class Insecta; order Hymenoptera; family Chalcididae; genus Chalcis; species Chalcis sispes. The sequence continues at coordinate 1,078,032 of OX465094.1, read as the reverse complement.
GGTAAGAGAAAAAGACATCGTGAGAGAGACACGCCGTTGACATTATTCAGGCTGAGATTTTTCCCACGGGATAGCTACTGTTTTAGTTTTTTCTTCTTCTCGGCGAATTCTTTTGCTTCGATCGATGTTATGAAAAAAGTTAGCTGCCTTTTTATCTCTCTCTTTTTTTCTTAATGAAAAATAAAAATACAGATGTGAAATTTAAGGATGAATTTTTCATTTTTATCTTTTTGCTTATTATTATTTTTTTTTCCTTGCGAAAAAATTTAAAAACTACATATTTTGTTTTAAAAGTATTACGATGGATTTTCCAAAAATTGATTAGATTCTACGAAGAAGTTTTGAGACAAATTAATCTTTAACTTATACGGTGGGGTTTTGTAATAATTTCTGTGAAAAAATAATGTCTATCAATTTTTACGTCAAGGAATATAACAAAACGACATTATTAAATTTTTCTAATGATTGGATAAATGTTGAATAATTATTACTCATCATGGACACTTTGAATAATTTCCGAATGAATTCTGTTATATTATTATAATATTTTTTCTATTTTATTGAACGTAGTAAATTACATTCTGATGCATAATGAATATCATAAAATAATCAAATAAGTGCATTAAAACGATAATTTATTATATTTTTATGATTATTTGATTAAAATTCATGATTTTGAAGATAAGAACTAAAATCGATAGAAATTGAAATGTATAATCCAATGAGAAAATTATTGGTGAATTTATTCTTTACAAAGAACGACATCAAAAATATAATTTAACCTGGACGCCACACTCGAATCATAAAACGTACGAAGCGCGCGTGGTCTTGAGCGTCCCGTAATGGCGGGACAATAATGACCGCTCATAAATATTTATGACAAATTAGAGTCAGGATAAACGCTCTCTTGAAATCGCGACGGCATATCTATGAGTAGCCGCTAAACGCAGTCGCTCTATCTTTCTCCCTCTCTCTGTCTCTGTCTCTCTCTCTTTCTCTCTCTCGCTGTACCGTTCTCAAGTGTTATTTACGCGGAATCTCGTTTTCTCGCAAGTCCTCTGGCGCATTTCATCGCAAATGTACATGAATTGGGTTGATGCGGACACGAAGGTGTATATGTATATATATGAATGTGTACACTTTTGAGGCATCAAAGAGGTGCGTTTTGTTCGCACGCATACGGATATAATTTCGAATTATCCGAAATAGCATATACTAACGGATTATCGGGTGCAGTCGCTTCAAGAGTTATGATAAATCGCTTTTATCGGGTAAATGATTCTCCTGGTATGTTGCTTGTACTCGTTGTTCTGTCTCCGCTCACTAGCCCCTTTTCTCCTCCCCAACTGGTCGCCACTGGTGTATATATACTACCCTCGCTGCGATACGAGAGAACAATCTAATGTTAATTATCAGAGCATGATAATTTTGTATACGTGTATAACGAGCTATTGTGCTCAACTATATACGACCGGGAATTATTAATAAAATATTTACTCGCGCGCTTTTCCATTAAATACGGAATTTTGGCCCCTTTTTCGAGATTGCGGAATCGATGAATCGAATGGTTTGAAATTGTTTCGCACGAAAACGAATCGAATGGTTTAAATTTGTAAACCTGATTGATACTTCATGTTTAATAATTTATAAGGCTTTCCAAGGGAGATTATACAATAACCAGATTATTGCAGAAATTTTCTTTTAAAAAATGAGTGGGTTAGCTTCTAATACATTTTAAAAAGTTAAAAAAGACGAATTGACTTTAAATAAATAAAAATTGAATTACCGCTCTTTAAAAAAATATTGCACAAAAAGTTGTAAAAATATAAATTATGAATTTTTATAAATATTTATTTATTAAAAAAACTTTTCGATGCGAATGCTAACATTTTTACGATGAAAAACCTATGATTAATCTTTACCATTTTAAAGTTTGCAATGAATATTTTATTAAATTTTTCATTTTCTCTGTGCGCTATTAAAATAATAAATTCAACATAGGAAAAAATAAATAAATAAATAAAAAATCATAAAAAAAATTATAGAGTAAAATCTAAAGTTGTAATGTCAGAAAAATAAAAGTCTGAAATTCGAGCAATAAAATAAGCATGAAAAATCATAATTTTTAAAATTTTTTTCTTTTGTCGATCGCGATCAATAAAATTCCAAAGTAAAAGTCAGGTATTTACATAATCATACATAACGATAAATACAACGTATAGAAAACATCGTCTGGCTCGAAAACGATTTTTTCATTCGATCTCCTAACTTAATCGTCGCAACGCGTTTTAATAGTGCGATTAAGCGTCGCGCCTCCAATGTGCCGGTAAATATTACAGTATGCGAACGGAGATACAAGAATGGACGAGAGTTCAGGTGCTGCGGGAATGCAATAACTTCTGAGCTATATAAATTTAGCACCGGTCACTGTCGCGTTTGCTCCCTGCGTGGCATCTTTCACGAGCTACGCACGTTTTTCTCGACGAGCGCGCGTGTAATGTATATTTCATATCCACGGCTCACCCTCTAACCTTTAAGACGCGCACGCGCGCGTTTACCGATAATATCGCCTTACCTCTCTCGTCTTTTTGGCATCTCTTCCCATATTTTGTTCGCGCAAAAGATGATGGATTGGAATGGCACGAGTGGACCGCGTTACGAAGGAGGGAGGAGGCGCATGAAGAGGAAAATAACCGGACGTTTTCGTTTTACATAATTTGGCATGGGTGCGGATCCGGTGAAATTTTCGTACTCTTTTATTTCCTTTTTAACGTCGCGCGTAAATATAATTCTTATTCTGCGTTTTTTCTTATTCTTTTTGGCGTACTGTCTTTTCTTCATTTTCTTCGCATTCATACATATACATACATATATGCATACACACACACACACACACACACGTGTGAGTATAAAGGAGAAAACGAGGTCAACAGAAGAAGGATCGATCCCTTTGTGCGAGAACGACGGCGCTCTCTCTTTTCTCAGATTTTATGTGCTTAGGTCTCTCCCACTTCCTTCCTCCTTCTTTTCCTTTTTTCTTTTACGAGATCTGCGATAAACTCTGCCGCGATGTGGCCGTGTATATATGTACCTATCTCGTGCGGTGGACGCGCCAATCAATCAACCGGATGGCCGAGCAGCAACTTTATTTGTGTACACTTTGGCTGCGCGCGGAAACAAGTTTGTTTTCGTTCTGCGGTTCGTATCTGGGAACTTGTATACATCTCGTTTGACTACAGGAAAAAGAAATACCGTGAAATGAGAAGATGCTTACGAATGACGAGTATTTTTACGAATTTACTAATTTTATACATGTACATAGTTGCGTTTTATATAGTCAACGGCAACTTGACTACGAATTTCTCGAACATTAATATGAATTTCCTTGCTTATAATATAATTATCGTTTAAAATATATTTTATTTAGAGTAACATCGGATATGCGTATTAAATAATATTTAAAATATTTCATCGGTAACATTGTAACAGATTTAGTTCAAATTCTGTTTTATTAAAAATTAATAATTAATCTATCAAATAAATCCTCTTATTCATAAATTTTGCAATCGATTATTGGTATTTTAATGCACAAACGTTCATGAAAGAATAGTCGATCGATCTCTATAATTAACAAAGATAATTTAAATTTTCTATATAATTAATTGAATTTTATGATATTATTGGAATGAAACTAAAATACATTTCGTTATTAATTAATGTTGCTGCTTTTTGCAGCACGATGCACAGCAATTCAATATTCTGGGATAACAAGCAAAATAGGCTTTACTACCGATGATTTGTCCAGCTATAACCGTTTAAATTCAACAATATTTTTCTTATTTTCACTTATATGTTTAAAGGAGTATTGTATTTGTGATCTTGCTTACGGCAATTATCAATAATGATTTATCATTTTGAATAATAATTAAAATCGTTATGGATTATCATAATTTATAAATTATTCGATCGCGAAGTACAAGAAAAAAATAAATATAAATCTCTCTGAAATTTCTGTATTACTACATCAAACGTATTCGGAACTCATAGCACGAAATCAAACGCTTGGCTGCTGTCGTTTATGATCAAACTAGTAAAACAATCATATACACATGGGCGAGCTTTTTATTTTTCTTGTTTTTTTTTTTTTCTTTATATATATATTATGATTTATAAACATTCACATATTCATTCCTCTTTACTTTTTTTGCGGGCTCCATCGGCTCCTTTATCCTTTACCCCCCTCTTTATCCTTTCCTCTTCACTTTTTACCAACGTGACTCTCATCGCGTAGCCGTGGGCGATTTAATTTGAATGCGCTATATCGCTAATATACGCTACGCGGAACGACAATAATTCGTGTAATCGATCGCGGCAATCTGCATTGATTTTGCCGGCCATTTTCCAGCTGCTCTTTCTCTCTCTGTTTACCTCTCTATTCCAACTACGTATGTTCGCGAGCATACGCTACACTAGTTGCCCATATAAATGGATGCAAGGGCACACTCACGGCAATATTAATGCAGCTGATAGATAATTTCCGGCGACGAGCGGCGTCACTCTGCTGCGACGATCTCTTACCGATCGCCAATTTCGAATATGTATGCGTACACGTGAACGACGAAGTATGGGTGCAGGATTCATAGATACTCATACCTGGAGAGAGAGAGAGAAAGAGCTAGAGAGGGCGACAGACATTCTGTCAACAAATGCAAAGCGCAAAAGTGAGAAACGAGAAAATCCGATGGATAAATGAGTTAGCCTTTTACGATTCGTTTACGAGCAATTGTCGGAATGTATCGCGTGCGATCCGAGAGAATGTATCTCCTCTCTACTGGTTCAACAATCGATGCAACGATCAAATTCAACGGATATTCTCGTTAAACCTGTAATATTGAACGTATTTTTTCAAATTTTTTCACATGCTCATTTATTACTGCATTCAAAGTGTTTTAATATATTTGATTGATGGAACGTATGTTATTACGAGTAAGTGACAATATTATGGCAAATATTATCTAAATTTTATTTTTTGCTCATAAGATAAATCATGCAGAAAAAAAATAAGAGCGTACAGAATTATTATTCGATAAATAGCATATAATTTTCCATGTTTCAATGAGAATTACCCGTATAAAAAACATGATGCAGTCGAACAATGAAACTGCATAATAATTAATATGGCAATAAAATAAGATAGAAATAAAAGATTTTTAAAGACTTAAATTGGCGCGTGGGGTTTTTATTTAGTCATCCACTCGTTCTCGCATTTATGAATTTTTCTCGTCGACTGAAAATCGCAACACGATGCTACGAAAATCGGCGATGCTAAAAAATATCTTCCAGCTTTCATCTATCTACCCATCCATCTATATTCCATTCATAAAATCGACCAATGCCTTTTATTTTTCACTCGACTTAAAGCCTATATCCCGTGCTGGCTATTCTCTATTGAAATGATTGACATCGCGTGTTTTCCGATAATATCGATTAGCGTGTCAATGAGAGATTCCTCTATTTTTCTACAAGCGTACTATCGTCCGCGCGCACAGGTTTTTCAGCGCATTCATCGCTGATTTATTTCGTTCGTTATTATACTTTTTGTTTTTGTTAGTTTTTTTCATTCGTATTAATTATTTGATATTTTTCGCTTTTTCTTTTTTAAGCGCGTTGAACATTTTTTTGGATATATTTTTAAAACTAATTTATTACACTAGAAAATTGAAAGAAGCGTTTTATCAATTATTTACACAATTTTTTTTCATTTTAAAATAAATTTTCTAATTTACAAAATCTGATCGTTTATAGCACTACTGTAAATTAAAGCATATGAAATACAGTTTTATACGGTTAAAATATCTTTAATAAAGTCATACAATGAAATTTAAATAAATCCTTATTAAGAAAATTAATTGAATTTTATAAAATTCATTAAAAAGAGAAATCGGAATGTATGAGAAAAAAATCTGAAAGAAGACCGCGTATACATGCTTTCATTGCGCAAAATAAGCGCGTGAATTAATTTGGCACAGTAGCCATATACTTTCTCATACTCTCTCCCCCTTTTACGGCACTCTGCAACTGTTCCAATTTCCTATTCTGACTCGCGGCGAAACTTTAATCGGATCACACGTTGGCCGATGCTGTCGGCGAATAGGCGTACGCGCGCATAGTGTCGATTTGCGCGCACTTTAAATGATTACTCCATACCCATAGTATTGCTTGTACTCGCTTCTCTCTCTCTATCTCTCTCTCTCTCTCTCTTTTTCTCTCACTCTGTACACTCTTCTATCGATCCATTTAACACTCGATTAAATGTGTAACTTGTACATCGAATCGCGCTTGGTATAATCAATGCGTGTCTCATTTTCTTACGGTGATTGTATGCCAACAATGAAAATGGCTAATCTTTCGCTTAATGAATGTACATGTAATCTGGTATTGGGATGCGTTTGTAGATTAAATTATGCTTACGCGAAAATATTTGATTATCTGAAGTAATTTTAATACATTTTATTTGTACTTAATGCGAAATTATAATAATTTTAATTAATTTCTTTAAAGTTACGAATTTATTTTTTAAAAATATATCTTTTACTTTTTTAAAATTAAAAAAAAAAAGAGAAATATTTTAAAGTAACAGAATAATTTAAAATGTCATTAGATAGAAAAAAATTTTTAAGACATAAAAAGATAGAGCTATTGATGCCATTATATCATATAGTGCAACGATATATTTATTTCTATAGCCAAATATTTCTTAGCTTTATTTTTTGATTTATAAAAATTATAAAATATATCTATTTAAATATTATGAGTAGTTGTATTTATTTTTCGATTGATAAAAATTACATCATCTTGAATTATTTAATTTTAATTTATTCGGTTAAACAATGTTTATACGCTTTCCCAATTTTAAAGTGCGAACGCACTTCCTTCTTTACGCACGATTCAACTTTGCATTTGCCCACAAACGAATGGAAATTTGAAAAAGCTACACTGTCACAACAAACACTTTCAATTCTAATTTCGAGTTTAGAGACATCTCGCATTCTCTGTGTGCTTCAAAAAACAATTCGCATCGCGCGTAGCGATGCGAAAATGTAGCCATGTTTGCTCATTACTGCATAATAAGAAAATACACAGAGACGACGCACCAACAGAAAGAGAGAGAAGAGAGAGAAAGAGAGAAGGAGTGGTATACAAGGATGAAAAAAGAGAGGAGACAAAACCCAGAAAAAAAGCGCACATGCATACACACGCGAGGGTGAAACGAAAAGCGAGAAATAAAACGGGAATGGCTGAGGAAACAAAAGCTCGCAGAGGAGAAAGGAAAAAAATGAAAAATTTAGTCTTGCCATCCCCGAAGAGCGGAAGTGCATAGCGATAGGAGTATTGCAAAGTTCGAAGAGCGCAGAAAGAGAGATGCCACCATCGCCAGCGGTCCATATGGACCCATGGGAGGAGAAGCAAGAGGAGCAGGAGGAGACAAGGCAAAGAAAGGGAAGTCTAGATGGAAAGAGAGAGAGAGAGAGAGAGAGAGAGAGAGAAGGAGAGTGTCAACAGGCGAGCACAAAACTCCTTTGTATTCCGTGACACACATGTGTCGTACTCGTAATTGAATGAATCCATATCTTTGTTGCTTCGCGGCTTGTTTCGGATGCGCCGCGTGTAAGCGCTTACTCGAGAAGTCCCTTGGCTTCTACTTCGTTCTCTCTCTCTCTCTCTCTCGCTCTTCCTCCCCTCTTCTCTTACTCTCAAACTCGTACGCGTATGTTGAGTGCTTCGCGAACGACCAAGTTCGTATCCTCTATCTGCGTAGTTTGTACGGCACGCCGTAGAGAAGCTTCACTTCGTCTTTACATTCTCTCTCTCTCTCTCACTATCTCTCTCTCTCTGCCTCTCTCTCTGCCTCTCTCTCTATCTCTTCTCTAAGTTCTCGCTTTATTTTACAGTTTGCTATTTTTGATGCAATTTTAAGAGATCTTAATTAGCTGAAAAAAAAATTTATTGTTTTTTTCAAGTATCGGATAATGTAGTGTATATATGTATAATGTATGTTATATAATGTATATTATGATAGATAATAAAAGTGGTGATTGAAATAGGATACAGTAATGATTATATTGAAATAAAATCAGATAAAATTTCAAGAATTTCAAGATGAAAATTTCAAGAACAAGGAAATTAAAACGCTCTACCGTTAACTGGATTAATTTTATACTTTGTAAATAACAAAATATTTAACGGGTTACCCCCACTTGCGACTTTGAGCAAATCGATTTTTTGTTAATTGCATTTTTTTGAAGTATAAGTATCTGAGAATATGACCTGGACATTTCAAGTCGATCCGAACAAAATTGACTGAGATATGAGCGTTGAAAGATAAGAATCCGTTGTGTAAACAACCGGCAATTAAAACTTTAAACGCGTTTTTCTCGAAATGGCATTTCTGAAGTCGGTGACCAAGATTACTCAAACACTAATAAACCGATCTTCTTGAAATTTTGCAGGCTCATTTAATACATAAAAATGTAGTCTTTAATAGTTTAATTTTTTGTTTTAAAAAAAAATGGCCGTTTTATAGCCAAAAAACGGCCGTTTTTTTTTGTTAAAATCAAACCATTAACTTTGACTGTCCGCCATTTTGTGAAAAATGAATATTTTTTCAAATCCTTCGATTAAAAACTAGTTTATACTTATATTTAACTAAATCTATCCACATTTTTTGTTTCAAATGTACCACTTTGCCGCAATGTTGGTCACTGCAAACCGTATAAATAAAAACACTATTTCATTGGCGGCCATTTGCCACTTGACAATGTAATATTTTGCAATAAAAAAATTACTGAAAGTTCTTCAAGATGTATTCTTTAAGATGATATAATAATCGTTAAAAAAAGTTTTGTAGTTTTCTTTAAAAAAATTCATGAAAAAGGCCTTTTTTGTTGAGCTACAACTGGGGGTAACCCCTTAATCTATGAGCGCATATATTATTTAAAAAGAAAAACAATACAATTAATTATATTAATATTAAAAAAATTAATTTTGTATGCATTTAATGCAGTAATCCACATTAATATAGTATATAAGTTTATTTGATCACGCCTTAACTTTCTTACTTTAAGTAATCCAATAATAATTTTCGAAATATCTCGTATTTCAATTTTGCCCTTTCTACATCTTTCCCTCTCTACAATATCTAACTTTGCTTTCCTACGCCTGCTTTGTACGTTCTCTCTTGCTTCTCTATGTTTCTACGTTCTCCTCTCTCTCTCTCTTCTCTCTCTCTCTCTCTCTTTCTCTTTCGGTTTCGGACAGCTGCCCCAGAGGCTAACGGCTAATGGTTAGCTAATTGCCTGAATGTAAATAAATATCCTTCTCTGGACAATGTTGTAGCTCTAGTTCCAACGTCTCCCCTTCATCTTTCAACTTCTCTATTTCCCCTTCTTCTCCTCCTTCTCTTTCCTCTGTCTCTGGGTCTATCTATTCTTCTCTTTCTCTCTTGTTGTTTTCTCGGCATCGAGGGTGAGAGAATAAATCCAAATGAGAATATACGAGGTACGAACATGCATTGCCACTTCAATATCTACCTCTACGTACGACTTCTCTCTCTCTCTCTCTCTCTCTCTTTCTATCTTCCTTTACTTCTCTTTGTGGTTC